>CM052815.1:49829255-49922908 GCA_028533885.1 Nasua narica | reverse complement strand
AAGTCTCAAGGGCCTGGGGTTGGGAGAAGAAATATTAATTTTGGTGTTACTCTTTTTATGTCCTAATACCACCTTTCCTTGGGACAACAAGGGGGAAGTATCCTAATTATTTGTAAAGTCATCTTGCTTTGGGTCTTTGGGGTCACCCATGAATGCTTAAAGACACCTTCAAGCAATTACCTTTCTATCAAAGCAAATTACTCATCAAAGTCGTAGGCTCCCCGAAGAACCTTCTCTTAGACTTCTGCTCCCTGAGCAATGGTCAGCCTCAGGTGAGCTGCCCCTGATTCCCTGAACATTTGAAAGGCTTTCAAGACTCCATTTACATGTATCACATATGGCTCAGTGTTGCGGGAGGCACTTTTTGGAAACTGAAGTCACTAGAGGCTTTCTCCGAGAAACAGCACGAGACAGGCGGGCGTCAGGAGATCTGCGTTCCATGCCTGGTTCTGCCAGTCATTTACTGTGTGACCCTGGGCAAGTCATTTAGCATTTCCCACTTGGGGCTTCTTTGTAAAAAGAGGCAGTGAGACTGTTTGCTCCTGTGACACCTTCCTGGTCTAAGGACTGAGTTTATCCATTCCAGAAGGATGAGAGCGGTCCCAGCCCAGACCTCACCTGTGGCTGCAGCAGTGGTGGCCAGCATGATCCATGAGTCTCTAGCTATGCCCTGGATGCCTTGTGTTCCTGTCAGTCTCCTCTGAGTCTGGCTTTCCCCCCTAACCTGTCTGTGTTAGGGGGGAAAGCCAAGTTGACAGGTGTCTGTTTTTGTATATCAAGTCTCAACAAATCTTGAGTGATGGTAGTGATCCTAATTATGGTGCCTAAAGGACCTCACAATGAGAGTTTGGATTCAGGATCAGGGTGGGGCCAGTGGTGTTCCCATGGGGCTGTAGAGCAGGGGTTCTCAGCCATCACATTTGGGCCAGATAATTCTTCATTGTGGGGTCTGCCCTCTGCATTAGAGTGTGTCTACCAGAATTGCCACATGTCTTCTGGGGGTCAAAACTCCCCTGCTTGGAAACCATTGCTCTAGAGTGAAAGGAGAAGCCCCATTCACTCACATTTGCCCAGAGGCACCAAGTCTTTGGATGGGGCCTGGCCTATCCAGCTCGCCCCTTTCAGCCTGTGGGCCCACCTCACACATCACTCTGTCCTTTCCCAGACGCAGTCCTAAACTCCTGCCTTGATCTACTCCTCCCCAAGTCTTGTTCTTGTTCACTCACTCAACGGACATCTGCCGCGTGCCCGGTGGGTGCCTGGGTTTATGCTAGATTCTGAGAAAGCTGGGATGAGCTCCCACCTCAACCAGATTTCCCACTCCTCCTCTACTCCAGAGACTGAATATCTGCTTCAGGCTCCCTGCTGCCTCTCAGAAGGCTCCTTTCCCTTCAGATTTTCCACTCTAACCTCGAAGCCCCAGGAGTGCCTTAGGAGGTGGCCTTATCCTGGGCCCCTCTGGCTGGGTGCAGCCTTATGCCCTTTGCCCTCGATACTTTCTTCCCTTGGTAGATGTGCTGGGCTCCTGTCCTGGAATCCGGGTCCCCTCCCATCCCCTCTAACGTGATGTCTATCCATATGTGTGTATGTAGTCGGTCAACAGGGATTTACTGAGCAGATCTTCGGTGCCAGGACTCATGTTCTCTGTACTCTTATGTCTCTTTATTTTTAATTTCACTCCCTAAGTCCTTAGGAAGATCTTCTGTGTGTCAGGCACTGTGCTGGGTGCTGAGGCTACAGGACTGAGCAAAACCAGACATGGTCTCTAGCGTTTGGCTGTCTTGGAAACCCAAGAGCCCCTGGTCCCCAGGAGGAGCAGGCTTTCATCACATAAGCAATCGCCCATCTAAATGTCCTTTATCTGCCTCTGTCTCCTTCTCTGTCTTCCTACTCTCCCTGCCTCTCTCCATCTTCCAGCCCCATTCATGTCCAGCAGTGTCCTTAACTGGGACGAGCTAAGAAGCTTCCCGGGGGTGCTAGATCTCATTCAGACACCTGCCACCCTGGCTTCCTTATGGTGGGAGAATTACTGTCCTTGCAGGGGGTTTGTGAGGCTCTTTTACAGGATCCAGCCAGGTCAGGCTATAAGTAAGAAGAATCACTCCTTCCTAGGGATGGTAGAAGGATATGAGGCCCATAAATCATCCACGGAGAGCCAGACCCAAGCAGCACATGGCTCCACTGTGCTTAGTATGCCGCCGCAGGGAGTTCCTAGACGCAGAGAGGGACTGAGGGCCAGCACCTGAGAAGGCCCGGCTGCATGCCCAGTGTGGGATCACGCCCCCTCACCAGCTGGAAGGAGAAGCGCTGTGAGTTTTGCTTGACGGCTTGTCCAGTTGAGAAGTTTCTTTAGCTTTTGAAGCAGGCACACCCTTCCCATGTTCAAATCAAAGTAACTCCAAGCCCCTTACCTGTCAGCCAAGTTAAGAGAGGGTTTCTGAGACTTCCTGGCTTAGAGTGACTCGGGAAGCCAGCCTGGGCTCCACACGTTTGCCAGGCAAGCCTACGCCGATCCCTCCGCTTGTCGGAGGCTTCTGGAATGTGGGAATAAAGCTAGAAGCCACATCACCTAGTAGGTGTGAGAAGTCTATTAAATAATGCTTGTAAATGGCTTAGCACAGTGCCTGGCACCTAAATGCTCAGCCAACACCAGCTCTGGCCCCATGTGACTCTCCTGGTTTCTTCTTCTGATTACATGTCTGATCGCGGAAGGCAGAGGAGGCAGGAATCTCACTTTGAACCCTGGGTGCATTCTGATTGCCTCCCATTAAAGGAGTCGAGGCTCTGTTTCCTTTCCCTAACTTCTGCCAAGGTCCCAGGGCTCTTTCTCCCTTGCTAGAGCAACGCAGCTGTTTAGCAGCTGTTAACTTTACTGTGTTCAGGAGATCCAGTCCGTTGTCGGGTGATATGATTTCTCCCCATAAAGGACCTGGGGATTTCTCAAAATGAAAGCCTTTACCACAGTGAACGGTGTTATTAATAGGGCTTCCTGGAAACGAGCCCACCTGGAGAGAGAAAGCTACTTCTCACAGATTCCAAATCGTGCCTGTCCCATTTCACGCCCTCCTGCCTCCCCTTTGCCCTCTGACTTTGAAAGTACTTTCTGACTTGAGATTCCAACTGCAAAGGCCCCTCTGAGAATGTGAGCGAGAAACGGTGAGGCCTGGTTTTGAGGTTCTAAATCATTCCGTTCTTCTGGGCCTTCCACTCCCACAGGGGCTCTTGGGTTTCCAAGACAGCCAAACATTGAAGGCGAAATAAATTGCTGAATTTGGATGAGAACAATTTAATGATCCAGAAAGTAGAGAACACGGGCAGAGGAGAAACTATACCTGCCATACACTGCCCTCGGAGAGAAAGAAATTGATTGAGGATGGGTAGGTGGGGTAGGGAGCAGTCCTAGGCAAAATAAGTTGGGTAACTCCGTAAAAGCATTGGGCATCGAGTCCCAGAAAGCTGGTGAATCTAGGAAGCAGAAAGGCCAGGGAAAGATCAACGCTCTGAATGTTACCTTGTGTCTTACCTCTCTGCTAGACTTCCAGCTCCTTTAAGGGAAGAGCCTGGGTCTTAATACGTTTGCATCCCCAGCAGATAGTGAAAATATCAAGAGACACTTGTGCTTCTCAAATTGGGGTGCGGGTGTCCTTGGACCTGGCTGGAGCTTATCAGGGAAGGTAACGATGATTTGTGTTTTCTGAACATAGGAGGGAAAGTTATTCTTACATTAAAGTAAACACAAATGTATCATGAAAGAGGATGCAAAATTAGAGTGAATTCTTAAGATAAAATATGAGAATCTAATGTCATGTCAAACAAGCACTTGGCCAGACCAATTCCTCAAGACTCTTTAGGGCTTTGATTTTCCAATTTCAGGGTGCACACATATCACCCGGGGTGCTTGTTAATCTTGAAGAATCCTAGAGCCCCTACCCAGAGATTGTGATCGACAGGGTTTCGAAGGTGACTCAGCAACCCATTAGCTCTCTAGGCGCTGTGAATGTAACCACACTAACACAAATCCTGCTTTGGGGACGGGGAGACTCACCCTTCTGCTATTCCAGCTTGTCGTGGATGCTATGGTGCATCACCCAGATGCCCCCCAAGACAAGGCACTCTGTGTCCCCAGATGCAAGGGACTGGCAGTAGCTACTCTTTCTCGGGGGGACTGTCCTTCTCTGAGGGAGCTGCCTTACCCAGGTTAGGGTTTCTCGGGTTAACCCGGAGGCCGTGTCCAATGACTCCTCCACCGGGGAAGGGGTCGAGAGAGAATTACAGAAAGGCTCAGACTCCGTGGTCTCATCTGGAAAGGCCAGCTTAGCTCCGGAGCTCTTCATGAGACTGGTAGAGACCACGCTACAGTTTTCTGCCCAGTCCTGCTTTCCTACCTCCCTGAGAGGGTCTTCCTCAGACCAAGCAACCTCGCACCGGCAGCTCTCCATTGCAGGGTCTGTTTCCCACGGAACCTGGCCTGAGACAGGCTATTTGAGACAAGTTTGAGAAACCCTGGCTAGTGGAAAGCATGTAGTCTTGAGAATTAGATTACCTGATACATAATAGTAATAATAATAACAACAGAGCAACAGCAGTAGCTTATATTTATTGGGTTCTCACTATGTTCTGAGTGCTTTATCTTTATTTCCTCTCTCAATCTTTACCACAACCCTGTTACCATCCCTCCCTCACAAGTGAGGAACCCGAGACATGGAAACGTCAGGCAGCTTGCTCGGGGTCGCAGAGATACTCAGTGGCGGACCTGGAGTTCGAATCCAGATATGTTCTGGCTCTCATAGACTCTGAGTCCCTCTGTTTGACCACTTCAGTGCTCAAATCCGTCTTTTCCGTGTGCTGGCCATATGATCTGCATGCAAGTGACCCCAGCTGGGCTTCAGTTTCCTCCTCTGTGAAATGGGGCTCGTAATGCCCGCACTGCAGAACTCTATTGGGGCTGAACGGAGCCGCAGTCTGTGTCAGGCACCCAGTGCATGCCTGGGGCCCAGCAGGTACCAGGTGGACAGAGAGGTCTAGCGGGGCCTTGATGGGCATCCAGGAAATACTTGGCAGTGGGCACTTGAGGGAAGTGGGCTCTCCTGCAGGAAGCCCTGAAATGGTTGAGGTTTAAAAAAGGTCTGAACAGAAATGGCCGAGGAAACGAGAGAAGCGGGTTTAAGAGGAGATGAGTATGTGGAATAAGACTGAGGAAAGGGAGAGGTGAGCGGCTTCACTGCACAGATCCGTAAGTTTGGAGAAGGCAGGGACATCAACCCAAGAAGCTAAAGATGGCAGCCGAGAATTCCGGTCTCTAGTCCTTACAGGAGCAGTGACATGGAAGATTCAGGGTGTTCTGGTGGGCTCCAGGCGCTGTGGCCACCTAACCCATGAAATCCTCCACCAAAAACTAGTAGGCTTTGACCTGAAGAGTATCTTGTCCTGGCTCTGTCATAGAAAAGCCATGTGACCCAGGGAAAGTCAACATTCCCTGACCTCGGCCTCAGTTGGAAGTGCAAGTGGACGTCAGGACTCATGATCTCCAAGACCGTACTAGCTCCACACCTCGGTGACCTCATGAAGCTCTGGGCCTTACCTTAATGTGGGGAGAATTGTGAACCTTCTGTGGTTGGCAGAAGGAAGCCACAAACCTACTATTAGAAGCAATTTCTGCCCTAACTTCCCCCGGATTGCCCCAGGTTCGCTTTTAGAGCTTTTATGGCTGGATAATTCCAAGTCCAAGCCTCCGATTTAGCACATACTCACGCCTTCGCTGCCTCTTCACTTACCACTTACCCTCTTGTATTACACATGGCAGTGTTCGTCTTTCAGCCTCTTTGAGAACAGGGCTTCATTCCTGTCTTAATTCTTCTTCCTATCCCTGTGTCAAATTAAAAACAAAACAAAAAAAGTAGTAGAGGAAAGAAACCTCAAGATGACACAACCAACCACAACAGCCAGAATTCCAATTTACAGGTCTCACTGCCACCCCCAGTCCCCTTCCCCCACCCCCATTCCTACACAGAGTGGCCAGCCCTGCACAGGGCTGCTTGAATGGAAGGCTCCCAAGAAATGCCATCAGCGTTGCTCTTTGACCCAAGCCCTGGAGGTTTGGTCCCTTTTTGGTCCCTCAGATCATCTAGAGTGATCCATTTTGTCCAGCAAGCCCACAGCCCTTCTGTACGGTTTGGGGATCAGACCACCCAGCTTCTAGTCAGCCTAACAACAAATTGTGGAATTCTCGTCTCTGTAAAGCTGATAACCCTCACCTTTCTGGGTTTGTGGTGAGGAGAAGATGAGATGATTCATAGATAGTACCCAGCAATGCCTGACCCAGAGTACGCAGTAAAGAACCACTTCTGGAAGTGGGTGCTGGGAAGGCTCGACCATGTTCCATCTTAGATGCTTATCTCCTTGCTCTGCCGGATTTCGCTGGTGGAGCACAGCCCTCTGTGCTTCCTTCCACGAGCTTCCTCGGGGGTGGGGGTGGGGGTGGCGATCATTCGTTCCCTGAGGCCTGACTACTGTCAGAAAGGGCCAGCCTGGAATCCTACCTGCAGACCTCTGCTCTTGTTCTTCTCTGAGCTAACGGTTCTGGGTCGCAGGGCAGCAGCTGCATTAGGCTGGTTTTTACGGTGTCTGACCTCATACCCGGAGTGATGCCAGACTGGGAGAGTACCCTCAATGAATGTAAACAAAATAAAAATCATAGAGTGGATTTCAGGCACTCTCATCACACACACAGGCACACACACAAAAGGTAACCAGGTGAAGAAATGTGTTACTTAGCTTGACTATAGTAATAATTCCACTCTATGTATATGTGTATCGAAGTCATCCCATTATAGACCTTAATATACACAGTTTTCATTTTGAAAAATGAATAAAACAAATAAACTCTCTGTAGCTCCTCTGAGCACTAGGACATTTGCCCTCCAATCCTCCTGGGCGGACGCCACCCCTAGATCCTGTTCATAGACCCTGCGATCACTGACACGCGTCACCTTACTGCTGACACACAGGGAGTGAGGCATAGGGAATGGAAGGCCGGCAGCACCCAGGAGGATTTAAGAGAAGTGATCTGAATGGGTCCATTGTATTCCTGCCTCAGGGAAGACAAGTAGACACACTTGCGCTCCCACAAATATACCCTCATAAGCAGCATGCACCTGACCCGCAGTCAGCCAGGAAGCTCCCCTGTAGACTCCGGTTCCACGTCATTCAGAGATAGGGCTTGTTGTTGTTGTCCCTGTAAGGTTCTCTATCAGCCCCCATCCAGCCGACAGCGCCGTCAGCCTGACAGTGTCTCATTAGGGTGTCCGGATCCACGGAAAACGCTCAGGTTCTGGAGTTGGGTCAGTTTGGCTTTAAATGAAGTTGCCGCCCAGGTGACTTTAAGCAGGTTACCTTCTGGAACTTTAGTCTTCTCATCTGAAGGATGGGTCTAACAATGATAGTTCTACCCCAGAGGATTTTTGCCAAGCACTAAATGAGCTATTACCAACAAAGGGCGTGACACCAACTCAGTAAATGGTAGCTACTTAAAATATCTCTGTGACCTTGGACAGATCTCCCAAATTGAGATGATAATTCTTGCCCTGCCCAAGTGTTTTCAAAACTTCATAGAGCTAAAAAGATGTTCTTTATTATTATTATTCATGAAAAAAGAAGAGATTGTTTTTAGGGACTTTGGGACCATAGCTCTTTGAAAGCACGTAGATACTCCCCACTGTATTGACTGAATCACTCATTCATCCTTTAATTCATTCGTTCCAATGTTGGGCCAGACCATCCTGATTTTGGGGGAGAGGAGCGGGAAATACACATGAATATGACCTGGAGCCTGGCCCAGGGGCTCTCAGGCTAATGTGTGGGACAGAGAGGCACTTAAGTAGCCAAGCCCTAGGGCTGGGAGTGAGAATTCATTGTACTGGCGAAGGTATAAGGATTCTCCCCCTGACTTCCCTCATTCTGGTACCTTCCCGGAGTTCCTGGAGAATCTGTGACAGTTGTCTAACTGCCACCTCTCGCAGGCGTTTCCAGCAGGTGCCTCTGTCTTCAGAAGTTCTTATCATCCTCATCCCTCTCCTTAGGGAGGAATTATTTCCTATTTCAAAGGCTAGTGACCAGAGCTTTAGCCTGAGAATCAAGAAGCCTGGTTCCTGGTTGAGTGGTCCTTGACCAAAGCTGTTTGGCTTCTCTCAGCCCTGGCTTCCATCTGTAGTAAATGCGAAGCAAAGTACTGGCCGAGGTGACCTCTGTGGTAATACACAAAGGCAATGTACACATGTTCCCGAAACTTTATTTAGGCAGAAATAGTTATCAGTCCCTTTCCATGCCCAGAGCTGCACCAGAGTCGATGATGGATGGAGAGAAGAGTCACTTGGTG
The DNA here is from genome assembly GCA_028533885.1 of Nasua narica. Taxonomy (NCBI): domain Eukaryota; kingdom Metazoa; phylum Chordata; class Mammalia; order Carnivora; family Procyonidae; genus Nasua; species Nasua narica. The sequence goes on along the minus strand of CM052815.1, from coordinate 49,914,534 downwards.
TAGTCCCTGCCCTCAAGCTGCTCACTTTCTTTTTTCTTTCTCTCGTTTTCTTTAAGATTTATTTATTTATTTGTTTGTTTATTTATTTATTTGAGAGAGAGAGAGAGAGTGCAGTAGGGAGGGGCAAAGGAAGAGGGAGGGAGAATCTCGGACTCCCTGCTGGGTACAGGGCTCCATCCCAGGACCCCAAGATCATGACCTGCGCTGAAATCAAGAATCAGCCACTTAACCGACAGAGCCACCCAGGTGCCTCATGCTCCCTTTCTTATGAGGGACAAAATTGAACTATGGCCGAAGCAGGGAATGAGAGGACAGACACAAGGAAAGAGATCTGGATTCGGGTGTAAACCAGTTTTCCGCATATCAGATGTGACTTTTCCAGTGAGTTATGTTTACTCCAGAGATGTGTTTTCTTGGATATACATAACTCAATAGTGTCCTGAGTCTTTCCATGACAGCTGCATAGACCACCCCGCGTCCCTCTGTCCTGCAGTTCTTGTGAGCAGATGAGCTGAGGCATAGGCGAGCCGTCTGTAAGGCAGAGTCTGAGAGGGTCTGGGGCAGCTAGGAGGCACCCGAGAAAGTCCACACATGACCACTTCTCTGTGTAGATGGAGAGCCTACAGCACGAGGACAGAGGTGTTGCAGGAAGTTCATGGTCCCAGCCAGTGACCAACTGAATGGGACCCATGACCTATAACCCAGATGCTCTGGCCACCAGACCTCATCTAGGCCTTCTCTGTGTTCTTCATTCCCATTGTCATTCCCACCCTAGAAGGTAGGAAGTGTATCCCTATTTATGGCAGCTCTTATATCAACTTACAAACCTCATAGGCATATACAATCAAATCTTCATTCACCTGCGTACTGACTGAATGACCTAGACAAGTCATGTAACTTCTCTGAACTGGAGAATTGTTATAATAACGTTCAGGATTTCTTTCATGTTGCCTTTGGGCAAATTAAGTCTGCAGCAGTGGCGATCAGTAAATGCCAGAGAAGGAGACCTGCTGTTCCCCAGGGAGCCACCCCAGCAAATAGCAATGCAGGAAACGCTGTCCACATCTCCAGCCAGCAGTGTCCCCCCAGATGTCGGCCTTGTACTGTGTGCCTTCCAGAGCTTGTCCTGGTAACCAACCACCCTGGTCTGCTGGGCCTGGAGCACAGGCTTCAGTGAAAAGCCAGACAACCCTTCTCCTTATATAATTACTGAGCGGCTTTTTACTGCCACATTAATTAACAATGAAGCAGATCATTGACATTAGCTTATAGGAGCTGAAAAATCATTAATAGTGCTTTTCACACCAGTTTTGGGAACATTCGTTGTGATAAATCTTTATTTGAATGCAATTCACCCTCATTTTCATTTATCCCTAATGCGAGAATAGAGGCATTTTCTTGACAAATTGGGAATTAGAAGGTTCTAGCAGCTACCTTTGGTATACCTGGGACTAAGTAAATATTTTGAATAGATGAATGAATTTTTCTTAAATAGTTCAGCAAATGGAAAAGTAACTGAATGACGCAAATGGGTTGTGGCTACAGGCACAGGTCTGGACTTAAAATTTAAGCCTTAGTAATTGCCACTGTCCTCATCACTGACGTTATCCTCATTATAATCGTTATCTCAATAGATCCAGCCTCGTAATCACCATCCTCCCCATCCATCGGCATCATCGCCATCTTTTCCATTGTCCTTATCCTGCTCATCATTCCTTCCAAGGCTTTCTAGACTTTGATCAAAGTTAATCTGTGTCCATATTGGGAGTATCAGTTTCAGAAAAACAACATGCTATAATTTTTGTGTGTCTTTCAGAAACCTTTTATTTTGAAGTAATTGCATTTCCAGACAAGACCCTTTCTTCTGCAGTCTTCAGAGCAATTGCTGCATCTGTTGCCCCCTGGGAAGGTCTCCCGGGCCGTGTGGATGGAGGAATGCTTGAGAATGAGGACAGCTGTCCTCACCCCCGGTCCTGGCACTGATGATCATGTTAGCCTTTAACCACAAATCAGCACAGAGATCCTTTGCCAGGGTTCTTCCCTGCCCCGCTGAGCCCAGTGGCACCTCCTTTGAAGATTGTGGATGAACAGCTGTAGAGAAGGGCACCCTGGGGTCACAAAATAAGGAACAGATTCATGCCCCTACCTTGGGTTCGCATTCACTGTTGGCCTCTCCGAGCCTCGGTTTCTTCATCTGCAAAATGGTATTTTTAGAACATCTTTCCAGGTGGCCGTGAAAGTCACCTCATGTAAATTGATGTGTATAAGATGGGCAACACAGTATCTGCCACCAGGTAGGTGGTTGGGAGATGTCAGGTGATCTGGGGGAGGCAACAAGGTCATAGGACCACGCTAACATGTCATGGTAGGACTCTAGCCCACCCCCCACCCTCTCTCCATCCCCATGAGTTCTCTCGTGTTCTCTATAGGTCTGCTTTCATGTAAGAACGATTGAGCCAAACCAGCAAGGTGGCCCCCATCACCCTCCTGTCACACATGTACCTCTTTTACTTGTTCAATCCAAAGACAAAAGGATTTTCTTCTGAAGATGGTTTGGACTTTGAAAGCCAAAGTGACACATGAGTGTCATGACACTCTAGAGTGTCAGTACTACTACAGAGAGCCTCAGATGTCCTCTCGTCCCAACCTCCAGATATATGATGATGGTCCAAATCCCTCTGGATGCTCTGGGGGTTCTGTATCATCACGTGATCATCATTCCTTATCTGTGGCTACTTGGGTCAGTACCCCATTCATACCCTCTGCTGGGGCTAGCCCAACTCCCAACTGTATCCCCCCCTTCTCCACAGGCTCCTCTGGCTCTGAGACCAGCTTTGCCCATGCATGGAGTGGGTCAGAAGTGACAAACAGTGAATGTCCCCTGGGAGTAACCCTCTACCAATGATCAGTGGGCATTTTCTGGATGAATACCCCAATCGCATCACTTCTCAGGTGGGATACTTCAGAGAAGGCATCTGCTTGGGCTGCCTTCCCTTTTCTGTCTCAGATCCCCACTCCTTCACCTGTATTTCTTTTATTCTTGGTACTTCTTGCACTTCGATCTTTTTTTTCAGCATTTGCTCCTGGGGGAACTTAAACACTGGGACCCTAGTCCTAGAGACAAGAGAAAACACTGGACACCCAACCATTCACTCAGCCTTGGACAGTCCCTAAGTGAATAACAAAAGCGGCCCCGCCTTCACATGCTTAATTTCTTGGGAAAAGACCTGGAAACACTCAAGTTCACTGTTATGAGAAGTGTGTAGAAGAAAGGGCTACTTTCTGGGTCACTGTGAGGAGTCAGTCATGTATATAAAATTTCAAGTAATTCACTAAAATTCAGCGAACATTTGTTGAGTGTCTGTTGTGTGCAAGACTCTGGGCTGGCTCAGCGAGGAATGCAAAGGCAAATGTGATACATCTTCTGTCCTTGAGACATATGCCTCATATAAGAGGGGACAGAAGCAGGAAAGGTCATTTCAACACTATGTGATCTAGAATTGGTGGAGGTGTGCAGCTGCAGAGAGTATCCGGGGAGCTCAGAGGCTAAGACATGCACTCTGCAGCAGTTTTTGTTTTCCTGATGGAATGGTCTCTATGGGCTTAGGTCTAGCTCTAGGCTTGACATAGAGTAGGTGCTCAGTTGATGCAGGTCGAAGTGAACTGAACAGATCTGTGCAGGAGGAAGAGGCCTCTGACTACATGACTCCCTAGACCAGCCAAAAAGAACTTTCTCCTTACATCATTGATCTAGAGGCCCGAGTGGTTTGAACATCATCAGTCATGGTAGACACCAGTCAAAAATATAAATTTTTTTGTCTTCGTTAATGCCAGGAAAAATTCACATTTATATTCCAAGGCTCTAAAGGAGTGAGAGGTGGGGTGAGGGGGAGGAATCAGAGCTACAAGTTATTATTCATGCTGGGTTGATATTTAATCAGTTTGTTGGGTTGTAATTGAGAATACAGCTCCAATGACACATGAATTCCAACGATCAAGCCAAAGCCGGTGAATCTTCTCATTATTTATCTTACAGTAGAGATAACCTTTTCATTATTGAAATATAATTGCCAAATGGAATAGTTAATATTAAAACAGAATTAGCAACATGAACTCAACATTTGGAAGGAAATTTCTAATAGCACTTTTTATGCCTGCAAAATTAGTGCTCAGTGTCCATTTCATTCTAGCATTAATTGATGATGGAGGTTCCACGAGAGGCCAGTCCCAGCTGCCCAGTTCACTAACAAGGGGCTATATGAACCTCCTAGATCCACAGGCTGGTGTTGTCTGTGCCCAGAAGACAGGAAGCTGTATTTTACCCTAAGTCAGGGCTATTATCAATCTATTTAACAAAGAAGTGATGAGTTCTGAGGAAGGCTGAGGGAACTTAGTGGTGTGAAAAGATGAGTGGGTCCAGCAGTCCCGACAGAACTGAAAGGCTGGCAGGTAGCCGGATATGGAGGTAAGGAAAGTCAGGAGCATACCAGGTGCTCAGGCAGCTGGACGCCACCGCACGGTCTTTCCCTCTCCCCTTTGTTCCCCACCCGTAGCCTCTGCAGGCTCACCTTTCAAGATGCCACTCAGACCTCAGTGATAAGAATTATCTTGAGCCTCAATGGTGGTTGGATGGGGATGTAGAAGTAGAACAAAGTAGAAGGAGAACTTCCTTTTTGAGGACTTTCTGGAAGAGGTGACATTGGAGCAGGAACTTGAAAAGATGGAAAAGGCCTTTTCCGGTAGAGTCCGCTGTTACGGCTAACTGAGGAGAACTGGCACCCTGGCTGGTTTTAGAGGGGCAGGGGCTTTGGATGAGGGGGGCTGTGCTCTCTGTGACCTCTACTGGTAGTCCTTTTCGTCCCCCTTTCCTGAAAAAGTGAGAGAATGGAATTTGGGGATGATGCTCAGGTCAGCGTGGCCTCACTCCCGTGCTGACCTCCAAAGGTGCTTCAGACAGCACCTTTCTGTCTCCCTCTACAAGGCTCTGGTCTTGGCCCTGGGTCCTAGCAATGCGTCCAGCCCTTGGAGGCATTTGCTGTCTTCAGCACAAACACACATTATCCTCGGAAGCAGCAGCTTTCACAGAGGCGGGGAAGTGTGCAGGGAGAGTAAGCACTCCAGAAAATGCCTCTGGATATTTTTTGTAGGGTCTTTCCTTTGCTTTCACGTGAGGTACCTCCAAACTCCTACTGCTGGATCAGGAGTCCCCCCCAGAAGAAATCCAAGTGATGGGGTGTGGGGGTAGAAGTCTGCATTTCATGCTGTAAGATCCTGGGCAAGCACCATCGCCTGCCTGGGTCTTAGCTCTCCTTTCTGTGAAATGAGGTTGACCAGCTCACCTCCAAAATCCTGCCAGCCCTGTTATTCTGAGACGGGTGATTTGAAAGCATGGCTAAAAAAAGCCAGCAAAGAACATGTGCATCAGCTTGGGTGGAGTGAATCACCACCATGTCTCCCTCCTGGCCCGGTTCAAATCACATTTCACATATTAAACTCATTCTGAAAATCAGGGGAGGGGGAGGTCTCCGGGAAGCAAGCAAACCTATTCCTAGCAATCTCTCTGGCCACTCTTTCCTCTCCCGACAGAGATAAGCACATTCTTTCAATCAGGCCTGCGTTCTGTTTCCTTATCTTAAACCTATCTTCTGCCGCATTATAAATAATCAGCTTACTGGTGAGCTAGGCCAGGCGTGCACGTGCATCGTGCGTCTGGGGGTAGCAGTTGGGGTCCAGGCAGCCGCCCTGATCCTTAAGCGCCCCAAGTGAATGAGGTGTGCCCTGGTCCATCACATGAAGTAGGAGGCTGCTGGCAGGAAAGCCTGACATTAGGTGGCCCTAAAATCTGTTGTCCGGACTGGGACACATCTTGGAGTGAATGGGCTCCCTGTTAATAATTTCATTGGAACCGCAGGCATGAACCAGAACCATCCTAGGCCAGCTGGAACATATGATCGTCTTAGCTCTGGTGTGGGAAGCACCTGACATTAGGGAGTTCCTTTATGTCAAGGTCACCTTACCCATCCTTTGCCTGTGCTTGAAGCTGTCCCATGGCATTCAGCCAAGGGGTCTCCTAGCCCTGGCTCACAGACCCTTGAGGCTGAGGACTACTGTTCCCCCCATAGGGAAGACCTGCTGCATAATTTATGGAACCCAGTGCAAAATGAAAATGTGGGTCTCCATGTTTAAAGATTATTAAGGATTTTAAGACAGTAGCCCAGAGCCCTGAGTCATGTGGAGGACCTTCTGAGCCCAGAGTCCCGTGTGACACCCCCAGTTCACGAAGCTTGCCCTGCTCCCCCAACAGCCCGTGTTGTTGAGCTCTGGCACAGGATATACTTTTCCTCCTGCCTGCTTGCTTGTGTGCTCGCTTGCTTGCTTGCTTCTGTCATATTTCTAATTTAACTTCTGGAATCTGAAATATGTTCACACAGTTCCACAGTCGAACAAGACAAAATGGTACATGATAAAAAGTATTATTTCCGCCCATTCGCCTCCTTCTTACCCAATTCCCAGCATCCCTTATCCCCTTCCTATAGGTAACTACTTGGTAGTTTCTTGTGTTTCCTACCAGGATTTCTTTATGAGATGCAAATATATATTCTTACTTTTCTCTCATTTTTCATATCCAAAGTTTGCATATTAAATAGACCTTCCGTGCCTCATATTAGAACATTCTTCCTGGTGTCCGGTAATGTTTTGCCTTACTTTAGTTGCCACCACTGATCCTCCCTTTGGAGCCCCACAAAACAAGGCTAGTTCTTCATCTCTGGTAAAGCCCTTCAGAGATATGAGAACAGAGACCCATTCCCCACCCATTCCACGTCCTTCAGCTTCAGCTGCTCTTATCCGGGCTGTGCCTTCAGCCTCTCCTCAAAGGGTATGGGACTGGGATACTCTTGCTTGTCTGACTTTCTGAGTCTGTGGGGCCCAGAGTGGGCCAACTGATCTATCAGGGACAGTCTGCCATGCTTAAAGAAGAGAGAAGTTGATCTCCCCCATCATCCTAGTCACCCCACCTCTGTGGAGGCAGCTTAATGGCAACAATAGTTCCCATGGGAATTTCCCGAGTGCCAGGAGCCTCGTACACACCTAAAATATTACTTTTATCCTCATGACAACTCTGTGAGGAAGGTCTTCAAATTATCCCATTTACAGACGAAGCATCCAAAGTTCAGGGAGGTAACTCAGCAGGTAAACTTCCAAACTCAGGTCACTCCAACTGTAGACCCTGTTTTAACCAGCCCCAAATCTCACCTCTGCTTTCAGTCACCTTGGGGTTTCTTGGTGACTCCAGTAAGTCAGCTGAATGCTTCCCCCAGAGACTTACTCACCTATGTGATATTAACTATGGGATTTCATTCAGCTACCTTTTCCTGGGCATGGTGAGTACTGTCTCTTTTATTATCTCTCCAGTCATTGAACAGCTCCTACCTTGACTCAAAGTAGTCTTATCCATTTCTATGCTTTAAATACCAACAAAATTTATATCTTCAGCCCAGACCTCTTCCCTAAACTATAAACTTCTATCTCCAGTTATCTGTTAACATCTCTAATTGGATGTGTAGTGAGCCTCTCAAACTTAACTCATGATTATGACCCCAAGCCTTATATCTCTCCAAAGTCTCCCCATCTCAGCAAATGAAACCATCCACCTGTTTGCCCAAGTTAGAAACCTATGTCACCTTTGATTCCTACCATTCTTTCAGCTTCCATGTCCAGTCACTAACAAGTTCTATTGGTTCCACCTCCAAAAACATGTATCCTAAATCTATCTGATGGTGTATTTCTACTCATAACCTTCATTCAAGTGCCCATGGTCTTTCACCTGAACTACTGAGGTATCCTGTTTATTCTTCTCCCGATTTCTACCCTGTCTCCTACACAAAAAGATCTTTGAAAGATAGAGACTGGAGCATTGTTATGTCCCTGCTTAAAACCCTTTTATGGCTTCCTTTCATTCCTAAAATAAAATCCAGAGCATTTACCATAGCTTTGGATACTCTCCGGTGTCTGTAGTTTGATCTGGCTTGTTTCCTACCAGTCTACCTATCCCACCCTAGCTACACTGGCAGTTCCTTGGACACTGTTCCCCTCTTTGGAATACTCTTCCGTCTACTTTTGGCATTCTTTGCTCCTCTCGTTCATGAGGTCTCAACCTAATTGTCATTTCAGAGAGAACTTTTCTGGCAACCTGATCTGAATTAAAGTCTCGGTATCCTCTCTCAAGTTGTCTTGTTTATTTATGTGCATCGTAGCACTTATGACCCTTCATTTCAGGTTGACTGTTGTGTTTCTGTGTATTACACATCTCCACATCACAAGATAAGCCCCGTGAAGGCAGGAACTGTTACCGCTTTCATTCAGTACAGAATCTCTACCAGGAAGCAAGCTGCTAGACACAGAGCCGACTCTCAAATGGTGTGGGATTTTTCCCCCTCTTTTGTTTGGTTCTGTCCCGTAATAGACCTTACTAGAAGGCTGCAGTATACTTTTTATTGCCTGTTGTTTTAATTGAATGGGTTTTGCACTGTGGGAGAGTTGAACCATAAATATGTCTTTTAGAATACACACATACACACCAAATGGCTTTTTCCTTATGGAATCAGTAGTAGCTTTGCCCCAAATGTTGATGATCCACAAATGAAATGGGAAGAGGTGGCCGCTAGTTTTCCTCACATCTGCAGAGGCAGGGGTTACAATGGTTCCTGGCACCACTCAGTGCAATGAAAGTGTTTGCCGTTGTCGTGGCTTAGACCGTGGACTCAGGAACCAGACTGGGTTCAAATCCCAGCTCTGCTTCGATTTTTCATATTTTTCATCTCCACAACTCTGTAACAAAGCTCCTGCCTACAGTCTATGGTAGTTAGTTGTGAGGTTTCCATGTGTCAATACGTGTAGAGAACTCAGTGTCTGGCAGGTGGTAAGTACTCAGTAGTAGTGATCAGTAACTTGGTTATCATGTGCTCAACTTCTCACGTGTATTTTTTCCAGTCTAATGAGGTATTTTCATTTTGATTCGGTTCAACAACTGTTCCTGTGTCCCTGTTTCAGGACCTGGAGGATGAATCCGTCCTAGAGGGGCTCCCAACCCCTTGGGGCACACAGAGTACCGTAGAGTGAGTCAGTGACAAAGTGCGGTGGCAGAACATGCCTGAGCATGCTGGCAGATGTGCTAGTGTCTCAGGAGGTCTGTCTGATGGACTGTGTGCATGTCCGTGTGTCTGTTTGACTGAGCATGTGCAAACATATGTCCATGTGACCATCTGACAGAGCGTGTGTGAGCATGTGTCCATATGTCCGACTGACGGAATATGCGGGCATGTCCGTGTGTCTGTCTGACGGAGTTTGTGCGGGCGTGTGTCTGTGTGTCCGTCTGGCGGAGAGTGTGCGGGCGTGTCCGTGTGTCTGTCTGACGGAGCTTGTGCGGGCGTGTGTCTGTGTGTCCATCGCGGAGAGTGTGCGGGCATGTCTATGTGTCTGTCTGACGGAGCTTGTGCGGTTGTGTGTCTGTGTGTCCGTCTGGTGGAGAGTGTGCGGGCATGTCCGTGTGTCTGTCTGACGGAGCTTGTGCGGGCGTGTGTCTGTGTGTCCATCGTGGAGAGTGTGCGGGCGTGTCTGTGTGTCTGACGGAGCTTGTGCGGGCGTGTGTCTGTGTGTCCATCCCGGAGCGTGTGCGGGCGTGTCTGTGTGTCCGTCTGGCAGTGTCTGCCGGTCCACTACCCTTAGCCTCCCGGCCGGAGCAGTTTGAACACTTGGCCCAGACTGCATTCAGCCTCTCTTGCTCACCTTTGCCCACGTTGTGGTCTCCCAGAGCCTACTTTCTCTGCGGTTATAACTCAGTTCGCAAATGACAGGCACGAGGCAGTCCTCCCCACACAGTCTCACTCATATGTCACCCAGGACGCTGAAACAGCTGCCTCTCACTGTGAAGAAGAGCCCCGTGCGATTAGACCACTTGGGGCCTCATGAAGTGAAAAGGCTCTTCCCTGCTCTGGGCCTGGCAGAGCAACAGGGATGGGCTGCTGAAGGCAGACATCAAGGAGAGCCATTCTAATTGATTAGAATGTGTAGGGACTATATTGGTTTAGTTCAAGGGCATTTTGAACAGTGCTGTCATAGCGGGCCTTCATTAGATAATAAATTAATAGATGAATGGATTCCAGAGTTCAGGGGACAGGCAGCCTCCCCGTCCCCTTGCCAGCACCAGCAGACAGAGGCTTACTCCTGCACTGCTGGTGAGCTGTGGGGAGGAGAGAACAGGGTGCTGGGCTGTGGCTCCTAAGGCTCTCTTAGCTCAGGCATCCTGGAGGTAACGCTTAAGTTAGATGCTGAGCAAAGGGGCAGCTTTTCAATACGTTGGAAATGGCCCAAGCATCAGGCTTAGACTTGCCCCCTCTTTGCTATCAGTTGTTTCAGTGAGTGTGTATGGACCATCTGCTGGGTGCTGGAGACTGTGGTAGGCCCTGGGATACAATCAGCAAAGCCCTGCCCCCGTGGACAGAGAAATAAAACAAGATTGTCATGGAGTATGTTAGACAGTAAAAAAGATCATAAGGCAACATGAGATAGGAATGGGGGAGTCTGGAACATTAGGTGGGAAGGTCAGTGGGGAGGGAGATCTCAATTTTAAACAGAGTGGTTAGGGGCGCCTGGGTGGCTCAGTTGGTTAAGCATCCAGCTCCTAATTTTGGCGATGTCATGATCTCAGGGTCATGAGATTGAGTCTTAAGATTAAGACTCTACTTAAGATTCTCTCGCCCTGCTTAAGATTCTCTCTCGCCCTCGCCCTCTGCCCCTCCCCTCCACCTGTCCCCTGCTTATGAGTGCTCCCTCAGTGGGGGGACAAAAAGGCAAAAAACCTAGAGTGGTTAGAAAAGTAGCTGTGGGGGTGACATTTGAGCAAAGAATTGAAGGCGGTGAGGGGTGAGTCATCTGGAAGAAGAATTTCCCCACTGGGGGGCACAGCAATGCCGAGACCCTGTGACAGGAGCATGCCTGGTAAGCCCGAGTGACCGCAAGGAGGCCAGAGGGACAATAGTCACAGGAGCTGGATAGCGAAGGGCCGCAGGGCCACTGTCAGGTTTTGGGCTGTGGCTGGGATTGAGGTGAGGAGCCTTTGGAGTACCCCTCACCTGTAATTGACCAGGGTGCATTGAGACGGCAGGTGCGTGGCTTGCGTATAGCAGCTACCTCCACCTGCCCCCATGGCAGACCGCGCCAAGGAGTCACAGCCCTCTTTCCTGGTGAGCTGCATTTGAACTTGAGGTCTTGCTCACCCAGCCCTCCAGAAGTTCTACCAGCTCCTCCGAGTTGGTACTCCAGTGGAAGCAATGGATTCCAGTCCCTCCTCCCCCATGTCTGTGCCTGGCCAGCACTGACAGGGCAGGTGAAAAGGCACTGAGCCTGGCCCCAACAGCACAGTGGAGGAGGGCTGGTGGGGAAGGAGTTTGCAAAAAATAACAGGACAAGTCTAATAATCATGGTAGAGATATCACTGCCCACGGTGGTGGGGGCAGGGTGGGTAATGGAGAGCTTCCCCTGAGGGGGTGACATCTGGGACACTGTCAAGGCAAGGTAGGATATTATCAGCGCGGAAGAGTATGGTGGCCTAAGGGTACATCATGAGGAATGCAGGGAGGCCAGAAGGGGTTGGGGACCTGCTGTGGCTGTTCCCACTGAAGGATGTAAGGGAAGGAATAGGGAAAGGCTTCATCAGAGCTCTTTGTCCCCCAATTGTTTGCCATGCCCTGAATGTCGTCTTGGAAAAAGGCCCAAGAATATCAACCATATAACTACATGAGGATAATTCCACTTATAGTAGGCAACAGACCCCACCATTTCAGAGGCTTACATAAATATATTTTATCCATGCAGCAGTCTGATGCAGTGTTCCTGATTGGCAGGCAACCTTTCCTTATGCTGGGCATGACTCTTTGTCTTATGGCTCTTCTGTCTCCTAGGGTTTCACAGTCATCTGCCAAATAGGAAAAAAGTGGGGAAGAAGGCAGACCTGCTTCCTAGCCATCTGGACTAAGAAAGTGTTCAATTCCATAGGTGAGATCCAGTGCCCTGGCCTCACCTAGATACAAAGGGACATGGGTAATGTGGTCCTTGTCTAGGCAGCCACGATTCTAGACTCAGGATGGGGGAGCACACGTGAGAGGGACAGTGAGCATCTCTGCTGTATGAATATACCCAAAACACAGTAGGCACTCTCTTATCCCTCCTGTATCTTACTGAGCACAGCAAAGGACATTGACAGTAAGAGTTACAGTTCTTGAACTGTACTGAACAGAAGGCTTTATCCATTTCTCAAGAGCCTGAAGATGGTTCCAGTTGATAAGCATTTATTAAGCGCCTACTGTATGTCAGACATAGGAAAAACTCTGCCTCCGTTTCTTGCTCTGGATATAAGGGAAAACTCTCCACGGCAGGGTTGTCATGAGGATTAAATGGGGCATTGCCTGGCCCATAGGAGGTGCAAGGTGAGCATCAGCACCCATCTCCTCTTCCTTCAAACTCTCCCAGGAAAGATCCTGAGGGTAGGTGGGAAGGCCAGCTGCTATCCCTCTTCTTTAGGGCGCTGGCTTGAGAAATCTTGTCCTGCAGGGAAGAGTCTACCTGCAGAGATAAGGCCATCAGAGAAAAGCTGAATGCATAGGTGTTAAAGAGAGAGGCAATGCTCCTGGTGAATTTTCTGAGTCTCTCTGAGTCAGAGATCTGAAAATTGTGCTGTAGATTCAACCTCGTGTTGAACCTGGGATGGAGGAACCTGGCCCAGTAGCTGACTTTGTTGTGGGCCTTTGCTCCTCCTTGCTCCTCTTAGGGCTGGTGGCTCAGATGACTGTCATGAAAGTGGTGGCAGGCCACCTGGCTGCTGCCGGCCAACTTTTTTACAAAGATACATGGGAAAGAAGTCACCTTGGGGGGTCCCTCCCAAGAAGGGGGTTTCCTCAAAAGAAAGGAAATGAGGGAGGAACTTTTACCAGAGTTTGATTTCATGAATCAGAATGACAGTCTTTGGAGTTTTGAAAAGGCAATTAAAAAAGAGATGGTCAGGTACCCTTCCCGGGGAAATTGTAGGTTCTACTTCATGCTAAGTGACTGTGCTATTGATCTCAGTTGTGATATTCCTCTAAATTATATTCATTTCTGGCTATAAGTTTCCCCCACCTGTCAGACAGTCAGGAAGCATGGGCACCGGCCATTAGACTGACTCCCTGAAGCTGGATAGGGGCTGCCAAGCGAGAAGGATGCAGGCCTCAGCCAAGGTCCAGGTCAGGATCTGGCCACAGATTCCACACTTAGGAATGTAGGCAAATAGGCCAAGGACCTCAGGGAGGTCATTCTTGGAAGGTCTCATAGAAGCAAGGCGGGACTGGCCTAGGAGGGCCTTTGTCAGGTGACCATAACTAGCATCCAGAAACAGCACTGTATTCAGTTCTCTAGAGAAATAGAATCAGCAAGATTATAGATAGATAGATAGATAGATAGATAGATAGATAGATAGATAGATAAGAATGAGAGAGAAAGAAAAGAGAGGAAGGAGGAAGGAATGAGGGAAGGAAAGAGGATGGAGGGAGGGAAGGAAAGAGGATGGAGGGAGGGAAGGAAAGAGGATGGAGGGAGGGAAGGAAGAAAGGAAGGAAGGAGGGAGGGAAGCAAGATAGATACATTTAGGATAAGGATTTGGCTCAGGTCATTATGGAAGCTAACAAGTCCACAATTTGCTGTCTGCAAGAAACCCAGGAAAGCCGGTAGGGTAGTTTTAGTCTTAGTCCAAAGGCCTGAGAACCAGGGGCGCCAGTGGTCTTATTCTCAGTTTAAAGGCAGGAGAAGACTAATGTCCCAGCTCAGGCAATTAGGCAGAGGGAGCAAATGCTCCCTTCTTCCACCTTTTTGTTCTATTCATGCTCTCAATGGATTGCATAATGCCCGCCCATCTCTTATGGGGAAGTCAGTCTGCTTTACTCAGTGTATGAATGCAAATGCTAATCTCATCCAGAAATACCCTCACAGACACACCCAGAAATGATATTTAAATATCTGGGCATCCCCTCAACCAATCAAGTTGACACAAAATTGACCATCACCATAACAAGGCCAAAATAGATTTGAAGGCTGTTTGGGAGCCCTACGTAGGAACTTTATTAGTAGGAAGAAGGCACTGGGAAGGACATAGGTGGCCCTGTAACTCTGATTCAAGAAATACTCCAGGGGCCAATCTAACAGGAGCTAGAATCTGAGCAGTGGTCAGCCAGAAGGGAGCAGGTGGGGGTGAGGGCAGCATGCTCTAAGCCGCAGGGCAGGGCCGAGACTGAGTTGGGCCTGTCTGTGGCGAACTCAGTCAGAGGCCAGAAGATGAGATATTTGCCGACATTTGTCTGTTTCACACTCAGAGAAATTTTTAAAAAGAGGATGTTCTTTTTTTTCAGAAAGATTTATTTATTTGACAGGGGGAGCAAGAGAGAGAGAGCGAAGGAGGGTGGGGGAAGGGGCAGAGGGAGAGAGAGAGAGAATCTCAAGCAGACTCCCCACTGAGCGTGGAGCCCACCAAGGGTTCAATCCCTTGACCCCAAGAGTCAGACACTCAACCGACTAAGCCACCCAGGTACCCCTAAAAAGAGAATATTCTGATTGAGCTTAATGAGGGTGGGGTACATCCTTAATAAGGATGAGTTTCATAAAGAAGGAAATATACTACTGTGTGTGAAACATTCTACTCTGTGCTTTAATTCTCACAGACAGCTGGATGGCCCATTGTAGATATCAGAAAATGAAGGCTCAGAGAGGAGAAGTAAATTGCCCAAGGTCCCACAGCTAGTCAGCTAGTAGAGCCTGACCCCAAAGCTTGTATTCTTTCTTCCAAACCGCTATGGGCAAGGTGCTGAAGTGGAGCTTTTTATTGAGATCTTTGATTGGCACTCCTGTGCTTTGCTGTCACCTGGTAGACCTAGTAGACTGGGGGAACCTTGCCCATGACAATGTGAGCCAGTGAAGACTTCTATGTTGATCTCCCCAAGCCACCTCTGAGCCCCAGTGGCCCAAAGTGCTTCCTCTGAGTTCCGCTGATTACATGTACACACCCTGTCCCTGATGGTGAGTTCCTTTTTTAACTCTGTGTCCTAGTCCTTGTCACATAAAAAGGTAGGCAAGTGGGTGATGAGGGCAAGAAAGAATGGTATATAAAGAAATTGAAGGGCTCAAGAAAAACCCTACAGTGGGATGCAGACTCAGACCAGACCAGGCATATGTAACTTGCCCCAAGATCTTTGTCAAGTCTCTGGGTCATAGTTTTCTCATCTGTAAAATAAGAATGTTCAGCCAAACGATTGCTATGCTCCCCTCAAGAGCAACACGGTGAGATCCTACGATCAGGATTCTTGGATTCAAGGACTGAGCCTAATGCTCTGTGGAGCTGAAGAACCTGAAACTCGGGTGCTGAAGCCATACCCCTAACGAAGGGCATTTGCTAGCATAGGTGCACCTGTTTTATTTCCAAGTAAGCTGCAAAGTCCCCGAGGACCTCACCTCCCCAAGAACTGAACACATAGGTCAGGCTGATGTGAAAACTCTGGTACTTAGTTGGGAGCCTATACCTGGATTTAGGCCCAGCCGGGGTACCCCTCATACCTAACCAAAGCTTAAACACCAAATTCTCACCACCAGAGCTGGGGCCTGGGACGTCCTTAGGTTGGTCATTACACAGCTGAACATGAGGAACATGAGGAACTAGAAACTCATGCGTGTCTAGCTTCGGGTTTTGTTTGAAAAGTTGGCCAGGAATAGCAAGTAGGTTAAAAAAAAAAAAATTGTAGCAAACATACCAGACAATCCTTTCTATAGGAAATAGTAAAAACATGAAAACATTAATAGAACAAGAGAAATGCAAATAATTCACACACAAATGAGCAAAACATTCAACCTTACTATTAATCCAAAAATGCAAATTAGGTCATGATGATGACATTTTGTATTTTGCAAATTAGTAGATATGTTAAAAACTAAACATCTCAGTGTTGGCAAGAATGTGGTAATATACACATTCTCATTTAAAGTCTATGGAAGTGTAAACTGATAGCACCTTCAGGGAAAGGAAGCTGACCATATGTATCAGGACACATTAAAACGTGACATCCTTGATCCAGTAATTCTACTTCCAGAAATATATTCCGAGGAACTCATTGGAAATATGAGCAAAACCTTATGTTCCCAGATGCTTATGGTGCCGTTATTTATAATAATAATAATATTAATAAAAGAATCAGAAACCACCTCCATACCCAACAATATGGAAAATAGTACTACTTATATCTACCTAATGGAATATTATAAAGTTACTTAAAATGAGGTCTACAAAGCAATTTTCATGACTTCAAACGTTTATCATAAAACTTTAGAAGTTTTAAAACTATATCACAACTATGTCCAAAGTATGTCAAAAATATATGTGTATATATAACAAAATGTTAACAATGGCACTGAGTGGATGATATCATTATAGCTCATTTTCATTATTTTGAATTTTTTATTATATATTTTTTAAATGTGTATTTTTAAAGACTGGAAGGAAAGAAAAGTTTGCTAGCAGCCAGAATGGGTAGGACCCATTCGTCTTTGCAATCACCAGGGACCGCCTGCTAAGGAAGCCCTTAAACTGAGGGTGGCAGAGCCCCTGGCTTGGAATCGTTCTGTCTCTGGAGCATATTTTTTCTTTACTGAGGAAATTGCTTTCCATAAAACCAGCTCTCTGACACCTTCGAGTACCAGGGAACCATGCAAGCCGGCTTTCCCGGGGACATTCTCTAATGGGGAACTCCATCACGTTCCAGCTTGGCGCTTCCAACAAATCCCAGCCAGCCATAAAAATTTTTAGCACCCCGTATGCAAGACTGATTGCGGCGGCCTCATAAAAATCCCATTCACTGAGCAAGAGCTGCAGGTCTAAAACTCCCCAGTCCCCTGCTGTTTTAAGCCCAGTGGCGTGGCGTATAGCTAAGTGACGCCTGGTGGAACTCCACATAACAAGTCAGGACTGGATCTCAGGCAGAACTAGTAAAAAATGGGGAAAAAAATGGGCCTTGTGCAGAGCGTGCAGGATACAGTCACAGCAAAAAGCCCCCTTCTTGCTGCTCTTTCAGGCAGGGTAAATGGACTTAGCCAAGGACGAGAGAGAGTTTAGGGAGGATGGTCATCCTTTAAGAAGGGAACGGGGGTTGAGAGGCATGTGGGTGGAGGAATGGGCTGTGGGGCATCCTGTCCGCATACCTGCTTCAGCCTGCCAGAAATGGGACACCCCTTTCCTGTGTGTGCCGAGGTGGGAGTGAGGAAGGCTGCCCTCGGGGACAGGGTTTCAGCCCCCGCTAGCCGTGGCCAGATGACCTAATTGTGTGTCGGAAACCCACTGCCCATATACAGCTTGCATGCATGCCTTCAGTTAGCGAGCCCCAGTACCCAATACAGCTGCTGCTCGCCACACTCACTGGAACCCAGGCCTGGGTTCTAGGTCCTGCTCTGTCCCCGTGTGGCTTTGTCACACTGGGCAGGTCGCTTCCGTGGTCTGTCTCTCAGTTCTGGTTTTCTCGTCATTAGCATGAGAACAATAAATCCCTGTCCTGCCCTCTGCCGGTCCACACACACATCCTTTCTACCCATTGTAGGAAACATGTTATCTACAATTATTTCAGTGCCCTAATTGAGTAAAATCATTCAAATATCACTTAAGAATTCATTGTTAAATTTCTAAGAGAAGAATTCATTGTTCCATATGCCTCTTTGCATTAAGTTCTCTGGAATCTTATTCTTTGTTAACAAAAGATAATGAAGTTTTCCAGTGCCTGCACCATATATCTAAGTTAGTGCAGTCAGATGCCAGGCCTTACATTCTGTGAGGCTCTGGGGGACTGATTTCTCATCTCTGAACCTCAGTTCTCTCATCTGTAAAATGAGAGTGATGACTACCTCACAGACTTTTGGTAAAGATTCCAGGGGACAAGGTATTAAAACACTTGGTACGTGACCCAGGTTAGGTTCAGTAAACCACCCTGCCCTGCACTTCTCTGAGCATGAATTAAACTACTGACTTTTGCCCAGAGTGCCACTCTGGGATCTGTGTATGTTGTAGCTATCCCGTGTTTAGGGTAATGTAGACGAGTACTCCATTTCTCTGGTTTCTGACCCCGAACGTCAGCCCACTTACAGGTCTCCTAATAGGTAGTGTGCCACTCATTTTCTTGGGGTTGCAACTTCTGCCTGAATGGAGAAAGAGAGGTATTTAGAAGGGAAGGGAAAAGAGGGTCAGCAGGAATAGCATTCTGACTTCTTCCCAAAGTACTCCTCCCCCTGGAGAGACTGCTACCCCATCATCTGGTTGCTGCAGGCCACGCCACACTTTGCTAAACCAAAAGAGGGTTGAAGAGGCCTCATATTTCTTTATTTTTTTTTGTTTGTTTTTATGTATTTTTCAAATAGTGAGCACAAACAGGGAGAGCAGCAGGCAGGGGGGAAGCATGCTCCCTGCTGAGCAGGGAGCCCCATGCAGGGCTGGATCCCAGGACCCTGGGATCATGACCTGAGCTGAAGGCAGATACTTAACTCACTGAGCCACCCCCTCAGGCACCCTCTCATATTTCCCTTTGTTCTTGATTTCCAGTATGGTCAAAGAGCCATCTTGTATGGTTTCAATTATTTTACATGTATTAATGCTTCTCTTATGGCCTAGCATGTGGCTGATCTTGAGAATGTTCCACATTTGCTTGAAGAGAACGTGTGTTCTGCAGTCCTTGCATGGATTGTTCAGTAAATGTCTAGTGGGTCTAGGGAGTTTACCGTTGTTCAAGTCTCCCATAGCCTTGCTGATTTCCCATCTGGTTTTCCTATCAGTTATTGAGGGTGCGCTGTTGAAATCTCTAATTATTATTGTTGAATTATCTGTTTCTCTTTCAGTTCTGTCAGTTTCTCATTCATAAATTTTGAGGCTTTGTTGTGAGGCATACATTCAGTTATAGTTGTCATATTTTTTGATATATTGGCTCTTTTATTATTATAAAATATCCCTCTTTGTTTCTAGAGGTAATTCTCATTCTAATTGTATTTTATCTAATATTATAGTAGCCACTCCAGCCCTTTTTTGGTTTCTGTTTTTATGGTATATCTTTCTTGGGTTTTTGGTGGGTTATTTTGGGTTTTTTTATTTTCAACCTGTTTGTGCCTTACAATCTAAAGTATGCCTCCTGTAGATGGCATATCAGTGGATCTCACTTTTTTATCTGGTTTGACAATATCTACCTTTTGTATGGGTTATTTAGACCATTCACATTTACTATCATTATTAACATTATTCTCTTTATATTTGCCGCTTTGCTATTTGTGTTTTTATACGCCCTTTATCTTTTTTTATTCCTCTGTTCCTACTTTACTACTTTTGCCTGTTTGTGTTCAATAAAGACTTTTAAATTTTAATTTTTTTATTGATTGTCTTAACTGTATTTTAAAGGCTTTTTTAGTGGTTGCTCTAGGGATTGTGATATGAATCTTCAATTATCATAATCCACTTTGGATTAATACTAACTTGACTCCAATAAAACTTAAGAACTTTATTACAAAATGACTATCCCTTCCTCCCTTCTTTATGCTCTTTTTGAGATATATACGCACACAAGTAGATAGATAATATATTTATAGTAAATCTAAATTCTGTGTTATAATTATTGCTTTACATAATCTTGTTTTCAAAAGATGTTAAGAAATGAGGAAAATATGTATTTACTGATTTTTTTATACTAACTCACATGTTTTCCACTTCTGATGCTCTTCAATTTTCACCACCGCCACCCCCCCCCCGGCATCATTTTTTCCTAGCTTGAAAGACTTTCATAAGGTAGATCTAGCAATGAATTCTCTTCATTTTTGTTTCTCTGGGAATGTCTTTATTTTGCCTTTACTTTTTAAGGATAGTTTTGCTGGCTGTGGAATTTTTGGTTGACATTATTTTCCTTTCAGTTCTTCTAGCCCATGTTGTTCAAGATGAGAATTCATGGGGCACCTCACTGGCTCAGTTGGAAGAGCATGGTACTCTCAGTCTCAGGGTTGTGAGTTTGAGTCCCATGCTGGGTGTAGCAATCACTAAAAAATAAATAAACTTTAGAAAAACAAGAAGTCAGACATTATATTGATGCTTTCTTGTACACAATAAGTCATTTTTTCTTTTTCTTTTTCTTTCTTTTAAGATTTTGTGTTTAGCTTTAACAGTTTGACTATGGTGTGTCTTTGTATGAATCTCTTTGCATTTAATTTTTCAGGAGTTCATTGAGTTTCTTAGATGTGTAGATTAGTGTTTTTTATCCACTTTGGGGTAGTCTTATAATTTCTCCAACACTTTTTCTGCCCCTTGTCTCTCTGCTTCTTCTGGGGCCCTGATGGTATGTTTGTCGGTATGCTTAATGTTATCCACAGGTCTCTGAGATTCAATTCATTTCTCTTTGAATTTTTATGTCCCTCTTCTTCAGATTGTATAATTTCTATTGATCTACAAGTTTACTGAGTTTTTTTTTAGTTATCGTGAGTCTGTTCTTGAGTTTCTTAGTGAATTTCCGTTTCAATTACTGTACTTCAGCTCTAGAATTTCCTTTTGGCTCCTTTTTAGAGCTTCTGTCTCCCTATTAAGATTTGCTATTGATTGATTAATTGTTGTTATGCTTTCCTTTAATTCCCTAGACATGAGTTCCCTTTAGTTCTTTGAACATTTTTTTAGTGGCTGCTTTGCAATGTTTATCTGCTAATGAAAACATTTAGGGGTACCCTCTGTTTCTACTGATTTTGTTGCTCATTATGAGTCATTCTTTTCTGTTTCTTTGTATGTCTTGTAAGTCTGTTGCTGTTGTTATTGTTGAAAATGGGACATTTTAGTTAACTATATTGTAACAACTTTGGGCTCTGACTTTCCATCATGATGACTGCTGTTACCACTCTTTTTTCCTTTGTTTATGTTTTTTTTTTGTTTGTTTTCCCTATGCTTAGAACTTGCCTGGGTTAAATCTGTGAAATCTTTCTTCCCCACAGTGTGACCACTGGCTTAATTATTTTTCTCTGTTTAGTAATTTTTCATTATTGCTTTTTAAGCTTCTGTCTGCATAGCTTACTGGCCAATCAGTGAAGTAATTGGACATAGATTATGCTCAGACACATCAAGCCAGGTGTTCTGCAAATGAAACTATGAGGGGAGGGGAGGGGAGGGGAGCACATTCAAAACCCAGATCATTTTTAAGTCTGTTCTGGCTTTGCTTTCTGCTGGGTCCTTTTACAACTCCTCTGTGCCTACACACACCTTCAGGGATGGCCAGGAGTGTGTAGATAGCTTGGCCTGTCTCTGATCTCCACTCTTCATTCATGTCTTAGCCAAGAATATGCTTACCCCAATGATGACCTCATGCTAGTAGAGCCAATGACCCTCTCTACTCACCTGCTGCCAAGGATTGTCATTTCCACTGACAGTGTCACTGGCCATGGCCACCACCTGCTGCTCCCGGTGGTTTCTGTTACTTTTCATGACAGCTGGATCTCAGGAGTCAGTATTGAGTAGGACAGACAGAAGTCACTGGCTCTCATTAGCTCTGGGTCCAGAACTACCACAGCATCGTATCCACTATGATGGTTAATTCAACTGATTAAAGTAATCACAAGGAAGGCCAGCAAAGATTCAAGGAGAGAAAAAATAAAGTTCACCTTCTAATGGGGTTAGTGAGAAAGAATTTGCAGCTATCTTTAATACACAGTCATCCTCCACTACTTAGGGCTGTTCCCAAGGGAACTTTCCTCCCATGGGCCCTCTCCCTCCATGTAAATCAGTTGAGCAATGGAATGTCTGAGTTGATGATACAACATAAGTGAGCTCAGTTTCGGTTCAATAGAAACGACTTCACTGATTTCATGTATGCCTTACTTCAGTCCATCAAGGTAGGTTTTGTTCTCCAGTTTGTTGATAGAGAAACTAAGACTCAGGCAGCGTAAGTGACTTCCCAAGGTTGTAGCTAGTCATGGCCAAGTCAGGATTCAAATTCAGGTCAGCCAAACGTTCTTTTTGCGACCCCCATTCTGCTTCCCTCTCTCTAGGTCTCAGTTGTCTCTAATGTAATTATAAAGTCAAGCAAAGAACAGGAAAATTTGCAAGAACCATTATAGCTCTAAAATTTTCTATTTCTTCCCCACCCACCACCTTCCTAAAGAAACTCATCTTTGCCTACTGCATTTGTCGCTTTTCCATATCTCTGTTGATGAAATTTTGATGCCATGGGATTTGTTTGTAAGTGTCTTGTACTATTTTTTTTTTTTTAATCCAAATGGCTCTTATGAAAATGTCCTTCAGATTCCTGGTGGAAGAGAATTAACTTCTAACAGCCCTTCCCAGTCCCATAAATCCTCCTTGAATACTGTTTCCTGCCAGCTGGGAGATGTCAAGGATAGGAATTTTCAGGGTATCACTCCCTTACTTAAAGGCTTCCCATGGCTCTCTGACTGCAATCAAGATAAAATCTAAACCCTTAACATGGCACACACAGCCCCTTAAGGGTCTATCTGCCTCTCGAGTCTCATCTCGTACTGCCACACTGAGATACTTTCAGCTTCCCATAGGTGCCTACGTCTCTGTGCTTTTGTAGCCATTGTCTAGAAGGCCCCCTCCACCCCTCCAAATTAATCCCTACTCATTCGTTGAGCCCCAGTGCACACATCATAAAGGAATCTGGGCCTAAAAGTCTGCCTCTCCTCTCCCATAGCGCCCTAGGCATAACATTGTCATCTCACTCGCTGCTTTATGTTGGAAGTAACTCTTTATTTATCTCTCTCCCCCCAAATACTGTGAACTCCCTGAAGACAGAAATTGTGTTTTATTCTTCTTTGTAACATCAGCTTCCTGTACCAGCACACTGTCTTGCACGGAGCAGGCATCCAGAGAGCGGTTGTAATGAACACAGATCAGAACAAGCTGTAAGCTCCATTAGGGCAAGTCTCCATTTGTCTTATTCATCACAAAATCCCCAGTGCATAACACACAGCAGGGGCTCAATAAATATTTGCTACTAGTGCTGTTTCTTCTGCCTGAAATGAGCCTCTTCATTCATTGCCTTATGTCCAAAGCCTACCTATTCTTCAAGAAACGATTCCAATTCCCCATTTTCCACACTTCCACTTTTGGCTATGATGGAGTAACTGGAACCAGACCAGCCTCCTACCATAAACAATTGTAAAAATGGACAAAATATATGAAATTACTGTTTTCAGAGATTGGACAGAGGCAGCACAGAAATATGGTCTCTGAGAGAAACAAAACAAGCAATATGAGCAGGCAGTTGCCCGAGCTCTTAGCTCAGAGGAACCATCTCAAACTGCAGAGGAGGAACGGTACCATTGTTGCTGAGTTGAGGGCAAATTTCATCAGAAATTTGTGAGACAGAGTCCTAATGAGAAAGGGTCCAGAGATCTACATAGAGATCCTGTTGATGCTCCAGCCAAATGCTAAGCTTCCCATGTGCAGTAAAAGACCCCACAAGGTGGGACAAAGAACATCTACTGGGGAAAAAAAGCTCCCAGGAAATAAAACAAGGACCAAGCAGTTGCATGCTACAACTCACACAAGGCTGCAGTGTTTAAGCTCCCACCATGCGGAGCACAGAGACCTTGTTGAACACCCTGGGCTTTCAGTAGAGTCCCCTAAAAGGCCACACATAGGATTTGGGTTAATCTGGCCATAGAATAAAGGCTACTTTCGGCCTACTTCAGTGAAGCCAAAACAAGCCTCAAGAGGATCAAGCTACTCTGCAAGTAAATTAACTGCCTACCTGAACAAAAACTCAACAGTGTTTAAAGACAACAAAATCTAGACTCTAAACATTGTAGCATCTGTAATGTGCAGTGTACAATGAAAAATTACCACATATGCAAAGAAGGTGGTTATGGGATCCATAACTAAGAGAAAAATAAGTCAATAGAAGGAGAAACTACAGAGATGATGGAATTAACCAACAAGGACTTTAAAATGGCTACTGTGTCTTCAAGGGGATAAAAAAAAATAGGAACATAAGGAGTGAGCAAATAGAGAGTTTTGAAGACATAGAACAAGATGGAAATCCTTGAATTGAAACTGTGATCTCTGCAATGAAAATTTCATGGAAAACTGATGGGTTTAACAGCAGATTAGACACTACAGAAGAAAAGATCCATGAACCTGCAGAGAGGGCAATAAAAATTAGCCTAACTGAAGCAGAGGGAGATAATGGGGGAAAAAAGCCGAAAAATTAAATGGAACCTCAGTGACCTGTAGAACACTATCAAGGATTTAACATATAATTAGAGTCCATTTAACAGGTAATTGCAAGGTTTTTAGCATCAGAGAAGGAACTATAAAGAGAGATAAGGACAGTAAAAATATTTGATAAAATGATGACAGAATTTTTTCAAATTGGATATAAATTGTAAACCCACAGATCTGGAATGCCTGGGTGGCTCAGTGGGTTAAGCCTCTGCCTTCAGCTCATGTCGGGATCCCAGGTCCTGGGATCAAGTCCCGAATTGGGCTCCTTGCTCAGCAGGGAGCCTGCTTCTTCCTCTTCCCCTCCTCCTGCTCATGCTCTCTCTCTCTCTGACAAATAAATAAAAATCTTAAAACAAAACAATAAACCCACAGATCTAAGAAGTTCAACAAACCCAAAGAAAAATCAACGTAAATAAAACTATGATAAAATGCCTATAATCAAAGAGAAAATGTTTGAAACAACTGGAAAAATATACAAGTTCCCCTTTTCTAGGACCTGAGTTCTCCATTATGCTCCTTCTTCTTCCAGGCTCTCCCGGCACCTTAGCTTCATTTCCCCCTTTGACTCTGCTTTCACCATATCTTTGTGTCCGTGCCTAATTTCTCCTGCGAGTTCTTGAGCTTTCTGATGGTTAGGAATCCTTCTTGCTCTGAGGCTGTCACAGCGTGTTGTAACACTTCACCGATTGTAGTTGCTCAAGGAATGTTTGTAGAATGAACGAATGAAAGGCATGAATAAATGAAGGTAAGAATAGCACAAGTTGGTTCTCAAATCCTGCACCTCTAAGCCAACAATGGCTAAGGAGAAGTAAGGTCTAGGTCATTCCACAAAAGAATGATACTGCCCCTTTCAGAATAACAATATTTACAACTACAATTTATTAAATACTCACTGAATGCGTGCCGCTGTGGTAAGTCCTTTTCCTTACTATAATGGCAGCCTTATAGTAAGGAAAACCAAAGATCTCTTTACAAAGATAACCTAAGTAAATCGCCTCAGGTCACATAAATAGTGGTGATGTTGCTAGGATTTCCTCTCAAGATTGATTTCAAAAACTCTGTCTTTCACCACTTTGCTACCCCATACTCGCATCCCATTTCTTAATCATGTATTTTCTTTTTTTTTTTTTTTTAAGATTTTATTTATTTATTTGACAGAGAGAAAGAGATCACAAGTAGACAGAGGCAGGCAGAGAGAGGGGAAAGCAGCTTCCCTGCTGAGCAGAGAGCCCAATGGGGCTCAATCCCAGGATCCTGAGATCATGACCTGAGCTGAAGGCAGAGGCTTTAACCCACTGAGCCACCCAGGTGCCCCCTTAATCATGAGTTTCCACACCTCCGTGCTTTGCTCATGTTATTCCTCCTTCCATAATGTTCTTTCTCTAACCCGCCTGATTAAGTCCAGTTTCTCACTCAAGACCCTTGCTCACAGCAGACACTGACTTTGGCAGGCAAACGAGTTCATACACCACAAGTCCACAAGGCAGACCCTGTACTGAGTGCCCATGCTGTTTGAAGCCGTGGGAATCCTGGCATGAGTGAGATGTGTTTTCTGTCCTAAAAAAAAACACACACAGGGAAAGAGTCCTGTGACAAGGGGTATCAGTACAGGAGAGAAGGGAACTCTGGGGACATTAAGGACCCTAAAGCAGTCTGGAGTGGTGAGGGAAGGCTTCTTGAGAGAGGTGATACCTGAGATGAGTCTCCAGGATATGAGGACTGGCCAACGTATAAAATACTGTAACAAGACAAAATTCATTGTGCCTGCATTTGAGGACACAATGGCAGAGAAGCCATTGTTACTGGGGTGGTGAGAAGAAATTGTCACGGAAGCTACTCATTTTCTGCAATCCCTTTCTCCAGCAGAATCTTGCAGGTCTGAATTACTGTTTGTTTTTCCTAAGAGGAGTTTGCATAAACTCTGAGTCCTGCTTACCTCCAGGCACAGGAAGCTAAATTTCTTTTGAATAGATTTCTTTAAAAGTGAGACGTTAATGACTCACAATTTTCCAAATTTAGGGAAAATCTATAGTTGTTCCCACTTTATAGCTTGGTATTATTAGGTAATCAAACAACTAGTTTCTCAAAATAGAATAGGATTTCCCCTGCCCCCCTCTTTCGCCCTTCCTAGCTGTCTACATAGGCAGTGGGGGCGGGGGGAGGGTAGCCAATGTTTTGTCTGGTCCCAGGCGCACATTACTCTTTTTATTCTAAACTGCATAATTGGCCCTTGCAGACAGAGGTTAATTTCCCACCGTGAATTCCCTACCAAAGTAGAGTGGGTCCTGGGGGGAAACCAGAGGAGAAATTGCTTCCAGGTGCCACTTGGTCGCCTCCAATGGCTGTGAGGAGGCCATGTGGGGAATTGCAAGGAGCAAGGCCTTTGGAAGTATACACACCAGGGTTTAAGGTGAGCTATTCACCAGCCAGGCGCCCGAGGGCTGTTGGTCTGACCTCAGATTTTCAGTTTATCCATCTGTACAGTAGGGATCTCCCACCCTGTGATCCATGGTTAGAGTTATAACCGGCCTGGCACAGACCTTGTTGTTACATGAACAAACTTCAGCAAATACCCTTGCCTCTTGGTTGCAAGGTTCAATTCTGTCACTATCTGCATCTTTCTGCCTCTGGGAACTCCTCCTGGGTAACCTACCTTCTAGATATTTCCTCTCTCTTAATAGGAAGTAATAATGAATACTTCTTCTTTTAACCTCAAAGGAGATGCGAAGTTTAAATGAGAGAATACACAGAAACATTTAAAAACTCTACATTAAGGGGCGCCTGGGTGGTTCAGTGGCTTAAAGCCTCTGCCTTCGGCTCAGGTCATGATCTCAGGGTCCTGGGATCGACCCCCACATCGGGCTCTCTGCTCAGCAGGAAGCCTGCTTCCCCTTCTCTCTCTGCCTGCCTTTCTGCCTACTTGTGATCTCTCTCTCTCTCTGTCAAATAAAGAAATAAAATCTTAAAAAAAAAAGAAAAAGTCAACAGAGACGTGTGACAGTAAAAAAAAAAAAAATAGAAGTCCTCAGCATTAATGTTTTAAACATTTATAGTATTTTATTATAAAAGTAATAAAACCACATGGTTAAAAATTCAAACAATGCTAAAGGGTATAAAATGAAAAGTAAGAGTCTTTACCATCAACCCCATCCTGTCATTAACAGGATGTATATATATCTTTCTAGAAATTTCCGTACAGAATCATATGTGTGTGTATACTTTTTTCAGACACAAGTGGAGTAATACATTCTATTTGCTGTTCTACAAGGTGTTGTTGCTTTGTCTTGTTTTTTTTTTCAACAAATGATGTATCCCATAGATCGCTCCCTAGCAACACATTTAAATCTTCCGCAATATTTTTAACAGCTTCAGAATATTTCACAGAATATAGGGCCCTGGTTGTTCCCTCATCTTCCACGATTACAAACAGCACTGCGGCGGAGACTGTTGTCAGTACCAGCTGCAAAGTGCTGTCATTGTCAGTGGTAATCAGAGGATAGAGACTCCAGGCAGGTGGGAGGACACACCCAGGTGACACCAGGCTGAGCAGGAGAGACTGGGAAGGCATATGATGGGACGGCCACACTTAGCTCTGCCACTCTGTCACTTGGTAACCTTGAGCAGGCCTCTTTGAGCCGTAGTTTCTTCGCCTATAAACTTAGGGATAGTGAAACAAAATTACTTTTATACCTCTAATGTATGTATGAGTCTAAAGCTGTGAAAATAAGTTCTGAAATGATACTGGGATCCAATAATGGAGGCAGGAGTGCGAAATCGTCATTTTTTATACTTTCCACAAGGCCCCGGCCACTTGCAGCAAACACTGAAGCTTAGAAGAGAGGGAGCCTTTGGGGAGGGTCCTACCTGGGACCAAAGGACTGGAAAATCCCTGTAAGGTTAGTGCAGAGGAACTGGGGCTCTTTAACCTGCAGATAGAAAGGTTCAGCTGTGATTTAATTACTCTCTGTGACTATAATATAGAAGGGCTTTTCTAAAGAGAGTTCTTTTTTTTTTTTTTTTAAGATTGTATTTGTTTATCAGAGAGACAAAAATAAGGAGAGAGAGCATGAACGGAGGGGAGAATGAGAGGTAGGCTCCCCGCTGAGCAGAGAGCCCCATGTGAAGCTCAAACCCAAGACCCTGGGGTCATGACCTGAGCAGAAGGCAGAGGCTTAACTGACTGAGCCACCCAGGTGCCCCTAAAGAGAGTTCTTAACACTTGTTTATGTTCTGTATATGTTCTTGGAAGATGAAGCAAAAGAGAAGGAGCTGAAATGAAAGTGGAAGAAATTTGTGTGGAATGGAAGGGACTTATTTGATGATTACGAATAAACAAGAAGTAGAAAGCAGAAGTTGCTACCAAAGAATATTGTGTGGGTCTCTAACTCTGAATACATTTGAATGTAGTTAAAACATCTGCCTAGAGACAGAAGGACTGGGTCAAAATATTTCCAGGTGTTCACTCTCCCATGTCCTGTCATTCTTCCCGTCTTTAAATGCTAATTTCCTGGTTAGTGTCAACAGAATCAGACAAATTTTGACACTGATGATTAATAGCCTAATGAAGAGAGTTGGTGTCAAACACGACTGAACTAGTGATATGCTCTGGGGTCCAATAGGGATAATTTAGTAATAAACAAGTTGGAAACTTGTATCTCTTCCTTGTGAGATTTGACATTAATCAGGCCTACAGCACTAAGGTTAAGAGGCTACAGTTAAGTATGCAATGACTGAGAGTTGGACCTTGGCTGTATGGATATAGCACAAAAATTAAAAGCTAAAGGGAATCATGAAGACCAGAAAATATCTAATGACCAGGCTATATGTTGAGAAACAGGCACTTGAATCTTGGCCTTGAGGGAGGACAAAGATTATTGACTTTGTGGTTCCTTCAAGATTTTAACTCATATGTAGGAGCTGCTAATCATTTAATCCGAACGACCCTTCTCTATGTATTAGCTTTCGATTATAACAAAACACCCCCAAATTTAGCCACTTCAAATAGAAGCAACATGTATTATTTCACACAGTTTTTGTGGGTCAGGAAGTCCTGAACATCTTTGCTGGGCTGTCTGACTTGGTGTTTCAGCCCGGGTGACAGTCGTCTGAAGACTTGACTGGGGGCTGGAGGATCAGCTTCCAAGTTGGCAAACTGATGCCAGCTGCTGGCAGGAGACCTCAGTTTCTCACCACGAAGACATCTCTATCGCTGCTTGAGTGTCTCAAAATGGCCCCTGATTTTCCCTGAGAGAAAGTGATCAAAGCTAACACAAGGAGAAAGCCACAATGTCTTGTAGCCCCTAGCCTTGGAAGTCACATTCTGTATTTCCACATATTCCACTGGTATCCCAGGTCCCCTTTACTCGTGGGAGAGAATTGCGTACACAGGCACATAAAAATCAGAAAGTGAAGATCTACAGGGGCCATCTTGGAGGCTGGCTCCCACAACTTACATGGGGTTTCTTTCTTCTTCTTTTTTTTAATTAACATATTATGTATGATTCGTTTCAGGAATATAGGTCTATGATTCATCAGTTTTACACAATTCACAGCACTCACCATAGCACATACCCTCCCCAGTGTCCATCACCCCACCACCCAATTCTTCCCACCTCCCTCCACTCCAGTAACCCTCAGTTTGTTTCCTGAGACCAAGAATCTTTTAAGGTTTGTCTCCCTCTGTGGTTTCGTCTTGTTTCATTTTTTCCCTCCCTTCCCCTATCATCCTCTGTTTTGTTTCTCAAATTCCTCAAATCAGTGAGATCATATAATTGTCTTTCTCTGATTGACTTATTTCGCTTAGCATAATACCCCCTAGTTCCATCTATGTCGTGCAAATCACAAGATTTCGTTTCTTTTGATGGCTCATTAATATTCCATTGTGTGTATGTATATGTATGTGTGTATGATTGTGTGTGTTTATGTATATACACAGGTGCCCTTTTGGATCACTACTTTTGTATCTTTGGGATAAATACCCAGTAGTGCAATTTCTGGGTCATAGGGTAGCTCTATTTTCAACTTTTTGAGGAACCTCCATACTATTTTCCAGAGTGGCTGCACCAGCTTGCATTCCCACCAACAGTGTAGGAGGGTCCCCACATGGCGATTTCTTCTGTTGTCAGAGGTAATAGCACAGCTGATGGAGACCCCCAGACCTGGCCAAGTTCTGGCCTTATGTGGGTGAGTGTCCGAAGGGAAAGAATATGGCCTGTCTTACCATCAGCTTCCTCATCTGTCAACTGTAGTGCCTAGTTCACAGAGCTCTGTGAGATCGTATGAGACTGGGTACATGAAATGCCTCACAGTGCAGAAATTGGCCTGTGATGGTGACGACTATTACTTTGAGTACTTTCACTTATGATAGTTCCAGATTTGCATTTTTATTTGCCCCCCTGAATAATTTTTTGAGGACTAACATGCATACATTAAAGTGTTTAAGTATGCACATAAGTATACAGCTCAGTGATATTTTACGATGTCCCATCTCTATAGCCGTAACCCTGATCAAGACATGAAACATTTTCGTCAATGGTTCCCTCACCTACCCACCCTGAGACAACTATAGTGGCTTCCATAGATATTGCTTAGTTTTGCCTGCTTTTGAATTTTATAGAAATAATCACACTGTGTATACTCGTGTCTGGCTTCTTTTCCTTAATGTAAATGAACGTCTGAAAATCTGTGAGATTCATCCTATTGTTGCATTTACCAGTAGGTCTTTTTAGTTGCTGTGGAGCTTCCAATTATATTAATATACTACAATTTATTTATCAATTCACCTGTTGATGGGTATTTGCATTGTTTTGGACTCTTATGAATAAAGCCGCTATGAAGAGCACTGTTACTATATTATCATCACCACAGAGTAGGCGAAGAACTAAGAACACAGAAGTATCCAGCTGGAATGCTCTTCTGATAGAGTTGTGATAGAGAGGAAACAATAAATTAGCTGCTGCTGTTGCTCTTGTTATTATTATTCCTGAAATTTATTAAGCTTTTCTGGGGCCAACCATTAGACTGTGTTTTATATTCTTTTTCCTATTTAACCCTCTCAGAACCTATAAGAGGAAACATCATTTTATCTCCATTTAACAGTGGAAGATACTGAGCTCAGAGAGCCTAAGTGATTTGCTTAGAGTCAAATTGACAGTAACCCAAAGAGCTGAGATAAATTCTGCCCACTGACTCCGGAGCCCTTAACCGCTATGCCAGGAGCCAGGGGATCTCCTTTCATGTTCCCTGATCCCCTCAGGGAACTCAGGTGTGACAGGTTCCCACAGAAACTCCCCAAGTGACAGCCCCCTCATTTGAAAACAGGATGGTCCTCCCTATGAGCACAGAGGGATACAACTTTTAGGAGAATAAGATAGGAAAGCACTTTGTTCAGTGTCTGGAGTATAAGTATTTGATTAGTGTCTCAGTGTTCTTCCTTCTGAAAAATTGTAACATTTTACTGTTAGAGATATTTCTGGAGTTTGAAGGAACCTTCAGAAATCTCAATTCATTCCTTCAACAAACAGCCAAATTAACATTTCCTGGGAATCCCCGAAGTTTATCCCATTTGTGTGCCCCAACCTCCCTGCATCTCTATTCCAAGAGGACCAAGGGCACAGAAGAAAAGAAGGGATTGCTCTTAGTGTATCCAAGATGAAAACCAAATTTTCCGAAGGGATTGTATCCTTCTCCTGTTACACCCTGGAGGGAGGCTAGGGACCTGGAAGGAAAGAAAAGACTCCATCAGAAACAGAGGGTCTCCTGAGAGCACGTGGGGGGAGCACAGGGTGACGCCCCTGTTTTGTCTGCGTGTGCCTCTGTGCTGGCCCCCAGACCCAGAGGGAGCCTGGGGGATCTGATGACAGGAAAACAACTCAGGAAGTTGGCTGTTCTTCACTGAACCCAGAAGCCATAAAGAAGAAGACTGAGAAATGCAAGGTAAGCGTTTCTGCACCACAAGAAAAAACAGCACAGCGGAAGCTATGTGAAAGGCAACTGGAGAAATATTTGCATTATATAAAGTGTATTAATTTTCAACATACAGAACATCTTATAATCAATAAAGAAGAAACACGAACAATCAAATGAGAAAGAAATGTACAAAAACCCGTATAGCAAGTCACAGATATCTAACTATAAATATCTGAGAAACATTACAGAATGCTCCAACTCTAATAAAGAAATGAATATTAAAATAACTTTAAGATATTTTACATCTACCAGATAAGCAACAATCAAAAAGGTCTGTGTTCCAATCCCTGTGCTAGGCCACCCTGCTACTATGGTTGATACTAATGGCACAAAACCACCTCCCTTGCTGCCTGGTGGTCAGGCCTTTGGCTCATTCTGTCATCTCTCCAAGCCTCAGTTCCCCTTGTGTAAATGTGCGGGTGGGGCTAGGAGAGCTTTGCTCCTTGTGAGCTTCACAGAGAAGTGATTTGAAGCTCAGGCTGTGTGACATTGGCCAAGCTGACGGACCATTGTAAGGCTGAGGGTCCTCATCACTCATGGAGGTAACCAAGGTCTCCACCTCATAAGATCGCTATGAGGATTCAAACGGACATGAGTCTCTGTGCAGCTTGGTACAACGTCTGGCAAAGAGAGAGTCCCCAACAATGGTAACTATTATTATCCCTGTTGCTATGAACCAATCATCCTTCCCTCCTGCGTGAAAGTCCTCGGAAAGCAAAGACGCAGCTATTAGGGCAGAAAGCCTGAGGGCAGTTCTTTTCAGAAAACCAAAGACTGAGAAAATGTGGTCACTTAACCTTCTGTGAACTTCTCTCCTCTCCTCTTCTAAATGGGGGTAATAAGGAGAAATTCTGAGGGTTGATATGAGGATTAAGTGGAAGAGCATAAATCAGTCTTGCTAGTTTTCATTATTGGAGCTCTACGAGAGGCTTAGGGGGCAACCCGTGTGACTGTAGTAATTTTCAGCTAAAGAGACCCAGGAAGTTCAACGGCTTAATTCATGTGACACATCGTAGTTGCTACCAGATGCTGGGGCCCGGAGCCCCAGGAGTAGGAGCAGGCCCTGGATTCTTCCAGAGGCCTGTACAGGGTCTGAACCCTGCCTCTGTCCAGCTCAGCTGTTTACCTGTTCCCCTCCCTTTCCCCAGACATACCCGACTGGTCATACTCTTCATCTGCAGTTCCCTCTGCCTGGGCCACGGAAACCAGCCCAGCCCCATGCACTCACGTGCACTCACCACACACGATGCCCCTTCCGTCCGGCCAACTCCTGGTTTACCTTTAGGCTTCTACTTAAATATCACTTTCTATAGGAAGGTGTCATTGTACCTCAAGGTCCCAATTAAGGATCTGTTCTTTGTGCTCTCTACTCCCATGGCACTGTGGGGTAATTGTCTCTTCTGGGGCTTCTCAAAGGCAGGCAGGACCCAGTTGGATTCCCCTCCATGACTCTACTGGCGTGCTGGCTGCAGTCCCCTGTGGAGTCACTGAGAACTGAGTGGCAGGATCGAGTTGGCAGGACATTCCGGGGAGGCAGGGTGGGGAGGCTTCGTCTTCTTCCCCAGAAGGGTGGCACTCCCCTCCCCTGACTATGCCAGGGTCCTGTGACAAATGACACAGGACCAGCTAGCCCTCCCAGCCTCACAGACCGCTGGACTCTGGATGTGGTACATTGGAACATCCCCCATACTTTCCTACCCTGCAGACACCTGTCTCTTGCCTCATTTCGCCATCAACATGAAATCCGAGGCAAATGCAATCTGTGTGTGCTGGCACCAAAGTCAAGGGGATGTTGCTTCCCAGGTTCTGCCCAAGAAACGCCGGAGAAGCCTTATATCCAAGCTTCGCCCAGTGCCCTCCCCTCCATAAGGCAAGAAATCCCACTCGCCAGCAGAGTTCAGACATGCTGTCCAAGGCATGTGGCTGGATCTGAATTCCTGGGCTTGAGACCCCGAATGGTTTTACCTCCAGAATACAGACTCTTCTCTCCCCAAATGAGGTTTTTGGTTGAGAGAAACAAGAACAGCTGACACCTTTCTACCTTTTCCAACCAGCGCCCTCAGGGTGACCAGCCTTCCCGGGCAGCCTGGGAGACAGCATCTTTTCATAACTAGTGATGACTTCTGGTGCCATTTCTGAGGTCCAGTTTCCCACCACAATGCCATTGATCTTGGCATGGCTGCAAAAACATGAATACAGTCTACCCACTTGGGTTCAATCCTGCTCCTCCTCTTGAGAACTGAGTCCACTCAGTCCTTCTGGAGCGCCTTCTCTTGGGCCATAAAATGGAAACAATAGTGTCTATATCATAGAGGTGTCACAGGACTAGAAGAGACAATGTACACCAAGGCTCCTTTTATGCGAATGACCACCGGCTGAAGAAGCCCCATGCTGGCAAGAGACAGTGGTGTGGTAGACAGGCTCTGGGCTCCAGAGTAAGCCTGGCTTTGTGATTTACTACCTGCACATCTGGAGTAAGTCATGTGGCCTCTCGGTGCCTCCGCCTCTTCATGTAGGCTCCACAAGGACAGTGTGATGGCTTGACTTGTGCCCCCCTTCCCCCGCCAAAAAGGATATGTTCAGATCCTAACTTCTAGTACCTCAGAAGGGGACCATATGTGGAAACAGGGTTGTTACAGATGTAATTAGGCAAGACGAGGTCATACTGGGGTATCTTGGGCCCCTAATCCAATCTGACTGGTGTCCTGACCAGAAGACAGCCTTGGGACGGCCGAGACGCACGTAGGGAGAAGGCCAAGTGACAGCAAAGACAGAGCCTGGAGTGGGCAAACCGCCAGCGAAGGGACAGCAAGGATTGCCAGCAAACCACCAGAAGCTAGGAGAAGGCTGGGCCTGCTTCTGCTGCAGGTTTTAGAGGGAGCACGATCTTCCTGGCACCTTGATTTTGGGCTTCTGGACCCCACTACTGGGAGACGATGAATTTCTGTGGTTTTAAGGTGGTCTGTGGTACGCAGTTATGGCAGCCCTAGGAAACCATTACAGAGAGGAACTTCACCTGTCTCTGCTTCCACTGTGTCCCCAGCACCTAGCAGGGAGCCAGGCCCACGGCAGCCCCTCAGTTATTTGTTGAGTAAGTGAATGATGCTTGCTGTGAGCGTTATGCTGGGACACACGTGCGTGCAAGGCACTTAGGAGTGCACGACACACAGGAGATATCTGGTAAATGTCTATTCCTTCCCCTTCTCTTATCATCTCAAAGGCTCCTTTCTGTACAGAGTGTATCTTAGGATAAAAACAAGCATGGTTTTCTTCTGATTTTTGCTGAAAACCTTAAGGGCCCCCAGCTTTGAGAATCTACATCTGGGGAAATTCTCAGTCTGAGGGAGACCTGGTTCCTTGGGGGAAGATTTGGGCTGACGTTTCTCCACTTGTCCATTCTTCCCCTACACCTCATTGATTTTTTTCAAGGCTTTTTTGAAATTGCTTTCCTTGATTTTTCAAAATTTCCTGGAGTGACAGTAGAGGAATTTCCAGAAAGCTTGGCCCTTACTATGTTTGTGCTTTCAAAAAATTTTTCAGAAAGCTTTGTAGAAATCTTTTTTTTTTTTTTTTTTTTTTTTAGCTTTGTAGAAATCTAATGGGAGCAGAGGCTCCGGTAGCACGCTCAGGGAAAGCTATCTAGAACCAGGGCATTTTGAGGGGAAAACCAAGTCAGGAACATGCCTCTCAGTAGAAGGTCACTATGTGCTTACACTGTAGGATTTTCTGTTATTTTTTTAAAACTTTCTCTTGAAATATAATCAATATCCAGAGAACCACACATATGATAAATAGCTTTGGCTTTATTTTATAGGGGTATCTTTTTTCCCTGGTTAACTTTTCCCAGTTCATTGATGATGCTAATCTCGACTCCCCTGTTAAGTCTCTATGGAAGACAGATTGAATTCTAGCAGTGGGCTCAGGTGGCCGGGGTGGGAAGCCCAGTTCCACATTCACTGGCTCTGTGGCTTGGAGCACACTATGTAACTTCTGTAAATGTTATTGCCCACCCCCCACCCCCCCACCATGGCTGATGAGAGATCAGGGAAGCAAACCCTTGGATTTACAAGTGCACATTCTTGTGTTGTTTATTATTATTCGTTTGGATGATTTTAGTGGGACAGGGTGGGTTTAAGGTCCATCAGACAAGGCCCAGGACCCATGCTTGTAAACCACCCCCCACCCCCACCCCCGCCGCCGCTGGGCAATCTTGAGCAGATTCTGCATCTGTCAGCTTAGAGAGATCTAACACCTTTGCAGGGGTCGTGAGGATTGAGGGGATGTATATAAGGGACACACAGTTGGTTCCCAGTTAATATCAGTCCCTTCCCCTACCTCCAGCAACTAGGCCCTTCTTCTTCCGCAGTTCCCCACCTCTTACCTCTCTCCTCTGTACGTAATCCCTCCACCATCCATCCCCCAGTATTTGAGTAGAAGTGACGCTTGACAGTCAGGTTGTGCTCTTGCACTTGTCTTGCAGCCTGGAATTCTGCAGCTGTGTCAGTTGAATCAGGAAAGGAACTCTATATAGGGAAATTACATATATACACATATGGATGTATAAATTACAAATACATATATTAGAACCCAGGAAGCAGTAAATGACTTTGAAAACAGCTGTTGGATGCACTTTCTTAATCAAATCTCAGTGCCAAAGTGCAAAACTTGAGCCTTCCTGTTGAACCGAGCACTCTGTGACCACAGATTGTTCAAAGCCTGCTGTAAATTTCGGAGGTTCCTTACTCAGGTTCACCAGCGGATCTGACAGGCTTAGATGATCCAGCTTGCCTCGTGCATTCCTTCTCCCCCACATCCCGCAGAAAGTGGCCTCTCCATCTGGCCTGAGTTGAGCCCCCGGAGGCCTGGAACCATCTTAAACCCCTTTGGACCAACTCCTGGGAAACGTTCTGAGAAGCTGTGAGAATCCTGGGATTGCGGTGAACAATCGGAGTTCTGCAGGTCTCCTGTTTCCCCTGCTGTCTTCCCCCAGCAATTCCCTCCCTGCTCATCCCCCTCGTCTGGCACCCCTACCTCTCTCCCAGGAAGTCACATGTTTCTGTTTCTTTCTCCCCTGCAGCCAGGCTCCCTTCCAGGGGAAGGCCTGGTCTTGGTCTGTATCCCCAGGACACAGTGAGGGCCTAACATGGCAAGACTTCCTGGGGTACGTCTGTGGCTTGTAATCAAGAGAAGTGGGGGATGGCTACCACTGTGGAGCACCTGCCCATGGCAGGTCCCAGAGATGCATGCTTGCTCTTATTGCTCTGCACAGAACCCCTGGAAATGAGGCTCCAATCCTGAAGATCCCAACACTCTAAAAGGTGAAGTAGCCTGCCCCAAATCACACTAACCAGTTCTAAATCCAGATCTTACTTGATGCCCCTCCCCAAAGTCGAAGTCTCCCTTAATCCCTTACCAGTTGTATGTCCCTACCCAAGTCACATCACCCCTCCCAGCCTCTGGTTTCCTGCCTGTAAAATGGGGATGATGTTCATAACTTCACTTAAATGTAGAGAGGATAAAAGACAATCATGGATGTGAAAATCCTATGTATAAAGTATCAAGTAAATACTATTCACATGCAGGTATTGTTTTTATTAGTAGCTCCATTGGTTACAATAGATTCCAGTAGGTTCTAGGTATTCACAATATATGAAGTCACCACGTGGGCTGTGGACATACGGATACAGAGAAGACCCACCCCTGCCCTCAGGGAACTCACTAAGAAAAGCACACAAGCATGGTGGCCTTCAGTTGGTGGTATTTGCAGGTCTGTCTTCTGGCCCCTGGCAGCCTCTCAAGGCTCACTGCGTAGCACTCCCCTCACCCCACCCCTCCACTCACGCGGGTGGCTCTCACTCTTCCGATGTTCTCATTACACCACTTCACCTTTAGGGAAAGACCTGCATTGCTACCTGTTTTCGTTCACTGAAGGAAATCCGAACAGGACTTTCACTCTTACCAAAAAGGCTAAAAGCCTAACAGGGTTCAGAGTTTGCTTTGCAGCAAGAGCCATTATGCAGGCAGCGTGCACCCTGAGCAGTGAGGGTGGCCTCGGAGCTCCTTCCCTGGGAGCTAAGCATCTCCGCACCAAGCCGCCAGAACTCTGAACTGTCTGTGAGCATCTGGGCTTCCTCTCGGTTTATTTTGTGCAGTCATTAGCAAAACGTGTCCTAAGGTATCAGAAAAGAGAAGTGATTGGGGTCTGGGAAGGCTCAAAAACTTTTCCGTAGAAGTGAAGGGTAATTGCTTCTTTATGCCCTGTCGGCTTAGCACTCTGCTCTGCTTTCAGATGGGGGCAGGGGATGAGATGTGATGGCCTGCCCTGGTTTCCTTGCGGCCCCTGAGTTGCAAGGTCCTCTGTTTGTGCGGTTCCCTCCTTCACTTCTCTCCTGTCTTTGCTTAAATATCACCTCCTCAGAGAGGCCTTCCCTGAATATGCTACTTAAAATAGTACACACATCCCATCCCTCCAAACCTCTCATTGCGCTTGACTTTTCTTCGTAGCATCTATCACCACTCAGTCTTGTTCTGTATGATTATTTGCTTCCTTGTTGATTTTTCTCCTCTACTGAAAGATTTCTGAGAGCAAGACTTTGTCTTCCATGCCCACATGCTTAGAACAGTGCCTGGCCCAGGGTAGGCGCCAAATAAATATTTGATGAAAGAATCAAGTCCTACCACTAAATAAGAAGAAGACCAATAACTTAATTTTAAAATGAGGATCTGAATAGACATTTTTCAAAGAAGATATACAAATGGTCAGTAAGTACGTGAGAGGATGCTCAACATCGTAACCATCAGGAAACGCAAATCAAATGAGATACCACTTCATACCCACTAGAATATCTATATTCCTAAAGTCAGATAATAAAAAGTGTTGGCGGGGTGCCTGGGTGGCTCAGTCGGTTGAGCATCTGCCTTCGGCTCAGGTCATGATCCTAGGGTCCTGGGATTGAGCTCCTTGTCTGGCTCCTTGATCAGCGGGGAGCCTGCTTCCCCCCCGCCACTCTCTGCCTGCCTCTCTGCCTACCTGTGCACTCTCTCTCTCTCTCTCTCTCTCTCTCTGTCAAATAAATGAATAAATAATCTTAAATAATAAATATTTTAAAAAATTGTTGGCAAAGATGTGTAGGAATTGGAACTCTCAAACACTGAGGGTGGGAATGTAAAAAGGGTGTAGCCACTTAGAAACAGTCCAGCAGCTCTTCAAAAAGTTGAGCAGAGTTCCTCCAATCGAGCATTTCCACTCCTAGGTATCCACCCAAGAGAAATGAAAGCACACATGCACACAGAAACTTGTACTCACATGTTTGTAGCAGCTCTTTCAGAATTAGCCAGAAAGTAGAAACGACCCAAGATTCCATCAACTGATGACTGGATAAACAAAATGTGGCCTGTCCATACAACGCAGGGTCATTCGGCAGTAAAATGAAATGAAGTTCTGATCCGTATTACAACCTGGATGAGCCTCGAAAATATTATATTAAATGAAAGAAGCTTACCACAGAAAGAACATATATTGTAGGATTCCATTTATATGAAATGTCCAGAATAGGTAAATCCACGGAAACCAAAAGTAGATTTCTGTGATTGCCCAGGACTCCTGGGCAAAAGTGCGACATGACTGCTGATAAGTGTGGGGTTTTTTAGAGGGGTGATGAAAATATTCTAAAGTTGACTGTGGTTAAAAAATAAATAAATACTATAAATAAATTGTGGTGATGGTTGTACTATTTGTGAATATCCTAAAAATCATTGAATGGTACACTTTAAATGGGTGACTTGTATGGGTATGTTAATTATATCTCAATAAAGCTGTGATTATCCCTAAAACCAATGAATGTCCTCATTTAGTACACCTGTACCAAACAAGCAGCCGAGTGGGCCGTCCACCCCTGAGTGCCGACCAGAGAAACCAAGGCACCCCTTCTGAGTGTTGAGGTGGAGGTGCTCTGGAGTACTGGGCCTCCCCAGGCAAACAGGTGAAAGCAAAGCTCCTTTCCTGGTGAATGCCTTAAAAACAAAAAATGGCCCTGAGAACCATATGAGGAGGAGGGCTGGAGATCAAATGAGCTGAGCCTGAGAACTTTACTGCATCCTGGTTTCCAGAGACCATTTTCCCAGCATAAGTCACAGAGACAGATGGCCCCAAACCTGCTTCTGAAAATAACCACTGTTGAGGAGAAGAGTGGAGAGTTGACTTAGTGGGAGCTGCCCAGCCGGGGGGACGGGGTGGGTAAGACCCACTAGATTTAACAGGCTCGAGAAGAAAGCAAGTCCGAGCCCAGCAGACTGCAGCTCTGCCTCGCCGTCCCACTAGGGACCCAAAGCAGAAGCCATTGTCTTTGCTGCCTTCTTGTGTGTGTTTTCTCCCCTTTGAAACAACTTTTTTTTTTCAATCTCATTATCACATTTGCTTTTTGAAAAAATTGGCAAGTATAGAAAAATATCAAGAAAAAAATAAAATGCATTCATAATTCTCTTGCCTTGAGGTGACAGGTATCAACATTTTTGTACAAATTGCACACGTACACACACATTTCAACACATGGCAGAGTTTGTTTTTATGCAGCTTTGCATCATAGTTTTTTATATCCTATTTCACGTGTCCCTAAACATTCTTTACAAACGTGGCTGATAATGTCTGCATATTGACATTATACTGCTGTGCCTTAGGCACTTTTACCGTTATAGATGTTTTTTCCTTTTTAACATTTTTTTAATGTTTTTTTTAAATTTTACTTTTTACTATGACAAATAATGTTGTGATGAATATTCTTATAAGTAATTTTTTGGAAAAGTCATGATTATGTTCTTGGGTAAATTGCTAGAGGTGTAATTGCTCAGGTAAAAGGTTTTCAGATTTTAAAAATCAGTCTATATCAAATTATGCTACCAATATCAGAGCATAAAATCTTGTTTGTACTTAAAACCAACATCTATCTTAGCACTGGCTGGGTGCCTGGTATTTTCACATTTGTTTTGTTTTCTCCTAAAGTCTTAAAAATAATTTTGAAAGTCTAAGAAGAGCGATATTTGCTCATTGTACAAAGATTTGAAGATATAAAATTCATATTGAAAAATGAAAAACTGCTGATATCATTGATAACACTTGTTAAAGTGTAAATTTCTATTTTCAGCCAGTCCTTTTTCCAATGCATTCATACAAACGTATTCATTCCGTAACCGTTTTATGAGCATTTACAGTGCTGAAGAACCTGACTTGCCGTTGTAACTGAAATCTTTATCCTGCACTCTGTTTGTAGTCTCCTCTACTCCTCAGAATAACCCCTGGAAATGTGCACCACTGTTATTCCTACAGAAGAAACTTAAGAGTGGTCTAGTCCAAGTTCCCAACAGGGAAGGTGAGGCCGGAGCTGTACGAGGACTTGACTGTGGTCCCATGGCACATTGTTGACCTGTACCCACATCTCTTGGCCCTCAGTCTGTGCAGCAGACGGCAGCCTCTGATGTGGAACTGAATCTCTACTGCCCTGGAACAGGGTGGCCATCTCATTAACTGTGCAAGTCAGGACGTTTTCAGAGTCAAGGCAGGGCACTATCGTTAATCCGTGCAGGGTTATAGACGCAAACGGGCGGCCATGAACAAACAGAATGGATGATCTCTCGAGCTCTCCAGCTTCATTCAGATTTCTAGCACTTTGAAATCCTCTGCAGCCACGGGCTTCTGTCTGGGAAGCCCGGACGTTCCCGTCCCATTCCTGCCTGGGAAGTTCCCATCCGGCTGTTTGGATAACCAGGGAAACCAGTTATGCCAACCTTTTCTGAACTGAAACTCTGATCTAGGTCAGGACACAGATGTGAGCAGCTTGGTGGCCCACAGTGACGTTCCTGGGCCTCCAGCAGCCCCAGACCTTCTATCCAAAGGAGATCCTAGATTCTAGTTTTCCATCCTCTGCTCAGAGCTGGGAAGGACTTGACTCGTTCAGTGAAGCAACTGGCTGCTGTGTTAAGAGAACATAGATTTGAGGTTCATGCACGAAAAGAGAAAGAATGCATTTGGTTCTAAGTGGAGGAACTAGAGTATTTCTAGAAAGGAGCCTGCACGGGAGAAATGAATCCATCAGCTCAGGGTTCCACAAGAGGAGGTACCTGTGTAGGTCTAAGGGTTTGTTTTGCTTTTCTCTATGTGTCATTCGTTAATTGCTGTATACTGGGCACTATGCTAGATGTTTTACATCCAGGCTTCTAAAATGCAGGGCTGCCAGTTAAAAGGTTATTGGGAGACCCTTCCAGGAACCCAGGGAACTGCCTGAGGAGGAAATGCCCTCCTCGCAGCACATGGTCAGTGCGCTGGATTTTCTGATGGGACTCA
Source organism: Nasua narica (assembly GCA_028533885.1). Classification (NCBI taxonomy): domain Eukaryota; kingdom Metazoa; phylum Chordata; class Mammalia; order Carnivora; family Procyonidae; genus Nasua; species Nasua narica. Next base: position 49,871,923 of record CM052815.1, on the reverse strand, counting down.
CACTTCCCCCATTGTGTCCATAGGCTGTGATTTTTTCCCTATTGTACCCTACATGCAGTTTAGCCTGGATTAATAAGATTCTGTTTGGGTGTTAAGCTGGATTTCTCAAGACTGCTGAGAAAAGTGTAAAAAGAGTCTTTTGTTCATGGTCTTTCTTCCCTTGATGGAGTAAAAAATTTGTCCATCAGCTGGCCCTTCATACCTTAGTCTCATGGCATACTCCAAAGACACTCTTGGAATCCAGAACGCTAAAAGGCTCTTCCTTGAGAACTGTCTTATCCTAGTTATAGGTTACATTTCAAATGCTACGGCGGGCTACCATTGATTCACACAAAGATGTGAGTAACTGAAATTGTTCTCTCCGCAGATCTCAGGATTCCCTTGTTGTGTGTTCTTTTCATGTATCACGGCTGCTTCCTTAACACTTTCCTCTTTTTATGACATCGACAAGTAATCCGCATTGATAAAGGTGTCATTGGCAGGCCTGCAGATCTGTCATCGTTTATTCTTACTTACCCTGTTCTTACTGGGAAAGACCACAGCTGTCGGGATGGCAGAGAAAATCGGTGTCAGCTGAGCCCTTTCCCTGAGACTGCTGGGCTCCTTTCAAGCATCATAGCATCCATCCCTCTGCATTGGGTATTAGCACTCTCGTTTTCAAAGGAGAAAACAGAGACTAAGAGAAGGAACGTGACTTATCCAAAGTCACATAGCCCATGGGAAATTGGACTCTGATCCCTGGCTTACACAACAGGAAGCCTATGGTCTCTTCACTTTAGATGTGTTTCAGTTGATAGGTAGGAGCTTCCTTGTCCCTTCCCCAAACTGGGCCTGATAAATTTCATTCATGCCCACCCAGTGGGCACAGCCTTGAAAATGGGGATGATTGTCTCACTGAGAGGTTTGGTGTGAGAAGATCTCATAAAGCATGAGGCCCAGTTCCTGGATTCCAGAAGGAACTCTGTGAATGTTTGTTCCTGGCCCCATGTCACCCCCAGCCCAACCATATGGGTGACTGTACTCTCTCATTCTGTGGCTTTCTTTCTCCATCTTTATCCACTATAAGCTAGAACTAGGCTCACGGAGACCTTCTCCAGGGAAACATGGATGGCTCTCCTCCTCCCTTCACTGGCTCCCTTCGTTGTTAGAGTGAGCTGTAGGGAGGTTCATGCCAATCATCCCATCTCATTTTACTGTGGACACTGTGGAAAATTCTACAATGCCAGGTTCCCTTCAGCTGATGACCAGGATACATGAGAGGGCAACTCTGACTCTAATCCCATAGTCCTTTGGCATCAGGCACCCTTATTTGCCGCCAGAAACTTACATCTGCACACCCACTAAAGGCAATTTTGTGGACTTCCAATGTCCTGGCTGAGCTGAACCATTGAGAAAGGAGATCTAAGTGACTGAGCAGATGCTGTAAGTTTAAAGAGCAGATCCTTCTAAAGCACCACCCTTATCTTGTCACCTTCCTGCTTTCAAAACTTCCAAGGCCCCCAGTTAAGGTCTGACCTCCTTTTCTTTGTGTTCAAGGCCTAAAGCTACTGTTCAGAGACTTCTTTCTCACTGTTATCTTTATAGAGACCCTTTGTGCCATGATCAAGGCACTCTCCTTCCCTCCTACCTTCCTCCCATCGCCTCTTCATGTAACAAGTTGTTACTGGTGTTTTCTAAAAGTCAGACACTGCTAGACACTGGGGAGCATGGAAAGGGGGCAGCCACACAGGCCAATGGGCAGTCACAGAAAATAAACACCACAGGACAGGCAGTATTGCCGCAGGGAGGGTAGGGGGAGCTGAGCGAGCATGCAGCAGGGGTGCCGACCAGAGGCTTGTGCTATCAGGAAAGCCTTCCCTGGGGTGGGTGACGTGAGGTTGGGCCCTCAGGAGGAATGGGAGCTAGTGAGACACATGGGATGGTAGTGATAGGGAAGAGAGAAGAGGAAAGGGTGTGCTCAGGGAGAAAAAGAGCCTCAGTGGACTTGGTGAGAAGTTAGTGATAGCTCATGAGACTTAAGAGGCCAGGGGGGATAGGCAGCTTGCTGGAGGCAGGTGAAGAATGAGGGCCTAAGGCCAGAGTATTCTTCTCTCTGCCCTGGTGCTCATGCCCGCATCCCTCCATTTCTTCCCACTGAGATGCTTTTTGGCTCCAGAAAGCATTTCGCCTTTCCTCCAGATGAGATCTTATCTCCCAGTTGTGCCCTAGGCTGTCTTCTGCTCTGACGGGTACCACCTGCTTGGCTTAGCACTCCATGTGATCCCCTCCCCTCCAACCGGCTCCTTCTCGACCCTGTCTCTCATGGTCTGTATCCCCTACCTTTCCAGCCCAGTCAGTGGGTATCTAGGAAGTGTTTGTAGAATGAAGCAGTGTTTGCAAGCATGCATGGCTCTTATAAAAAAAGGAAAGATAAAATTAGCTTAGTGCACCTCACTCTATCTATACTGCTTGTGCATAGCCCATCTAATGTTTATTAGGTGTTTCTTGGCTGTCATGCTGTTCTCAACTTATTATTTGTTTGAACTCTTTTAATCCTCAAAGCAACCCTGTGAAATAGATGGTTTTCTTTTTTTTTTTTTTTATCCTTTAGTTTTAATTTTATCTTTTAGTTTCCGTTATATAGACGAGGAAATTGAGGCACAAAGGGTGAAGTAACTTGCCCACGGTCATGCCTACTGAGCTAGCAAGTAGTGTAACTGGAATTCAAATGTCTGGCTCCAGGCCCATACCCTTAATACCACCTTGTCTTGCTTCTGTAGGTGCCAAATTTGTACAGCAATGCATTTTATTACATGTGATCCAAGCACTAGTAAATTATATGCATTATAAAATACATACAAGACAGATATTAGCAAAGAGTGAGATTGAAAAATAAATATTTCTCATATTTTCTTGTACCCAGGGGATGGTTCTGTGCACCCTACTTTGGGGCCACGTAAATTAAAAGCAGCTGATGAATAAGAGGAAGGGAATTAACATGTTTCCAACAACATCTGTACCTCACGGAAACATCATAGGTTCTTGTGCACCTACTAAGGGCCTGGAGCTTTGTTAGGAGCTTGGAATGTCAGGCTGTGACTATTCACAGCAACCCGAGACCTGAGGTGAGTGAGGCCTGGAGAGCGGATGAAGGCAGAAGACACAGGCATGAGGCCAGAGTTCTGTGCTCTTCCCAGCCTCAGGTCTCTGAGTGTGTGATAGAACAATTTACTTAGTTCTGGAACTATTTATTTCATAAAGCTTGACAGATTTACTCAGGAAGAGGCTGTAACTAGCACCCTAGAACAACATATCATATTTCTTAACTTTTGTCTGAAATTCTCACAGCTCAGCATGGTATGGTACTGGTTATCTCCAGCTCATCAGAAGCTCTGATTGGAGATTATAAGATGTCTTTGACTAATAAAAGAGGAGGAAATGAATGTATATTTGCTTAATAAATGCAGCCTGGTGGACAAAATCTTTCTAAAACTGGGACTGCAAGGGAAGCAGAATTATGAATGAGGTTCTTCCGGGGGGGGTGTGGTTTCATTCAATTTAATGATCATTTGGTGGGCGCTGACCCTGTTTGCTCATACATACTGTGTGCACAGATACTGTATCTTTGGTCCTCGCAACAACTCTGTCAAAGGGGAGGGTCAAGTGTATCAACAAGGCACTGGAAGTTATTTTTCCAAGATCATACAGCTAAAAGGGGACTGGGTCATGATGCAAACACCAATTCTGTTGAACTCTAAAACCCACTCCAAGAATGTACTGTTCTCCAAGAATATGCCATATCCTTTTATGTGGGAGACATAAATACATATAACTGCAAAGACAGTATGGCAAATGTGATAGCAGAACTAAAGTCAAGGCTAGAAAAAGGATTGATCCCCTTACAGTGCTGTGTAGTAAGTGGTGTCAGGGAAGGTTCTCCCAAGGTGAATTTTGAAGAGAATCCTAGCCCAGAGTTTTAGGTAAAGAAACCAGAACACAGAGCCATGCAGAGGTTGTACCATGGTCATTGATCCCTGCTATCTCTACTGCTCTTCGTAAATTTCTACTATGAACCAGACAGCATATACAGCATCTTTATAAAATGTCATCACACATGGTGGGGCGCAGGGGTTGACATCAGCATCGTGAAACCTACAGGATCCTGCAGGACTTGGTGGCTGTGAACTGAGAGCATCTATTGGTAGACAGACCGCAAAAGACTTTCTCTTCCGCACCCCAAATCAGCAGCTCCCTGTGCCACCTCTCCCTTAAAGCTCTGCCGAATTGTATGATGACATGTCCGGGCTGCATTACGTTTCCTAAGATTCAGTCTCTGTGAAAAGCTGGATAGATCTGATTATGTTTTCAGCCTTCTAGCAGTCAAGGTGGAAGAGAAGAAGCAGCCCTTGTTGTCAAGCGAATGCATTGTCTTGTACTGTATACTTTTATATGTCTGTGCTTATGTTCCCTCTATTGCGGACGATGTACTGCACATGTCTAAAGGCCAACCACAGACTGAACTGCAGATTGTCTGGTCTCATAGGCCTTGTCCCAGGCCATCACCTTCTCCTCCTGAAGAGTTGGGAGTGTGCTCACAACACTGGGGTTTTTAGACTCAGAACCATGACATGGTAGAAACTTGGTGTCAAAATATACTGACTCCATGTATCTTGGAAATCATAGAATATTCATGTCCTAAAATTACAGAATTATTTTATCTGAGGTGATTAGAACTGAAGGAGCCTAGTGTGTTAGGCACGTGCAACTCCCTGTTCAGCAAATAGTTTGTGAGTGCCTACTGCATGCTGGGCCCTATGCTGGCCCATGGGGATACAGATGTAGAGAAGACAGCTAGTGCTCTTGCTCTCAGGGAGTTTGCAGAGAATGGCAGGATTTAAAAATCTTAAAATGTTTGACTCTGAGAAAAGTCAAACATTACTGTGTTCAAATCCTAGAATGTGAGCCGTGGAAGGGCACCCTGAGTCATTCTCTCCAACTCTCTCTTTTATGAGTCCCAGAGCCTTTTCCAGGCATGTCCGATTAAAAAGCTCACTAATAAGAACATCATTTCACTTCAGTGACACCATAGAATGGCCAGCTTGCAGGCGCTCAGCGATCACCCAGTGCGGCTGTTCATTTTACCAGGGAGGCCACTGCGGCTCAGAGCGGGGCAGCTGTTCCATAGATAGTGTGGCCCCCCAGAACCAGATCCCAGGTTTTCAGGCCTCTCACAGAGAACAGGCAAAGCAGGAAGAGCTTCCCGTGTGTTTCCGAGGGGTGCCCTCTTTGCAAGCCCTGCAGACTTTTGCACCTAGGCCCGAGGCCCGCTCTTCAGAAAGAGTTTGCTCCCCACTACCTTTGCAGAAGCAATCAGCCCCGCCCCCCCGACCACGTGTGCAGTAGATCGCCCAGTTTTGGAGCCCCGTCCCCCGTTTATGCGTGTTTTATTTTGCTCTCTCCCCCTCCCCGTGTGCCTCAAAACCAATTTTCATTATTTTTTTTCTGTCTGTGTTTGTCTTTGTGGTTCGCAGGTGCTCCCTTGCATTGTTCATCCGCTTCATCAACCCCTATTGAACAGTCCCCCTCCCCGCCCCCCTCCCCTCCGGCCAATGAGAGCCAGAGGCGGTTGCTAGGCAGCGGTGTGGCCCAGCCAACCCCGGACTCAGACTCTGAGGAAGAGTTTGTCCCTAATTCATTCTTAGTTAAAAGTGGCTCCGCCAGCCTGGGGGTCGCGGCGAACGGTAAGTCCCTCTCTCTTCCTAACTTCTGTGGGTGTTGTGTGCGTGCGTGTGCGTGTGTGTGTGTGTGCGTGTTTCTTTCGTTGGCGATGCTGATTAATCTGCCTGCTTGGGCTGCTTGCGGGGGCGGCGGGGCCGGGTGCATGGGGGGCTCGGGATTGTCTGGGGGCCTGGCGCGGCTCCGCGGCTCAGGCAGCCCAATTCCTGCTCCGCTGGCCGTTGGGGTGTGCGGGGGAGGGGGGGTCAGGGAGTTGTTGTCCCCGCTTCCGTGACAGACATCAGGGTAGACAGAGCTGCACCCACAGAGATGCAAAGACAGACACGAGACAGAAGTGTCAGGTGGAGACCCGGGCAGGCTAAGACACACAAACAGAGATCCAAACCGAAATAGAAAGGAAAGGTTAAAACAACACTAGGACGGCTTGGCTACCTCCTCTGTGCCAGGACTGTATGCGCCACAACCACTTGTTGCTTGGTTGGAGCCTTCTCACAGTGCAGCCTGAGAAACCCATGGGATAGTGCCCCCATTAACCCCGAGGAAAGCCGGGAGAAAGGATACTACCTGGAGGCCAGCGCTGGTTTGGAAAGCTCTTGACTTTCACACTTCCAGGAGACAGAGGGCCCTGAAGTCCCAAGCATCTGCAGGGCCGAATGCTGGCTGCAGAGAGAGCCAGGGGGCTTAGCAGGGATCTGCCCATAGTAAACACTCTTCTTCTAAGCTGTGCCCTGACTCTCTTAAGGAGAGGAGGTATGGGAGAGTATGGTGGAAGAGCCCTAGTCTAACCTGGAGCTAGCAGACCCAGGTTTTAGTACCTAGGCAGGTGCTGTGTGACCTGGCCCACGGTCCTTGCCCACTCTGTGGTCCACAGGGGCCAATCCACTTCTTTGCAGGAATGCCCAGAGGCCTCCAAGAGAGGGGATGATGTACAGCCTCTACTCTCTTTGAAAATTAGACAGCACAGCTTTGGACTTGATGATTCTCTTCTGCCAGCATCTTAGGCCCTACATTCTATAGGACCAAAAGCCAAACCATCCTCCAGGGCCTATTTGTGCTCCCAAGAGAGGCATTGTCCTTTTGGTGGTTTGGTGTCATTGCTTCTCTAGAGATTTTAGCTGTTCATGTTTTAAACTATGCACAGAAGCAGGAACCCTGGACCAAGAGGGAGGAAACCTGTGTGAAGGCCTAGCTCTGTGGCTCACTGGCTTTTTGTTTTGGCAAATGACTGTCCCTCTCAAGGCATCAGTTCCCTATCTTACAGTGATGGAGCAATCTCTACGGTACTCCAGATGAATGTCGTCCAGTGCTGACAGGGATGTACCAGCCACTGGCCTTCTTAAGTTTATTTGGGAAAAAAAAATGTGTGTGTACACACACACACACACACACACACACACACACACACGATGGCATTCTTTGTTCATTTCTGGATAAATAAGCCTTGCAGGTAAAAGAGAAGGCAGGAGATTAAAGTCCTTAATCTCTCCCTTTGCTAAATAACTGAACGAGAGCGATCACTTTGTTGGAAGTTCTGCAGCAAATTGATAGCAGTCGTGCATTATTGATGTGCAGGGAAGATGGGGGTACTTTGGCCCACAAGCTGTCTGCTCAGTTGTGTTCCTCTGTGCTCGTCCCACTCCCTGGGGACCTAGAGACACTTCTGATTCCTTCCCTGGGGCTCACTGGAAAGGTTGGTTATAAATGTGTCCTGTGCCCAAAGGGAGAGTCTGGGTTTTTAGTGGTCTGCTGCTTGGGGGTTCACGGGTCCCCAGAGACCCAGTGGGTCTCACTCCACAGCTGGACCCTGTCTGCTCTTTCCTGGCCCCTGAAGCCCGAAACGGAGTGGTCTTCTCGGAGCAAAAGGACCTACTGATACTGGCATGAACCGGCACTAGTGAGAGGACATGAGTGGACTCTGCTGCCTAGTGGCCCCAATATATGTTTTTAAGGTTTGGATCTATCTTCATGATTATCTTCATCAAAGAAATGTAAAGTTATTTTAATGGGACTATCGTCATCGTTTTTTGTCAATTATAAAAAGACAAGGCTTGTTAACATTCAGACAATACAGAATGGTACAAAGCAAAGTTCTCTTGTAATCCCTCCTCCCAGAGATAACCACTTTTAACACTTTGGTGCAAGGCCTTAGAGGCGCTTTTTGGGTCGTGTCAATTTAATAAAAGAATAAATGAATGAGCAAGCAGTACAAACTGCATAAGGGCCAAAGTGCAGCCAAGAGAGCAAGGACCGTGGGGTCCCGGCAAAGTACCTAACCTCTCAGACCATCAGTTGCTCCATCTGTGAAATGGGAAAACCCTTCCAGGGCTGCTATGGAGTTTAAGAATGATTAGAGACCACCCTAGATGGATGACTTGGTCTAGCTCCTTCTGAGGCCAGCTTCCCCCAGACTGAATTCAGAATGTACTTTAAATGACAAAGGCAGCCCCTTGGGCTCCTGACGGCTGAAACTGAAGTGGTTTCCTTTGGTGGGAGCTGACTCAGCACCTTGCAGGGGAGGGCTGACCCTCTGGAAGCCAGCCTCCCCAGGAGCTCAGGCTGCTCTCTCCAGGGGCTCCCGAGAGGCACACTGCCTCCAGCTGTGTCAACGGGGCTGCAGTCCCAGGGCCGCGACGCCTCTGAGCCACCCGGCCAAAATCCCTGTGTAAAGTGTAAAGTGCAAGGGGAACGCATGGGGCATTACACACCAGCTTGTCATCCCTGTGGGAAACAAAACAGGGAAAGGAGCTCTTTCTGTCGTCAAAGTCCTAATCTGCCCCAAGGATAACCATCTAGAAAACACTGATGTATGTAAAGAAAGATTTCGCTAAAATATCAACTAGTCACAGCTGAAACGCTAAGGAAGTGGTGAGGATTGAGTAGGTATTTTGTCCCTACCCCAGAGAAACTTTATAGAATAAATAGGAAGTGTTCCGTCAATTGTCGTAACCTAAATTCTGCAGTAAAGAGACTTGAAAAACTTGGAGGGTGATATTTAAGAAGGTCATGGAATAAATAGGTCAGAGAAAGCTGTCGGTTTCTCGAAGCCTAGGTGAGGTAGAGGTGGGTGGGAGAATTTACATGTAAGGAACGCCTTCTGCATGTAAGTCTTTCTTTACATGCATTAACTTCTTTGAGCTTCCATTTATTCCTATTTCTCTGCCAGGAAAATGAGGCCCAGCATTGCTCATAGCTCCACAGCATGTTAAAGATTCAAACCCAAGCTTGCTTGACTCTAAAGGCTCCTATCTTCTTCCCATTCTCCCCCCAGTTGTTATGTTTTCTTACCAATACCAGGTCCTGGTTTTTTTTTTTTTTTATTAACATATAATGTATTATCTGTTTCAAGGATACAGGTCTGTGATTCATCAGTCTTACACAATTCACAGTACTCACCATAGCACATACCTTCCCCAATGTCCATCACCCCACCACCCCATTCTTCCCACCCCCTTCTACTCCAGCAACCCTCAGTTTGTTTCCTGAGACCAAGAGACTCTTAAGGTTTGTTTCCCTCTCTGGTTTCATCTTGTTTCATTTTTCCCTCTCTTCACCTAGGATCCTCTCTCCTGTTCAAATCAGTGAGATCAATGATAATTGTCCTTCTCTGACTGACTTATTTTGCTGAGCATAATACCCTCTAGTTCCATCCATGTTGTTGCAAATGGCAAGATTTTGGGGTTGTTTTTTTTTTTAGAGGTTTTATTTATTTATTTGAGAGAGAGAGAGCAAGGGGAGAAGGTCAGAGGGAGAAGCAGACTCCCCGTGGAGCTGGGAGCCCTATGTGGGACTCGATCCCAGAACTCCTGGGACTCCTCATGACCTGAGTCGAAGGCAGTTCCTTAACCAACTGAGCCACCCAGGCGCCCAAGATTTTGGTTTTTTTGATGGCTCCATAATCCATTGTATATACCACATCCTCTTTATCCATTTATCTGTTGATGGACATCTAGGCTCTTTCCATAGTTGGGTTACTGTGGACATTGCTGCTATAAATATTCAGGTGCACAGGCCCCTTCGGATCACTACACTTGTATCTTTGGGGTTAATACCCAGTAGTGCAATTGCTGGGTCATAGGGTAGCTCTGTGGTTTTTCCTATGTCTTCCCCTTAGTAGGAGACTGGGAAGGAGAAGAGGAATTCCACCAAAGAAAAAAATATTTAAAGATTTTTCAAAGAATTTCTTAAAAAAGAATTACAAGTTGTTAGATTCCTATTACTCACTTCATAAAACTTTATGAAGTACTTATTATGTGACAAGTGTTTAATTCCATTGAATTTTGGAATCTTATTGAATGTCATTGAATCTTCATATCTGTCCTGTGACATAGCCAGTTTAAAGTCTCAATGAGGCAACAGAGGACCAGAGAGGTTAAGTAACTTCCTCCCCTACATCACAAAGCTTCTAACCGATAGACTCAGATTTGAGTTTTTATGAGGACTGGGGATGTTTCAAAGATGAATAAGTACAAATGACTTAGACATTAAATTTGGTGCTGCTCCATGAGAGGCAAGTCCTGGACACTGGGCCATCCTTGGCTATTTTTCTTTTCTTTTCTCCCAACCCCCACACCCTGCATTGGGCCCTTTCCCCTTCTCCTTACACATTTCTTAAGCTGGTCACACTGGTCAACATCACTGTTGCTTGGCAGTTTCATTGACTTTCTCGGGTCTTAAGCAGCTGGGATTATTTTGTTTTGACTTTCAATCCAGTGGAGGAGTGTTTATTTTTCTTTCTAAATGGGAAATACTGCTATGTATGCCAGCTCCTTCTAAAAGTGTTTTCTTAAAACAAAACAAAACAAAAGAAAAAAATTCAACTTAATTTAGGACCTATCCAGATTGCCCTAAGGGAGTCTGCCCAGGTCCTTGTCCATCATTTTGTGAAATCAGAAGGCAAAATTGTGCCTATTTCCTGCTGTTGAGAAGTGTGTAGTGAGGTTTTGTCTCCTTTCACTGAGAATTTCCTGGAACCTATTTTAGTTGTTCTCTGTCAACTGTAGGTACTTGGGTCTGGATGTTTCCCCAGTCCCAAAGATAAAAGACATTGGGGTGTGTGACGTTTTTAGACAATTCTGTTTACCTTTCCTCTCTCTTGCATTAAAATACTCTTGTCGGTAAATAGATTCTTACACCAGCTATGTGGTGAAGTTCAGTTACCTATCTCCTAGAAGCAAGGCAAATTAATAAGTTCCTCTATTTATTCACTCATGATGACATTTGAAATGTCTGTGGATATTATCCAGACAGGTGAAGGGGGAAGGGTATTCTAAGCAGAGAGACCCCATAAAATAGGTCTTAAACCAATGGGATCAGAATCTCTTAAATGAACCCCTTGGATTCAGCATGTATTTCAGAATTCAGAAATGTTCAGGTTTAAGAAAGAAAATACAGCTCATATGATGTATTTTTCTTAACATTCCCAGAGTGCTCAGATGGTCCACGGTAATCAAACACATCAATATTTCTGTGGTGAAACGTGAATAGCTATACTCGTGGGATTAAAAAAAAAAAAGACTCTGAGCCTCATGTCAGTTCAAGTTTTGCCGTGAAAAGAATTTTGATAGAACTTTTGGTCTTGAGAGTTTTGGGGATTTCAGAGTGGTGGTTAATGGATGGTGGGCCTGAACTGCACATTTTTTAAAATATGGGTATCCGGGTTCAAAGGGTTGGTTAGTAACTTGCCTGCAGTTATAGAGCTAAGTAGAGAGCTGACACCTAGAAGGTCGGCTGCAGGTCCAAGTGGCTAGCTGGGAGGCTCTATAAGAGCTTGCTGTTTATCCATGACAGCCACTCGGAAAGTCCACGCCCCCTCTGCTGGGGACTCAGGAACTCAGGAGGCCAGGCTGGGCCAGCAGACCGGCTGCCTCCCTACAGGGAATTCAGGAGGAAAGAGGCCAGGTGTTCCATTTTCCAGAACCTAGAACTCAGCAGCTCTGAGCTCTTAAGGAAGTTTCCTGACAGCCACTCAGGTGTGTGGACCTTCTTTCTTAATGCCCTGCTGTCTTCTGTACACACTCCCCCCGAACAATCTGGTTTCCACGTTCAATGGCAGGTTCCTTGAGGTGGGCCTTGTCCAAGGCTGTGTCTTCTCTGCAGAGCACCCACTTGCAGGGGCTACAGTCGCAAGTGAAAAAAATTCATGGTCCCTCTTTCTCCTTTCTGCCAGCCCTCTTCCTCCACCCCCACCCCCACACAAACACACACACACACAAACCACCCCCCATGGAACAGTGCAGTGAGCCACATACCTGATAAAACTGTGGAGACTCACAGAGATGAAGTGATTCACCCAAGTGCTCCAAGTCAAGATTCGAAGCATGGCCCCAGACTTCATGCCCTTCCCACCTTACCAGATACCTCCCTCAACTAAACAAGCCCTCACCTGTGACTCCCAGCAGGGGCAGGCCATTGTGCACCCCTAATTGGGGGCAGCAGGGACAGCCACACAGTGGTGACTTCTGTTTCTGTACAGTTTACAAAGCCCTTTTTCATACATTACCTCAGGCAAACTCTGGTGACTCTAGTTTAATTGCCACATTGGCTTTCTAGGAGGTAAGGCTTCTTCCTGACCTTGCAAAATAAACAGGTCACATTTTGAATTAATGTAACCAAATGTCCTGGGAGCACCAGAGCCCTTTAATTAGTCACTCACGTGACACAGTTGTAGACTCTTTGCAGCTCCTTTTCCACTAATTTCCCCAAATACCATTGCATTAAAAGGTACAAAAATAACATTTTTGGCGTACGGCTTGATTAGATCTAGGAATTCCTAGACCACCCCTCGAGGAAGGCACGTTAGCCATGTGTCTGGGCTTTTTCCATCTGGAAACTCAGCCTGGTTTGTGTCCCCACTGAAATGTTAGTGGCCTGCTCCGTGAGGCCCCCTGGACACCAGACCATGTCTTAGAGCATCTCCTGACACTTTAGGGTCCAGACTGTTGAAGAGGCACAGGGAAGGAGGCCATGGAGAGTTTGCAAGATTAATACAACCAACATTTGGGAAGCCGTCACATTCCCAGAGGGGGTTCACATCTGTCGCTTGGCCGGATCCCCGGCACAGGGAGGTGGGCCCCACATGGCATACTGGGGGCACCATCATATGCCAGAGGAAACATGCTCAGAGAGACAAGCAGCTTAGCCCCCAGCTGCCCGTTTGACGAGTGGCTTTGAACAGGTCTGGATTTGCCCGCAGTGGGTCAGTCCAACCTGGAAGGCCCACCCCGATCCATATAGGCTCTGTTTTCCCATTGGAAACCTTACCTGGAGGGGCCTCACCATGACCCTTCAGCATAGCAACCTGCAGGTGAGGGGGCTGATGTCCCCAGGAGCAGCAGACCGGGCTGCTGAGTCAGCTCTGCCTCTGACCCGCAGTGTGACTCTGCACCAGCCTCTTCCTGTGTCCCTCGGCTTCCCAGGCTGGGCAGTGGGAGAGCTGGAGGACATGAGCACTGCTCAAGCCGGTCACAGTCCTTGTAGCCATGTGCCCACGTGTGCCACTCTTTCCCTTCCTGCCCTGCCTCCTGTTACCAAGGTTTTTTTTTTTAACCTAAGCAAATTTATTTATCTTTTAAGACTTTATTTATTTATATATTTATTTTGGGGGGAGGAGCATCAGTAGGAGTGGGGGTGGGAAGGGGCAGAGGGAGAGGGAGCAGATTCCCCACCGAGCCGAGCAGGGAGCCTGACAACACGGGGCTCCATCCCAGGACCCTGGGATCATGACCTGAGCCGAAAGCAGACGTTCAACTGACTGAGCCACCCAGGCGCCCCGAATTTATTTACTTTAAAAGAAAATCACGTATTTCTGTTGAAATTCACTTGCCATATCTAGAAGGTAGCCATAGAAATGAAAACCGGAAGCAGTTGTCGCGGTCTGGCACAAGAATGTCTGCTTGAGGACCCGGAGCGGAGGTTCGCTTCCCTTTGTTGAGTAGGGACCTTTGCAAGTGTGAATGTTAAAACACACCAGTACCAAAGTGAGACTTCCTCCTCGACCTCATGTAAAAGGTTGAAAGCAGCTGTCTCGAGTGTGACTCCAAGTGCTTTAATGTCCACTGATGCTGGACGCCCCCAGAATTGCATCGGCAGGACACCCGGCCCTGCACCTTTTCCCAGTACTCCGTCTAGGCTTCCCCTGCGACCCCCCGCAGCCTGCTCACTCTGAGAATAAACATCTCTGGCTGCTGCCAGAATGTACCCTTCTTGCCTCTCCTAAGTGTGGTCTTCTCTGAGCCATCCGTTCCCACCCTCCCCCCAGAGGCCCCTGCCTCTGCCGCTGTCATCAGGTTGGAGCTGGGTGCTTTGAGCTCAGCTGGATCCCCCATCACTGGTTACTGGCTCCCGGTGTGGACGAGGAAACCATGTGGCTTCCTTCCTCCCCCCACCCTCCTCTCCTTTCTCCCCTCCTCTCTCTTTCTCTGAACTGCCATTATTTATATAGGTGTTTGAGATTAAACAACTAAAAAAAAAACCAAAAACTTCACTTTGTGATAAAAGGCCAAAAGGACTAAAGGCAGAAGAAAAACAGAAACAGCACAATGCGGAGCCATGGGAGAGAAAGATACGTTATGGACGCCTATAGATGCTTACTGTGCTGTGTGGCCACGGGCAAGTTGATTAACTTCTCTAGGTCTATTTCTTCCTCTTTAAATGAATGTTGGTTTGCATAGTACTTCACAAAATTGCTGTGTATATATAAGGAAATATGGTCAAGGCTTCTAGCATGATGATTGTTACATCATAGGTACCCAGTGAATGTCAGTTTCCTGTTCCCCTTCTGGAACCCAAAAGGTTTTGGCCAGGTATTTCTGGAAAGAAGGCAGATTCCTCCATTCCCACCCAGACTGGGAGGAGGTACAATTAACAGCTCTGTTTGGGTGTCCTGAGCTTTAATCCTCCTCTCCCTCCTGCACGATTCCCAGAGATTTAAGAGAGGGGAGTGAGCCCAAGGCAGCAGCTAAGCAAACATAGCAGGGGGTCTTGGAAACAGAGCTCGGCTTTGCTTGCTGGAGCTCCTGCATTGCTTCCATCCCTGTACTGCCAGGAACTGAGTGTTGAGATCTGGGACCTGATGAAATGTTGTGATGTCTTTTCCTTCTGGTCAGCTGGCCTTCCCCGCAGAGTTGAAAGGAGAGGAAAATGACTGGTAATTCATTTAGGCTTCACTCCTTCTCTCCTGAATGGATCATATTTCTATAAGTAACTCTGGGAAGCTGCTGCCCAGACTCACAACAATAATACCTATATTTGCCCTTCCAGAGACCTCTCTTTAGTTGCCGCAGTGGAGGCTCTGGGGGGATAGATAACTGATATGAAGCCAGTTTCCCTCCCCACTAGCTGTGTGACCTCATCCAGACTTGCCTCTCTCACCCAGCTGCCCATCTGTAAAATGGGAGTAACAAAGCAATCTGGGAGTTGTTTCAAAGGCGAGATAGGTTAACGTCTTAGATATTGAGATTATAGTGGGTGTTCAACATTTACTGGTCTCTTGTCATCTTTGGCAAAGAACGGGGCATGTTTTCAGATGGCGAGGAGGTTAGCTGATGGAAAGTTAAGTTGTGATAACTTGTCTGCTATCATCTTGGGAAGGAGCAAAAACAGAAATTGAAGCGACTTACCTATTTTCTAGTTTTCCAAACCCTAGCCAAAACACTTCCTACTGTATCTTTTCTCCCCTGGACTGCTGCAGTCGTGTCCTCACGGGCCTCCCTGCCTGCTGTCTCTCCCTTCCCTCCATCCTCGCACTGTCCCGGAGTGATCCCTCCAAAGCCCAGATCCCTGTCACGCCCCCCTCCCCCAACCCTTCCACGACCCTCGACCCTTGACTTGTTCCCGCTGCTGGCAGGCTCAGGGCCTGACTCAGCACAGCAGCCACAGCCCAAGCCCTTCCTCCCAGGGGCCCTCCACTCTCTTTGTTTACTCCTGGGCTCCCGCCAGGGAGCAGTGGCCACAGTAAACTACCACGGCTCTGGAGGGGACAGGGAGCATGCCCGATGCCAGATACAGGGCCCGCGGTGAATGTCTGGCATTATGGGTAGCCAAGGCTTCGGAATATAACAAAACCTCATTAGTTTAGAGTGAGAATAGTAGAAGCACTTTCTGATTTGGAGTGATCTCGGAAGAAATGAAGCTTGTTTACCCTTCAGAACCCATTCAGTTTCAGCAAATGATTGTTAAAGACTTACTTTGTGCCAGGGTTCACGGAGAAAAGAAAGCAGTCCGCTCACCTGCTCGGCTGCTAGGGAGAGAGGCACACACCGGAACCATCGGTCCTGAAGCAGGTATCCACTGAGGGAGCAAGGAGGCAAGTGTGCCGGTGTCTGTCTGTGGGGCTGCAGAAATTTAATGCAGACTGGGAGAGGCTCGGGCTGAATGCGGACTGGAGGAAAAGCTTAACTCCCAAGGAGCTCGGGAAGTTTCCATGTTCAGGGTCTGCCCAGTAGTGAGCTTTAGTTTTATGATCTGTGGGTGTGCTACCACCTGTATTGTGTCCCTGCAAAAACCACCTGTTGAAGCCCTAGTCCCCCATCCCCACCCCGTGTGACTATTGGAGATCGATCCTCTAAGGAAGTGAGTAAGGCCGGCTGAGGTCATGAGGGCGGAGGCCTATTTTGAGCAGGAACTGGTGTCCTTATAAAAGGGGAATGGACACCAGTGCTCACTTGCTCCCTGCCCTGCCATGTGCAAGTCGGAAGGGGGCTCTCACCGGACACCAAACCCGTCGGAACTTTGATCTTGGGCTTTCCAGACTCCCGACCAGTGAGAAATCGGTGAGGGCTGGTTAGCCGGCCGGGTGGTGGTACCGGGTCATGGCAGCCCGAGCCGCTGGGGAGAAGGTGTAAGGAGGAGCCGGGACGGTCATGCTCTGCACGTCAGTTATTTGTATGCAACCAGATACTCCCAGCCTAATTGCAGGCTTTGGAAGCATTTATTTCCTCATTCATTCATTCAGTCAGTCGGCAGACTTTTCCAGGGGTGCGTTCTGCGCAGGGTCCTGTGCTAGACAAGACCATGCGTCTGTGCCCTCCATGTGTGGCAGGTGCATGGGGTCAGGTAGAGGGAACGTCAGGGTCTGCCACAGGGGACAGGAGTGGAAGACAAGGCTCTCTTCCTCTCCTCCAGGGAGGAGCTAGTGTGGCAGGGGCCCATCTCCACCCAACCCTCTCCCCCGCTCCTGGAGCAGCCTCTTTAGAAGCCTCGTTTCAGGGTTTGAGGGGAAGATAGAGTGAGCAGAGTGCAGGTGTGCTGCCCAGAGCTCGTGCAGAGGGGAGAGGGTGGCAGGTGCAGCCTCAGGAACTGAGGAGGGCCTGACACACCTTTGGATTGGGTGACAGAAGGGCACACCCCATTCCCACCCATTTACAGGGAGCCCGGTGCCATGCTAGGTGCTTCCCCTTTCCCTCCCGTGAGTCTGTGTGACTGGGAGGCTCGAGAGCAGAAGACTTGAGAGTGTGGGTTTGAATTTTGGCTCTGCCACTACTAGCTGAGACCTTTAGCAAATGATTTAACTTGTGACTTTCCATTTCACCTCATGTATAGACAGGGATGATAATAATGCCTACTTCATATGCGTTGTTAGAGTTCAATGTGAAATAATGCATGTGGAGTACGCAGCAAAGCAAGGGACTATTATAAAGTCTTAAGTAGACGTTATTGCTTTTGTTGTCAATATTCTGGTTATTGCATTACCCAACCAAGCCTCAGAAGGGCCTAATAACCTGGCCAAGGTCACGCAGATAGTAAGTGGCATTTTGTATCCCAGGTGTGCCTGGCTCCTCAGCCCAACCTCTCCTCGCCTCCGCAGGCCACCTTCCCTCTGCCAACAGCCATGGTCCTCCTTCCTTGACAACGTCCAGGAAGCCAAAGGTCTCAGAGAACCTCCCTGGCAGATCAGAGCTCTCCTGCCCCCACCTGCACCCTCCCCCCCGCCTCACATTGAAGAGGAGGCTGCGCGCACCCTGTGGTGGCTGTCCCCAGCCCCGGGCTAGAATCCCCCTCAATGGAAACCGCTGAGTCGCAGTCCAGTGCTTAGCTCTTTTAAGATGCCCCCGTTGGGCCCCAGGGTGGGTGACAAGATGATGCATGAGGTCTGGCTAAGCAGCTTATTTGTCTGAGCTGGTGACGGCCTTTGTCTTAAGTTGGGTTAATGGTAAGGGGCAGTGGCCCTTTAAAGCCTGGACAATGGACAGGCTTCTCAGGTCACCGAATCACTCAGCAAACGGCCCGAGCCCCTCCAAGCACGGGGGCCTCTGCCCCTCCACTCCCTGCTAACCCGCTCTTCATCTAGTGACGCGCTGCTCCCCTCCTGGCCAGGAGGGACACTTGGATATAAAGGAAGAAAAAGACTCAAAGAACATCTGATAGACAAAGGACTTCAGAGGAGGGAACCAAGACACAGGACAAGGGATAATTCCTGACCTCCTGCCTCCACCCTGCGCCGACCCTGCACCGTGCTTTTCCCCTCCCCCAAGGCATGGCTCCCACAGTGACCTGTGACAGTGAGTTCCCAACACACCTTCCACTACTGAAACCAAAGCTACAGATTGCAGTTCAGACTTCTCAGGCCGGCAGTCAGGACCCCAAGAGTATGCCCCTTTCCCCTCCCACTTGAGCCTCTCCGATGCCTCCCCGGGCTCCCACTCCTGGGAGGCACACCATTGGCCTTCGCTTCCTGCTTCAACCAAAGCAGCCCCCTCTTCTCAGCTTCCTACATTTGCCTCTGCATATGATCCTGTTGAAAGAACACTCCAAGTGCTAAACATTTTTCTTGAAGTTGTGAAAACCGCTGATTTAAAGTCAACCCATTCCTTACATGAAGAGTGGCTGAGGTAGATTTGAAGCCAAGCCTTATGCTTCCAAATCCTGACCTTCTCTCAAGAGATGTAGTCACTTCTTTCTACAAAGATCTCTGGACCGCCCCTTGTGTGCCAACCACTGAGGTAGGGCCAGGAATACTCATATGAATCCTGCCCCCAAACCCCGGGCCGAACGTTTACACCCAGTCACTGAGAGCTCGATGATGCAGATGTGGAAAGTGCCTCATGGCTTTGGCATCTCGATGGCCTTGGTGACCATAGTAAGGCCATTTTCAGGGTGTGGGGCTAAAATAGAAGGACAGATAGGAGGTAAGAGGGAAGAAATAGTTTAGATAACTGAGTCTAAGAGATTGGGCTTTGCATCACAGATTACTAATTACAACAGGAAAAGGTTCTTTATGGTGGGGAGTTCAGGAATCTTCCCCTATGTGACCACTTAGTGGTCAATAATATGAAGCAAGAATAAGTACATTCCATCGCATGTGAGATGTGCTTGCTCAAAATGTGAACCTGAGTCTAATCATGAGAAAACAGTCAAGACCCATCCAGTATATAGGGACAGCCTGTGCGGCAGCTGGCTTGAACTTTTCCAAAAGGTCAGTGTCATGAAAAAGATGAATCAGGAGGGCTAGGGTGGGTAGAAATTTCTTCTTAAAAGAGACTAAATAAATATAGCAGTCACATTCTTTTTTTCTTTTAACTTATTTAAATTCAATTTGTTAACATAGAGCGTATTATTAGTTTCTGAGGTAGAGGGCAGTGATTCATCAGTCTTATATACTACGTACCAGTGCTCATTACATCATGTGCCCGCCTTAATGCCCATCACCCTGTTAGCCCATTCCCCTACCCACTCCCCTCCAGCAACTCTCAGTTTGTTTCCTGTGATTAAGAGTCTTTTACAGTTTGTCTCCCTCTCTGATTTTGTCTTGTTTTATTTTTCCTTCCCTTCCCCTATGCTCCTCTGTTTTGTTTCTTAAATTCCACATAAGAGTGAGATCATATGATAATTATCTTTCTCTGATTGACTTACTTTGCTTATTGTGATACCCTCTAGTTCCAAGTCATTGCAAATGGCAAGATTTCATTTTTTTAATGGCTGAGTAATATTCTACTGTGTGTGTGTGTATACACACACACATTCTTTATCCATTCATCTCTCAATGGACATCTGGGACTCTTTCCATAGTTTGGCTATTGTGGACATTACTGCTATAAATAGTGGGGTGCAGGTGCCCCTTCAGATCACTACATTTGTATCTTTGGGTTAAATAGCTAGTAGTGCAATCGGTAGGTCATAGGTTAGCTGTATTTTCAACTTTCTGAAGAACCTCCATACCATTTTCTGGAGTGGCTGCACCAGCTTGCATTCCCACCAACAGTGTAGGAGGGTTCCCCTTTCTCCGCATCCTCGCCAACATCTGTCGTTTCCTGACTTGCTAATTTTAGCCATTCCGACTGATGTGAGGTGGTATCGCACTGTGGTTTTGATTTGTATTTCCCTGATGCTGAGTGACATTGAGCACTTTGTCATGTGTCTGTTGGCCATTTGGATGTCTTCTTTGCAGAAATGTCCGTTCATGTCTTCTAAATACAGCAGCCACATTTAAGCAACATTCGAATCTTGAGTGGATCCCAAGTTTCTTTTAAGGCTATAAAGAAGACATTTGGGGAAGGATTGGGGCAATTTTTAAATATGGGGTATATGTAAGTTAAGTGATATTGTGGAATAATTGTTCACCTTCTTAGTCGTGATCACGATGATATTGTGGTTGGACGGGGGCATGTCCTTATTCCCAGGAAAGGCCTGCTGATGTAAGGTGTCCTGATGTCTGCAACTGTCTTTCAAATGGTCAGAAAAAATTTTATGTAGAGAAAAATAATGAAATAAAACAATGCGGCAACCTATTAACAACTGACAGCTTTAGGTGAAGGGTATGTCGATGTTTTGGAACTATTCTTTCAACGTTTCCATAGGCTTGCAAGTATTCCAAATAAAAAGTGGGAGAGGTGTTGCTTGGGCTGAAGAGAGACTGGAAAGGCAGCCGAGTTTTTGGAAAGGTTTCGTGGGATGGGCGAGGTACGGGCGCACTGTATAGCGGGATTCCACCTCCACCCCCTTTGGGAGCTCGGAATACAGAAACCCTGTGAACCTTTACACTTGGTAGTTTAGGCATTGTGATAAAACAGGCCCTTCCTGGGCGTGGCGGGGACTTGGTCGAGGCGCTGGAGCCGGTAATGGGAACCACATTGGCAGAAGTGTGCGGAGCCCCACCCCAGAAATGGCCCTTCTGGGCTGAGGCGGGACAACTGGAACGAATTATGTGCATTCATACTTGTTAAACTGCCTTGGCACCAGAAGTGATCCCTGTAACCCGAGCTTTACAGCGGTACAGCTATAGTTAATGCTGGGCCAGCCTTGCCCCCGCACCCTCTCTGTCAGAGGTTTATAGGTAGAACACAAAGCAATTCAGCATGAGCTGAAACATGAAAAACTCCTCCAGCTTGGAAAGGCAAACTTTCCTGTTTAAAGCTTTCTGGCGAGGCAGCATTTTAGAATGAAACCTTTTCCCATCTCCTGCTTTTTCCAGCCTTGGCCAGAATCCCAAAAGCCCCCACCCCATCCCCATCTCCAATCGAGACCACAATCCAATCAAACACAGAAGCTGTGGTATCGTGTGGTTAGAAGGGTTGCACTGTGGTCGGGGAGTCCTACCTTCTGAGTCTGAGCCCTAAAGCTGTGTGTCCTTGGGCAAGTTGGTTTCACTCTCTGAGCTTCAGCCTCTTGCTAACTTATAGACAGTATCAGTTGTAGGGTTGCTCAGTCCAAACAGGTGTGTGGTCATTGTGCGCATGGAGATTGGACACACAAGTGGCACTGTGTAAATATCGTCTAATTGATCATATCTGAGTATGTCAAATACAGAGGGATCTGTGGAGACTAGTTGTCTTTTTTGATCATGAAGAAAAGCTTACCCCAAATTACTATTTTTATCTAAAAGGTAGCCAAAGTGTAGTTCTCAGTGGAAGACAAATCATGTGGAAAGACATAGGGAAAGAATTTGACCTTGTCCTCTGATTAAGAATTTCTGGTAAAATGGGGATAGACTTTGAAGTCACTTAGGCCCAGCTCAAAATGCAGGCTCTGCCCCTTACTGGCCGTGTGCCCCCAGGTGGGTTAATAATCCGTGTGGAGCCTCGGTCGCTTCCTCTCTATAGTAGGGCATCATAAGACCAATAGCGCAGGGTGAGTGAGGAACCGACATACATTATGAAAAGCTCTTTGCCCAGTGCCTACCAAAGAGTCAGCATTTAAGGACAGAGCTGCAGCCATTATTAAAGTTTAGAAGAGGAAGGGTCTTAAAATCGAGGCCTGTCTCTCGAGTGTTGTTCTTGGGCACCAGGAATGCCAGGCCAAGGGCAGCCAGCCAACATCAGAAGCCCTGCCCTGCAGACCTTCCAACAGATGCTAAAAATGCACTGTGTTCTCTGCCCTTCTGAAGCTCTTAGCCTAGCCCTTCAAGCCACGAGGGGTTTGACCGGTGAGGGCACTGAGGATGAGGAGATTAGGATTCGTTTTTATTTCAAGGAAGATAGCTCCTTCAGACATGGCACGCTGGTTTGTTCAGAGCCCAGGTATCCAGATGTGTGGCCCAGCAAAGGGGATAACCTTCATGCACCTGTTTCTTCTGGCAAACATGGCTAGCGATGGGTGGGAAACGGTGGCTTGTTTTTCCTGCCTGAGTCTGGATTAAGAACCCCAAACTGCTTGATGGGAGGTTCAGTGTTTTCATTTGAGTCACCACAGTGTCAGCCCATTCACCCAACACAGGACTTCCCCTCCCCTCCGGTCCCGGCTCGGCCCCCACTGGTGCTGGAAAGTCTCTCCACCTGCCCCACAGGGCCCTCACTCTTCTGATCTCTAAAGGGAGAATAAGACCACCTGCTCTGCCGGCCTCCAGCCTGTCATGTGGCTCCTATGAGCTCAGACAGGCGAGTGCACCCGCTGCACAGGAGGGTAGGGGAGCAGCCCCCGCAAGCACACTGTCCACCCAGGCGGGCACATCGCGTGTACCCAGAGCGCTAGGTGTTCTCCGCAAAGCTCCTTGCAAACAGAGAATGTTATTACTAAAATGCTTGGTAAATAGAATGTTTAGTAAATGGAAACATTGTAAGTATAGGATAGGAGAGAGAGAGAGAATACTAATATTGACTTACCATCTGTTACCCTTAATTTATTCTGGTTTTGGCATCTGGTTTTGGCATTTTTTTTTTTTTTATTTGACAAAGAGATCACAAGTAGGTAGAGAGGCAGGCAGAGAGAGAAGGGGAAGCAGGTTCCCTGCCGAGCAGAGAGCCTGACGTGGGGCTCGATCCCAGGACCCTGAGATCATGACCTGAGCTGAAGGCAGAGGCTTTAGCCCACTGAGCCACCCAGGCACCCCTTGGCATCTAGATTCTTGACTGTGTATTTTTGCACATTAAAGTAGCATACCTGGATTGTCAAGACTTTCAAACAAGTCATCTACAATAACACTAAAGACCTAGGCATATTTTCCTACCAGGAAAAAAAAAAAGATTTTCAAATATGCCTCGAAAATTGCCATCCCTTGGGACAGGTGAGAATTTATGCTAGGCAATTAAATGTGCATTTGCTGGATGCGCGAAAGCGGAGGAAGTACTATATAAAAGGGGGCAGATGAGGTTCGAAAGGGGCTGGGCTTGCTTCCTGCCCATTGGCAGGCTGGGTTAGGCATTTCCAATCTGTGCATTCTTTGGGATAGCACTCTGTTCTCACAGCTACTCGCAGCCCATCACCCCACACCAGGTTCCCTTCTTTTTCTGTGTCCCTTCTTTCAAGAGTCAAAGTCCTTCAAAATGTGCTTCTTTCAGGATGGAAAAAATGCCTAAAAGTTGGGGAGTGAACTCACCCCCTTCCTCTGGGGGGCGCTAGCCCCAGCTCTGGGAGTGTCGCCTGTGCACTGGGAGTGGGTGCGTGTTAGTCGTCTGAGAGGCACACAGCTGTAAGGGGCTTTAGCTGGGGCCCCTGCTCTGGGGCTGGGGTCAGATGCACGTTCCTGGGGTGGGGAGAATCCCTCCCAAAGACCCTCACAGGATCTCGCGCCAGCTCCTGAGGCGTTTCATCGGGTTTGAAGGTCTGGTCAGCGTTCTTGCGGCACCTCCAGCCCTGTGGGGGCTCTAAAGATGCCCCATCTGGAGAAAGGGCACAGGTTTTGGGGTCAGCCAGAACAAGCCTCGGATCACCACTTCTCCAGTCTGTAGCCGCATAGCACTGAACCCTCCATCTCCCACTCTGAGTCTGAGTTTTGTCCTTTGCAAAATAGGGGTAAGAAATCTTACCTTGGGGTGGGAGGCAGTCGGCAGGACTGAGTTAGGTAGTACTGGTGAACAGCTAAGCGGGGTACTGGCGCATGGTAAACACGAGAATAAGTCAGTCCTCTCGCCCACAGGCTCCTGAGAACCGACGCCCGGCGTCCGTAGCACCCGCAGGGCATGCACTTGTGAGCAGATAAGGGATCCAAGATGGGGAAGGCCAGCCAGCTGGTTCTCCCGGCTGTCCTCAGTGTGGCTCACACCGGGCTTCTCTGTGTTTAAAAGACCTCGTCACCCCAAGTCTCACCACCTCTCAGGGTTGGGAATAGCTGCTTCTCAGGACCGTCACAGGATCCAGTGACATCACGTGTGTGATAGCATCAGGCACAGTACCCGGCACATGGTAGATGCTCAGAAAATGCCGGATTTTACACAAAAGAAATCTTGTTAGAGCCGGGCCAAGAGTGCTGTCTGCGTTCCTTAGAAGTCAGTCCCCTACCTGCACCAGGGGCAGCTTCGTGAGGCGACAGCTGCAGGGAGAGCCTGCTCCGGATTGGACAACACACTGGGATGGGCACCAAGAGCCACGTTGTCTAGCTTCCTGTCTGCCCTGCCCCCGCACCTGCTTCCAGTGGGGTCCCAGCTAGTGTCCTGCCAGGGCTATGCCTTTCTGCCTCCCAGCCTGAGGCCGGGTGACTTTCAAGTCAAGACCTGTCCTGTTGGACACTCCTGGTCCTACACGTGCTGGATGCAGGCCCCTCAGCCCTCCCATGTAGGCCCATCTGCCGGTCCCCGGTGGGTCACTTTCTCTGTTCCTCCAACACACCTGGCCCTGTTCCCAGCTCTACCCTTTCCTACAGGAGTACCTTTATGAGGCACCTGTAAGTGCCTTCATGTCCCTTGGCATGTCCCCCCATGCCATCGTGGTTCCCTTTTCATGGATGAGGCAGCTCAGGCTCAGAGAGGTAAGGCAGTTCTCCCAGGGTCGGGCAGCTAGCGAGTGACCAGCCAGTAGTAGCCGGCATGAGAGTTTGTGGTCTCTGTGCCCACTGCAGACAGGGCTCCCAGGAAGAGCTTGGCGGTGCCATTGGTTGGAAGACACATGCCTGCCCAGGTGTTCAGAGTACAGAATGTTCACTCATTCGCTTAACAAAGTGAGGCAATTTGTCAGGTTCCTTTGGTAACTCTCAGGCACAGGGGTTCAGGCAGAAACAGCTCTCGGATTTAGCAGAGAATGGCTTGAGGGCGCTATTTCTGGTAGGCCTAGGGCCAGAGGGAGAAGAGAAAGCAGCTGTAGAGATTGGGGTAAGTGCTTGGCTTGTCAGAAACATAATCCCCCCACACCTGTGCCCTGGAAACACAATCCAGGGCTCTGAGATGCACTTTCGTCTGTCCCCACAGTGTCCCCAGGGTGACCTGCCCAAGCGTATCAAAGCTGGTGGGGCTCAGGTTACAGGGCCCATTCTCAGGGCCCTTGAGTCCCAACAATGGCTGTTTGTCCTTTGGAGCTGCCATCCCCCAGGGAGGAATGTTAATGGACCAAGAATGGAGGGGGAAGGGGGACAGACTGACCAGTCAGAGCCCACACTTGGGTCAGCCTCTTGAGTGAGCTCAGCCGTGCATGTCTGCTAGCCCCTCCGAGAGACTCTTCAGTCATCTCCAGGAAAGAGGGATTCGTCCTCTGCTTTTCCTAACTCAGACCACCACTCCCAAGGGTGGAGGTTGGGGGGGGGGGCTCTGCTTAATCTGGGACTTAGTCTACCCCTTGGCAGAGTTTACAGCTCAACTCAAGAAATATTCAAGAGCAGAAATAACAGAAATGGCTTGGATATCCAATAATAGAAAGTTGGTAAAACGACATTATCTCCTGTCCATATGATGATCTTTTAAATCGCCGTTAAAATCATGCGTTCAAATAATATTTAAAGATATAAAAAAAACCTCTTATTGTATATGTTAAATGGAAAGAAATTGAGATAGAAATCTGTGTATACAGTAAGAACCAAATTTGTTAAGACATGTTTACATATGTACAAGAAAAGACTAGAATCACATTAACAGTGATATTATTGGGTGCTGTGGCTATGATAGATTTTGGGGTTTTTCCTTTGTAATTTTCTCCAGTATACATTTTCTAGTGAAAAAATTCTTACTTGAGAGTCAAAAGAAAATTAATTTCTTAAAAGTTAACTCATTTTACCCGTAATATAGCTGACACTGCGCTGGGGGCTGGGAATAAGAGATTTAGAAGAGCCTAGTCTCTCCTCTCCAAGAGCGCATAACCTAGCAGGGCATAAAAACACGAGCAGATTTTTTGAATCATTTTCAACAACAGCAGCAGCAGCAGCAGCAACCATAACAACGACGGGTTTGTTAAGTGCTATGGAATGTTCTAAATGCTTTATGTATGTTTACATTTAAACCTTACAACACAATGAGGAGGTAGTTATTAACCCATTTTACTGATAGCGCAGGATGCCGTGGGAACAGGGAAGAGAGATTAATTTTGTCTTGAGTTAGGGGCATACTGGAGGAGGCCACAGTCAGGAAAGCAGCACGTACGCTGATCCCTGCAGGAGAAATGTGAGTTCTCCAAGCAGACCGAGCCGGGAAAGGTTTCCCAGGTACAAAGAGCACCATGAGCAAAGACATCAAGGGATCGAAGAGCAAGACATCGTTATGAAATGGCTAATACCACACTCCTCCCTCCCCAGCGAGAAGCCAGAAAGGTCCGTGGGGCCGCTTTGTGAAGGGCACAGGAGACCATGCTGAAAGTTTGAGCATAATTCCATTAGGCAGTGGCGAGCCATGGAGGAGCCCTGACGTGGCCAGTTCTGTGGCGGAGGAAGATCATTCTCTTCTTAAACCTCGTGAAAAGCTCAGCCGTATGTGGAGAGAGAAGTGTTCCTCTGGAGACTGAGTGTTGCAGGAAAATTCATCTCCGTTCCAGCTGACGAAGCAGAGAAGGAGAAAGGAAACGGCAGGAGGCCGTGGAAATGTGTGATTTCCTTTCCCCTTATCTACTCATAGAAAGTCACTGCAGCCATGTGGAATCCAGCCCCAGGATGAGAGCCGAATGTGCTCAGAAATGTTTTTACCGCCTAGCCCGGGAAAAGGTGTTACTGCCGGAAGAGAGACTTGGGAATTCCAAATGGACTTTTAGGTTTCAATGCGATTTCTGTGCTTAATTAGCCCAAAACACTTCTGTTCCTGCCATAAAAACTAGGGCAGTTCTTGTGTGACAGTGCAATCAGTACTTGTATGCCAGGCGTGGTTGGAGCTTCATTTGTTATGGAAGTCCCCCAGCCCCTCCCTGTAGAGCTGCCAGTCATAGGAAGCGAGGCTGACCCTTTGTGGTTCCCTCTGCCTGCCTTTCTTTAGCTAACGTGGAGGTCCCCAGGTTATGGTCCGTTGTACTTGTCTGCAGGGGTTTTGCTTGTACCAAGAGAGATAATCGGAATGATGTAGGGAATTGGCATCAGGATCATCTCTTATTCTGACATTGTCCTTCCGACTGAAATACCCCTTTCGACTGAAATACCCCCTTTTCAATGAAGTGATGATGAGTAGATTGCATTATTTTCGTTTTTGGCTTTTTATTTAACTTTACTATGAAATGCAAAAGTCCGGGAACCACTAAGCTTGTGCCTTACTGATGTATACTTAGCACCATGCTCTGGGAGAGATGCACAGATGAATAAGACATGGACGAGGCCCTTAATGACAGATTATCATGAGTAGTAATCCAAGGTATAGGAAATGATGAGTTTCATTGGGAAAAGGCTGGGAGTGATCATGGGGAGATGCTGAGAGGAAGATACATAAGAACTTTCATACTATTTTTGCAACTTGTCAATGAGCCTAAAATTATTTCCAAATGAAAAGTTTACAAAAGAAAAAAAGAAGAAGACTGGCACCTAGGATGAATGGTAAGAGGGCCAGAAGATAGATGATAGAAAGGAGTAGCCCAGGATTGTCATTTAAAGCTGCACGAGGGAGGATCTTGAATGTCAGGCTAAAGAGTTCACACTTGACTCCATAGATAGTGCGAAGCCATGCAAGGTTTTCGATTAAGAGTAAAACATGGTCAGATTTCCTACTAGAAAGATCACTTGATAATCAGGGGATGATGGGTTGTTGAGAAGTGAGCCTGGGGGTGGTTGAAATAACCCAGATGGGAGGATCTTTAAAAGTATCTCGAAGAGGACCAGCTCTGCAGGATGTTAATAGGTGCTACTTGAAAGAGGGGTTCCATGAACCAAAAAATTGGAAAATGTTCAGGTTACAGAGATGTCTTTCTGCAGGAGCTCTCAGAGGCATTCCTTTGATTTATGCACTATGTTTCCCTAAAGACAGGAGGTGATATGGAGGGTTTATCAAACCTTTTTGACCATAGGACCCTCTTAGGAACTCACAGGACTTGTATTCAGGAAAAAACAAAAACAGAAACAAAACACTTCGGGCGATACAATACTGGCTAGCATTGGAAATGGAGAGGAGCAGGTATTGATAGTTCAGTCCCTCCTAACCTCTACATTCTGCAGACTGGAAACCATGGCCTGAACATACCCAGATCCCTTTGTGCTAAAGGGGCCTGTGCCCCCTTGAAGCACCCTTCGTTCCCCAGCTGTCTGAGCCTGGGGTCACCACTCTCCCCAATGCACCAGGGGCTCTTCTGTTGGTCCATTAATAGCGAGAGAACAATAACACCAAGGTGCCTAGAACACATTTCCAACCCAATATTTTAAAATTGCAATAATGAGAAATAATTCAGTGTTTTCATTAAGAAGGGAAGTATTTTTGAAGGATTCTTTACATGTCCTTTTCTAATTAAGTTCCTTAATCTCTTTTTTTGCATTTTAATGAAAATATATAGTAGTTTTTCATCACTCTCTTCCTTCTAAATGAACCCTAGCTTGATTGTGACCTGTGTGCTGTAGTGAGGTAAGGTGGCCTCTTCTCCTTCCCCACCCACTTGTCATTCTATTTTGTGGTTGTCAATAGCGCGGTGATCGTTGCGATGCTCAAGTTTTTGAGCATTTTCAATGTAGTTAGTTCGTTAAACCCTCTGATCTTATGACATCTGCTAGCTTCTGCCAGTCATTTGACCTTCAGTGGGTTATATAAGTTCTCTGAACATTGCTTTCCTTTCTTCACTATGGGAAGAGCAATTCCTACCTCCCATAGCTAGTGCAGGAAAGTGCTGGGCACATAGTGTATTTAGGCACTTGGTTAGGATTCTTTCTGATGGTCTCTTTCCAGTGATTAGCATCGTCATACTCTACACTTACAACTCCTCAAAAAAACTTGTTGAGTGGATTGAGGTACAAGCACACAGCTGCCACTAGCCAAATAAAGATTAATTAAGGAGCTAATTGCCCCCCTTAAGGCTTTATATAGTCCCTCTTTTGCCTTCCTTTCCATAAAAGTGCTTAACTTTGTAATAATAATCGACTGAAAACAATCCTGCTTGGTTGGTATTATTGCTCCTATTTTATAAACTTGGAAAATGAGGCTCAGAGTGAAGCTATATTAAAATTCAGATCTTTCTTTTTTTAAAAAAAAAATTATTTATTTGAGAGAGAGAAAGGAGAGCAGGGGCAGAGAGAGAGGGAGAGAAGCAGACTCCCTGCTGAGCGTGGAGCCCCATCACGTGGCTCCATGAGGGCCTCTATCTCACGACCCTGAGATCGTGACCTGAGCCAAAATCAAGAGTCAGACGCTCAACTGAATCACCCAGGCGCCCCCAGATCTTTCTAATTCCTAAGTCCATGTCCTTTAACATGGTACCAGGAATGATAGGATCCATTCCTTCATCTGCTCTTACAGTCAACTCAACAGTTACTGACATGTGCTGGGTGCCAGACACAAGACACATTCCAGCCCTCCAAGCACCCACCTTCTGGTTGAAGGAGATGAAACGTGTGCATGAAACTTACAAGGCAACCCGGTAACACCTCATTTATCCCTCACTGGGGAATGAACTGTTATATTAAGTGAATTTTATAGATGGAATCACAGAGCTTTAACTCAAAGGGGCCTTAGAGATCTCATGGTGAAACCTCATTATTTTAAGAAATAATGCTCAAGAAGAAATGCTCAAGGATCCTGGGTGACCTCCTCTGGCTGGCTTTGTTGAATTATTGTAAGAACCAAGACTAGAATCCAGATCTTCTGACTTCCAGCCTAAGACTTTCAAAATATATTAACAGTTTTCTTAGAACAGAGTATGTATTTCTTTAGAATTTGTGTCAGATGGAGGGCTCCCACCTTAGACCTTTCTGCATGCCTTGGAATCATCTTTATAATCAGCATGATAACGCAATGCTGAAAGCATCAATGCCTTTTAACCTTCAGATGTGTGTAGGGGATAGTTCCTTATACCGTCGTCCCAGGTAGTTGCCTTTACCCAATTCCATCGTGTTGTTTTCAACTCTTAGAAGTATTTTTCTTGGGACGCCTGGGTGGCTCAGTTGGTTGAGCAGCTGCCTTCGGCTCAGGTCATGATCCCAGTGTCCTGGGATCGAGTCCCGCATTGGGCTCCTTGCTCGGCAGGGAGCCTGCTCCTCTCTCTGCCTCTGCCTGCCTCTCTGCCTGCTTGTGTTCTCTCTCTGTTAAATAAATAAATAAATAAAATCTTTAAAAAAAATTAAGTATTTTTCTTGTTTCTTTGTACACGTTCATGCATGAAATTGAACAAACTATGAGAACCCTATGGTTAAACAGACGTATTTGGCTGACACAGTTTAGTTCAGCTATTTTACTTCCCTGAGCCTTTGCTTTCTCTGTAAAATGGGTGCAGTACAATAACCTATGTCATAGAATTGTCATACGAGGAGCGAAAGGTGCCTGGAAATTAATAGTGCTTAGCTCCCTTCTGCCCCTTGCTTTTTTTCAAGTATTCAAGAAACTCTTAAAAGTTGCACACTTCTTAACTCACAAAGTGCGCAGCAATAATGAAGCAGAACTAAAGTAACTGTTGGCCATGAAACACAACCCCCTCCTGAATAGTAAATCAAAAGTTCCTCTGCTCCAAAAAAACACATACAATATGTCTAGTTTCTTCCTCCCAGGACGATAAAGAAGGCTTTAACACAAAGCATAATTCATATCATCTCCAGATCTCGGGCCATAGCACCTCATGAAAACTATTAACACATCTCCCACCGCCTACTTTATGAACTCATATAAAAGCAGATCAGGTGAGCTTGTTCTAGGTAGTGGCCGAATCCCCCAAGCATGTGAAATTTGACCTGATGTGAAGCGATTGTTTCAGATTCGCTCTGGGAAGAGAGAAAGCCTCTGTGTGATATGCATAAGCACTCTTAACAGCACTACAGCCTAAATCCTCTAGTCTAACCCCTGAAAGATACAGAAACTGAGGCCGGGAGAAGGGCCAAAATTTCCCCAAAGCACACTCTGGGACAGATCCCAGGTGTCTCATTCTTCTGAGAACTCTCCACTCATCACACGGCAAAATAAGGAGGGACAATAATCGAGGTCGTTCTGTGGATTTTGTTTGTGTCTTGGTGTTAGAGCTGTGTTTCCCCTTTGCTAAATAAGCATGCCAGACTCCAAGCTTCTAAGATCCTTTAGGTTTGTGAGAGATGAACAAATGAATATGTGCATGAACAGAGCTGGGATCAGAGTCCCTGTGTCCTGACTGTAGCCCTGATTTGCCTTTTTGCAGACTCTCCTTGCCAGCGTCTCCTTAGCCCCCTTTCTTGGTCTTTATTTGCACCTGATGAATTCTTTAAATTCTCAGGAGTAACTCACACAGACAAGAGTAAAGTCTAATTCTCAGCGCATCTTTGCACTAGGAGACCAGTGAGCCAGTCTTGTCCCCTTTTCCTTTCCCCAAGAAGATGTTTGGAATTTGCATCTGCACTTGGTCAACAGAAATAGCCAAATGTAAGGTCTGGAGCCGGGAGCTCTTAGCGAAGCAGAGAAGGGAAAAGGGGAGTTCGTATTTATTGAGCACCTGCCAGGAGCAACATGTCATCTCTTTTCCAGAGGCAAGTGTTCTTAGCTTCATTCTACAGAACCTGAGGTCTGGGTGGGCTGAGCGAGCCCGTCTGTTCACACACGGCACTATGGACGCCGGGGTCTGCCTGCCCTCCCCACTACCCCTGCGTACTGCTGCCCCAGAGCGAACTTCCTTGGCCTCCCAATGCTTCTGAAATTTAAACTCAACAAGTCAGCAGCAATGTTCTCTGGGTTTAGATGTTGCAAAATCTCATTGGCATTTCATGTGGTTGGGTGTTTGAGTGTATTTTTATGTCTTGCCTGGGGCTTGAATAAAAGTTACAAGCAGCACCGAAGACCAAACCAAGAAAGAAAATGTGGGCAGCCAACCTTGTAACCTTAGCTAATCTTTAATTATCCCTTAATTGAGGACCTATGGCGTAGATATAGTAAGACTAATAATAATGTGTTGAGTTTATGCAGCATTTTAATTTCCCAACCTCCTTCACGTGTACTATAATAATAATTGCTGCCATTTACTGAGCCCCAGCTGGGTGCCAGGGACCACGTGAAGTTCTTTATATGTGCTCTTTTGTTTATCTCCCCTGTCCTTCAAGGGAAATATTTATCGGTTTTTTGCAAATGAAGAAAGCACGTCTCCCTGGTCCAGAGGAGCATTACTAACTGGATAGCCATTCGCCCCAGACTCAGGCAGGAGCCCTATTCCATGTTCGACACCCTATTCCATGTTCCAATTTATAGGTGGTGCTGCCTGTGACAACAATGGCCAACTTTGGTTGAGTACTTTCTATTCAGTGCTTTACAAGAATTCTTCTACTAAATCTCCCATGACCCTACGAGGGAGGTCTTACTGTTATCATTCCCTTTTGTACACGAAGGAACTAAAGCCCAGAGGTTCTGTGAAGCTGCCTGAGGTCACACAGCTGGGAAGGAGTGGAGTTCACATGCAGCCGAGGCTGGAATCCTAGTCTGATTACAGAACCCACACCCTTACCATTCCACACCGTGGCTTCACCGCTTAGCAGCCTAGTGTCCCTAGGCCAGTCACTTCCTGGGATACTCTACAATGGGAACAATAAAACCTACTTCACTGGATGCGTGTCAGGATTAAAGAAGATGACAGTTTGCCAAAACTCAGTGGGTGCTGATACATGTCTTTCTTTGTTTCTTTCTTCCTTAGGGGGTCAGTGACTAATAAATATTTACTAATGTATTTCAGAGATGCTTTGATGCAAATGTAATATCCACTATCTGTTTTCTACTGCCCGTCTTTTATATGTCACAAATGAGAGAACCAGTGCTTTAGGCTGTGAGTCTTCGAGTCCGACAAGCCCCTGGCCCCACCTGACTCCCTTCTCGCCATGCCCCATTTCAGGACTGGGGATCTTCTCTCTTTTTAATATGTTTTGGGGCTTCTGTGAGGACTCACAGTACTCCCAGCATGCCTTGACAAAACCCTGGCTTCCAGAAAGAGAGAGAGAGAGCTAGAGAGGGACGGGAAGGAAAAACCTCACAAAACACATGGGGAAATCGTGAGCAGGGCACTTCTCCACAACCTGCTTTGTAATTTTCTTCATGACTGGTGGGCAGAGAGAATCCACGTAGCACTGGCACTTTTTGGCTGCTCAGAAAGGGCCCTAACCTTGAAAAGGGAGGGTTACCAGGCGGGGGGAAGTGTTGCTGGCGGCCATCAAAATGATGAAGTGAAATTTCAAATTACATTGGATGTTTGCTTAAGGAGCAACAGACGAGGCCCTGTGGATTCTCAAACCCTCCTGGCAACACTGCAAAATGAAAGCATAACCATTGGAACCCTTCCCCCGGACTGTATGAAGTCTGAGTCAAAAAGATGACCTTTTAACGATAGCTTCCTGCCTCTGAAGGGTTAGAGTGTGTCGAATTTTTCTTTGCGAAAGGCCTGGTTTTAATCACTGCCACAGTCAGGAGAAAAAGGGCTCTGATCCGCACTGTTCACTCTTTTAAATATCTGAGATGTTCTCTAAGTTTATAATCAAGAGTTTTTGAACAAGGTTCCTGCCCTTTTCCTGGTAATCTGTGGAGTATGACCTCTGTCACCTTC
The DNA here is from genome assembly GCA_028533885.1 of Nasua narica. Taxonomy (NCBI): domain Eukaryota; kingdom Metazoa; phylum Chordata; class Mammalia; order Carnivora; family Procyonidae; genus Nasua; species Nasua narica. The sequence goes on along the minus strand of CM052815.1, from coordinate 49,837,993 downwards.
AACAAGCATTCACGGAGAACCTACTGTGGCCTAGGCCGCTTCACGTAGGTGGGTGCATTTCATCTGACCAAGTATCCACATTTTTCTTATTCTGTAGATGAGCAAACTGAGGCTCAGTGAGGTTAGGTTAAGGTCAAGATCACACACAGCTAATGGATGAGTAATGCTCAGCCCCACAAAGAGGGAAGAAAAGGTGTTTCAGGCAGAGTGACCTGTGTGTGCAAAGACTAACTCCAAATCTATCATTCTTAGTAAATACCACAACTCTGTCATTAAAGGGGAAATGCGGCTGTATTCAGTGGGCAGTGGGGAACCACAGCAAGTTTCTGAGAAAGACAGTGGTAGAATCAGAGTTTTGGGAAGACTGATCTCTTTGCTTCTCTTTCTACATCAATCACATTCAATAATCTCAAATATTATTCCATCATATCGTAACCATGTAAGGTACCCAGAACAAGTGTGCCCATTGTACCAATATAGAAAACGAGACCTAGAAATATCACAGAAGCCGTCCATGGTCACAAGCATGAAATGATTACTTCTAGAACCGTTTCTCCCTGGGAAGCACCAGCTCGGCAGTCACTTCTCTGGTCTGTAGAAGCCCATCCCTCTCTGTAAAGCTCTCCCAAGAAAATTCCAATGAGTCCTGGACAGAGGCACAGAGTTGCTCCAGTCTAAGTTGTGCCATCCTTCTGTCCCCAACCCCAGCCCACCCCACCTCGACACTGCCATGGCCTCTGTCCTGTCCAGGATCAAAATTTAATTCGTCTTCAAAGAAACCAATGCTGGCAAAATGGGCTCCCAGCTGAGCACCCCTTGTTTCCAATGTTAGGTGGCTAAAAAAGGCACATTTTGCACTAAAATGACAGAATGTGGGGGTGGTGAACTTTTGACACAGCAGAATAACTCCTTCAAGAGAAAACCTACAACCACTGAAGCTTGGCTTGGCTGAATTTATGCAGATCAGCCCCAGCCCCAGCAGGATATTCTCAACTCCTATACTGGAGCCCCTCTTCCCCCCTCCCCCAAGGGGCCCTGATCCTCAACCTAAGTCTTAACATTAACATGATAAAGGCCACCATCTCCCATTTCATCACTTACTCCCCAAGAACCCTTTAAAAACCTAGGCAGTCCCTTTGTGGGAGGATTTTCCTAGGTCCCCTTCCCTGGCCTTCTCTCCCTCTGGTCTCTTCTGAACCTGCTGTTTCTTCCAAGGGGGAGATTAAATCAGTTGCAAGGAGCTGTTTAATTAAACGTTCCCCCTCCCACCTCTCAAGTTGCCGGAGACTTCTTTTGACTTCGCCTTGGCGATGTCTAATCACTGTAATTTAGCAGATTCTGTAATTATCTGCCGCACACGGAAGCAGTTTGATTGCTGTGTCTTTGTCCTGCCGATTTCAGCCTCCGCTGACAGCTGAGTGTACCCTCCACAAGTGCCTGTACCATCCCGACAGCAAGGGGAGCAATCTGGATGTATAGGCGGCCTTGGAGGGGGGCCAGATGTATAGGCAAATGGGGCCAGAGGTGTGGGGACCGGGCACTCTGAGGCTGAGCTTCTCTGCGTGGCGGCGCGGGGCGCAGATGCAGGCTGGCGCCTGCAGGTGTGTGACCTGGACGGACGGGTCTTGAGCTGCAGGCTCTGTCGCCAGTCACCTGCTGGGTGCATTTCTCTTCATGCAAGTCGCAGATACAGAAATGTGGGAAGCCCATAACACCATTATATGGGGATCTTCGCATCTGTAAAGGTAGCCCTTATCCTCATTTTGCAGAGGAGGAAAGTGAGACTGAGACTTTCCAACTTATGAATGGTAGAACCGGGTTGGAATCCTGTGGACGTCACACCAAAACCCCGTCCGCCAGTTCGTGCCCATCCCTGGATGCCTGTCGCCACATGACCACAGCTCTCATGTACTCTTATTTCATCCTTACAACAGTAATTTATTATGTCCTCGTGGACTAGATTTCATTATTTCCATTAATTTTCAGGAAAATGGGATTCAACACGTTAGGCAGTATGTAGGAAGTCACACAGCCAGCAAATAAATGGGAGAGTTGGAATCTGAACCTATGCGGGTCTGATTCGAAAGCCCACACTAACCCCCACGTTTTCCTCCTCCCTTTGTTATATAGTAAGTTCTCATGTCTTCTGAGATATCTTTCAAGGCTATGGAATCGATCTGTCAAGCTCCTTAAAAATTTTTGAACTATTTGCACACTGTTCTAATTGTTTTACCTTCATCATACATACATTTACATATCCTAGTAGTTGAGAGCTTTTACATTAGGAATCAGTGGCAGAGTGGTGTCTTTTCTTCCCAGGCTGGGGGAAAAACCCTTTTTGCCTCTCAAAGCATGATGTTGACCTCTTGAAACTTTTCAGTGAGGTGGGTGGGACTGCCTCGGGAGCAGATCTCCTTCCTTTCCGGGCCCCCTAGTCTTCTCCCAGGAAACTGCTGGGAGGCACGGGGCTTCAGCACAAGGGAAGCCCGGCTCTGAGGCAGAATGGGGGGTGGATGGGGATGTTGGGGATGGCTTCAGAGAAGGCAGTGGCCCCACGATAGGACCTTGGTTTTGGATGGCAGCAGCCTGAGGGCAGGGATGCGAAAGTTTGGTGCTGTCCTGGGAGTGGCTTCAGGGATCCCAACAAGACAGACCTAAAGAGACACAACGTACCCTCCCGGGTGTCAGGAAGTTGGAAATGAAAACTCTGTTACTGAGGGTTGCTTTGAATGCTGTGTGATTAAAAAAGAGAGAGAGCAGGACTTTTTTCTTCTTTCTGGGATGGAAGAGAGAACACGGAGCCTGCCTGAGTGCCAATTCTCTCATAGATTCTTTGCTTTGACATGGTTCCTGAATTGCAGGACATTGGTAACAGAAATCAGTAGAATTGCACGCATCTTCTAAGGCTTAAGAACGCAGAGCCCTTTGACTTAACACGGGAGCATGTGAGTGTCAGTCCTGTGCCTCTGGTCTAATAAGCCCTTGGGAGACACTGCTACCTCCTGCATTGGAGGTAAAAGCTTCTAGAAGAAAAACCTCTGGGAGCCATATAATCCATGGTTCAAATCCCATTCCTTCCCTCAAGATATCCTTTTTTAATCTGTATAAACTTTTTCTTCATTGATATCATTTACCTTATAGTGGTCTAATGTTTCTTGATACCTATTTAGTTATCTTCAGGAGAAGAGAGGGAGTGGTGTAGAACAGGCTACTTCCTTTACAAATTTTGCTTACTTTTCTTCCAATATATATATATATATATATATATAAAATATATCATTCATTGGTTCTTTGAGAATAAACTGTAATAAATTCCCATGCAATCCCTTGTAAACAAAGTGAATATATCATTTAAAAAAAATGGCACACAGCAGCTAGCAAAGTACTTTAACATTAAATCACTTCCTATGCTAGTAGCCACAATGCACACAAGCAAATAATTCATCAGAAATAAGCTCCAAGCATACAGCAAAATAATCCACATGAGAGAATTGCATCATCATGCTTACACACGGACTAAAAGCTAATGCTTCACTGAATATTAGTGAACCACAAACAAAAAAAAAATTTTGAATGGTTTATTCTATAGGAAAACATATTTTGGTGAGTATCAGTGCTTTATAATGTCAGTGCAGCAAAAATATACAGTGTCATGAAGATTTTAATCTTTATCCCCAAAACCTAGAAAATGATCATCTGCAAAGCCAGGTAAATGAGCATTTCCAAAGCCTTCAGAAGCCTATGTCACTGATGGATTCCAGATGATTCTCCTAATCACTGGTGTTCACCACATTAGAAAGCGAGTTATCTCGATCTATGAGATACCATCCTGCTGCTCTGTTTGCTATGGCCTTTCTCAAACTGTAACATTATCATCAAACCCAGGGTTAAAGCTATGCCTCTATGACTTTTTTTTTCTTAGAAAAAAATACTTTTATTTGTTATTATTCTTAAAGGAAAACAGTATGTACACAAAAATTTACAAGTTAAATTTTGGCGAAATGTTTGTGGTAAGAAAACTAGCAGTCCCTTGCCCCAGTCCTCCCCTCCCCCAGGTCCCACTCTCCAGCAGACAACTCTGATCTCTGCTGGCTATTTCTCCTGCTATTTAACTTCCTGTTTTTGAATAATGCGCATATACTGGTATTTCTTCATGTATCAGTTTTAGGCATTATCTGTTGACTTCCTCCAATGGAAGAACTCCTACACTACCCACTCTCTTACGTTTCCTCTCCCTACAACTCTAACATAATTGTTATCATCACTTTTTGGCTAAATATGTGGCCATTGGTTATATAATTATGCTTATGTAAGAATATTGGCTTTTTGGTTCTGCTTTGGGGTTTTTATTTTTTCTCCTAAGCCAGTAGTGCTTATACATGCCTTCATTTTTCTTGCAGTTGTTAATTGTTCTTTCTTTTATTGACTTGTTTGAGAAATTGCAAATGGTTCAGTGTAGCTAGGACAAGATCCTTAATAGAAGGGAATTGGTGACATATGAGGCAGTAAGGGGGCCCAGATCTTCAGGAGGCTTGAATGCTCAGTTAAGGAATTTGCACTTTATCTTGAGAGAAATGAGGAGCCATGGAAGGGCTTTAGGCAGGGAAACAAACTTCTGGAACATTCTCTGATGGCTGTATGAGAGAACCACATGGAAACAGTTTTCAAACTGACCTGGAAGTGTGTTTGAAAGCATCCACATTCTCACCATCTTTCCCACATAATTGGTGCCATCTTTAGAAAACTCCCAAATTTGAATTGAATTAAATTAAATTAAAAAAAAAAAGAAAGAAAGCTCCCAAATGGGGATAGTTGTTTGACAAGTTGCTGACAGACTCCAACTCTCCTGCATTTTTCTTCCCCACCAGTATCAATTAGGAAGGGTGAGAATCATCTCTCTCTCATTGCCTCCGCTTGGAATTTCCCAAGATTCACTTGGAATTATCCAGTCACAAAGTGGTCCAGGTTGTCGGCAATGAAACTATTCCTCGCCGCTTCCCCTAGCACCCCAACACACTTTTTTGGAAGTAAAAATAGCTAAAACACTGATGGATAGAACTTGTGAATCATCCATCACCAATGCATTAGAATTTATGCTACACCCAAAATGTAGCTCCTAAGTTGAGATCACACATAGTTTAACTGGTGCTTTTGACTTTTTTTTTTTTTTTTTTTTAGGGAGAAAGGGGGAAAGGCTGGCAGTTTGCATAACAGTGCAGAGTAAGAATTCAGATTTGGAAGTTTGCTTTCATAAGACTAGAAACTAGGGTTGTCTTGGTGACAATGGGTATGAAATTATTTTCAATAATGCAAAGTCCCAGCTTTGCCATCTTAATGTGTGTAGATGAAGTGTGGTATTAACATTTGTAGAGAGGAAGCCTCTGCTATAACAAGGCACCAGGGGATGTCTAGATTTCTTAGAAACCAACTTACCAACTACTTCTGTCATGTACAAAGTACTTGAATTTACTTGTCAACTTGTTCACGTTTTCTTAGTATAGTTACAAATTGCTATTTATGTAAAAAGAAGATATTTTTAAGAGATTTCTGCTTTTACTTACAGTTGGGAAATTTAGCTCATAACCAACTCATCACCAGGAAATGCAGCAGTAGACAGCTGTCTGTTAGGTCCAAAGGTTATCATCATCACAATACCTCTCATTGATTGAGCCCCTGCTATGTGCCACCTGCTGTCCAAGCATCTTCACTAGCAGTGCCTCCTTTGATTTTTCACTATGGTCTTATAAAATGTGATTACTTGCCCTCGGTTTCCGGTGGAGGAGAGAAAGTGGGACTTGCCCATAGGTATACTATTAGTGAGTGGCAGAATCAGGACTTAAAGCCAAGTTGGTTAACTCAGTGTGAGCTAAGATGCTTTAGGCTCCAATTAACAAAAAGTCCCAAGTATCAGGATATATATTGTGTCATAGAAAAGGCAGCTCAAGGGCACCTGGGTGGCTCAGTGGGTTAAAGCCTCTGCCTTCGGCTCAGGTCATGATCTCAGGGTCCTGGGATCGAGCCCTGCATTGGGCTCTCTGCTCAGCAGGGAGCCTGCTTCCCCCTCTCTCTCTGCCTACCTGTGATCTCCCTGTCAAATAAATAAATAAAATCAAGAAAGAAAGAGAGAGAGATAGAGAGAGAGAGAGAGAGAGAGAGAAAGAAGAAAAGGAAGGAAGGGAGGGAGGGCAGCTCAGAGATAGGGTGGCTGCAGGGGGTTGGGCGTTCCAGGTTGGGCATCATCAAGGACTCAGGTTCTCTTCATGGTTCTGCTCTATCCTTCTTAGGCTGGTCCCTCCTTGTCGTTGTAGGATGGCTGCTAGTAGCAATGTGGACTCATGCTGATTTTTGTTCACTTAATGATCGAGAGAGACTGGCTTACCATTGTTCATTATTAAAAACAAAAGGTTTCTCCCGGAACACGCAGCAAACATCCCCCTCAAAGTTCACTGGCCAGAATTTTGTCACATATGCTCATTCCTGGCCCACTCACTGGCCCAGGGGATGGGATCACTCTTAGATCATTCAGGCACCTCGAGTGGAGATCGCTTCCCCAGATCACATTGCTACTACTCGGTGGGAAACAGGCAGAATAGAACTCAGATGGCAAAAGCTCTTTCCCATATTTGGGGCATGCTACATCATTTGTGGGGCCCATTGCAAAATGAAAATACATGGCCCATTTTTCAAAACTGTTTAAGAATTTCAAAGTGGCGATAGCACATTAAACCCAGGGCTGGGCCTTCTCAGTGTGGGGCGCCGCGTGACTGTGGTGGTCACTCACCCACAGAGCTGGCCCTGACCATCTCCTGCTGCCCACGGCTTTGCATTGTTTACTGCCCGGACTCCCACTCAGAGCGGGGACCCACCAATCCTGTTTGTCATTGTATCCTCTGTGCTGCCAATGCCTGCCTTTTAATAGGGGTTCAGGAATAACCATGTTTAAGAAAGGACTTCTTGGCTGAGCCGATACAGGATTGAGGAACTAGTGATAAGGATGCTGGTGAAGTCAAGGGGGCCTTGAGCCCCAGCTCTGTGCCAGACAGACCTCCTCTCCCTCCCTTCCGTCTGCGATCGACCCTGACCTGCTGCTCCCTCCCAGGTGCTGCTGTTGGTTGTTTTACTGGAGGAATGCTTCTGGTTAACTTCCTTCTTCATACATGAGGTCTTAGGCCTTCGGGGTCATGATTCCTGCTGAGCTGGAATCACAGCGTGGACCTACGTGACCAGGATTTCCACACTGGGGTGTTCTTCTTTCACTCCCAGTCTTTGTGTCACCAGGCAAAGGTTTTTTGTTTTTTGTTTTTGTTTTTGTTTTGCTTTGTTTTCTATTAAAACCTGCCCTCAGATAGGCTGTCCAGGAATGAGATGGGTTTTTGCTCCAGCGCTCTTTAGCGTACAGGAATGTGGTCTTCAGTTAATCAGGAACCGTCGAGTCTGCTTTTGTGGCAGGCAGAGCACTGCGTGGACTCCAGGAACCAACAGAGCTTTAACCAAGTGTAGAGACACACCGGCCGAGTTGGAGACACCGGGCAAAAACCCAGGAAGAGTTAAGTACTAGGAACTGTCATCATAAAGACATCAGAAGGGCAGGGCTTAATTAATTGCCTTTTGACCGGTACAGACCACACTCCCTTTCTTTTCGGCCTGCCTGCCTTGGCTCAGGTTGTCCCTGCATATTATCCGCGGTTCTCTAGCATTTAATTCCGCCCATCCTTCAGGGCATCCGGAGCTGGCCTCCGAGGCCCGGTGTGCAAACGCTCTGCAGATGCCTTGCTGCGTGTTGGCATGGCTTTCTCCTAGGCGCCCCCCTCCCCCAGTTTTGCGAGAGAACACGAGTCACTTCCAGCGCTGTCACACTCCAGATACAGCCCAACAGTGGCAGTCCCCATCCTGCATCCGGTGAGGATTCACTGCCTCCAAGCCTGGCTCCTTCAGGAGGCTCAGTGCCTTGTTGCCAGGGCTGCTGTTCAAGCCTCTCCTTCCCTCACTCCGTGCCTATCCCACGGCATTGTATACAGGAGCTACCAGTGAGAGTGGTCTGATTGAGTCTGTGCCCTGAGGTCAGACAAGGAAAGGGTCTGTGGATTTGACATCCCCGAGGGAATGCTCATGGTCTTCAGAGAAAGTCCGAGATCACAAGTGAAATCGGCAGTATGTGACTTCAGTCTAATGATGTGTCCTCAACGAGAGTTGCCTTGAGCCGTCGTCCAGACGCCTGGCTCCTGAGGACTGACACCGTCCTCCTTGCCGTGGCCCCGGGCCTTCCCTCTCCAGGCCTTCCCTGTCAGTCGGCCGGGAGAGCAGGAGTCCCCGGGAGCCTGCCTGCAGCCCCCAACTGTGTGGTCACAGCTCTGCTGCATACATGGGCTCAGAAGAGGCACACATGCAGCAGCAAAGAGCGGGGGACTGCGATTATAGTTCAGCCCTCAAGTGTGTGCAAAGGGGGCAGCCGGTCTCTATCTTCGTGGTAGCTTTTGACATTTAGAAATATTCCTAAATGCCACATTCGAGTTGCAGAGAGGGAGAAACAGAGATCTTGTCTGAAGTTCCCTTGGGTGCGGCCCACTCATGATTAGACATGGTCACTGGGACACGACATTCCCTGCCCAGATGCAGCTTCAGGAAAGGAGCAGGGGTATCTGCTGGTATCTGGGGGGATCCAGAGATGACAGACCAGGCATCACCCCCATTCTTCCATAGGCTTAAGTCATGCCAGAGCATAGATGGGACCCAACAAG
>CM052815.1:49811717-49828755 GCA_028533885.1 Nasua narica | reverse complement strand
TGCTACTCGCCTGAGGGGCTGCTGTAAACGTGGGTGGGAGATGAGTGTGTAAAGGTGGCAAAACGCAGGCCCTTGGTCCGCGTTTGATGGCGGCCCACACCTCCGCCTTTCCCTGCTGTGGTCTGGTCACCCCGTGCCTGGCCTCGGGCCTGCCTCGCCTGCGGTAGGCGCCCCAAGAATGCTCCCTCTCCTCCCTACTCCTGCTCTTGCCTCTCCTTATCAACTAACTTTGGGCTACAAGAGCTTTCATACTTGAGTTACGATGTCATTCTCATCGCTTCACGAAGAAGGCCATATTGTGATTTGTGATCCCATTTGGGAGTTTCGGAGGCCAAGAATCAGAGTGGGTCAGTGACTAGCCCCAGTCACAGGGACAGTGGATGTGTGGCTAGGATGTGAACCCAGGTCGGGGGACTCATGGGCAGTGCTGTTTCCTCCACCACAACCACCTTCTCCAGGTCTCCCCTGGCCCGGCCCCCTCTGAGTCTGCCTTCTTCCAGCCTCGCAGAGTGCTTCAGTCAGGGGTTTCCCTGGCGAGCGGTCCGTAGCTGTCCTTCTTCCCTCTGGTGAGCCACTGTTTTCCCAAAATGGAAATGAGTTGTTTTATTTTTAAATAGTTATAAAGGCATACAAGCTTACTGGAGAAACTGCAGAAAGCTCTAAAGATGAAAAGCAGATTCACCCATAATCCCACCACTCTGAGAGGAGCACGGCCGACTAGAGAGCAGAGCCTTTCCCCACGTTCTCGAAAGCTGAAGTGCCCTGGGCTGGCCCGATCAGAACCTCCCCCCCCCCTTTTACCCTGCGTCTCAAAGTAGCGGGGAAACCTAGAATTTATTCTCTCAAACTCCTCTTCTTGATCCGTGGAGAGGACAGACATCACCCCACTCTTAAAGGCGTGAAATCAATACGTGGAAAGTGAGCCCATCTGGCTGTACCTGGCACGTCGCTGTCATAAGTTGCACATCGAGTGGGTGGGATCCAGTGACAGAGAGTCCACATCCTTGTGTGCCATCTTAGGTTTTACTCCTGTGGAATCGTTTTTCCAGAAGCAAATTTCTCAGAGATACAGTCCAGCTTGCCTCACCCCCAGTCTCTTAATTCAGATTGTTTCTGTGATGTCCTTTCCAGTCGGGTGCGAACTGTCCTCCGTGAGGGAGCTGCATAAATGTGTGTCACCGCCCTCCCCAGGGCGGCTTAGTCAGGTCTCCGTTATTTCCAGGGTGCTTATTGAATGACTGCCTGTGGCTGAGAGAAGCCAGCGGATAATCAGTGGTTCTGAGGCTCCGCATGGAACCCAGTAGCCATTCCCTCTGCTTGAATGTTCGTCTTTCTCACTTAGGAGCAAAGTAGGTGGTTCTCCGGGTTTTTCAAGGGAGAGGAAGACAGAGGCCGAACAGCAGGGCTGTTTTCCTGATGGCGAGTATGAGATGCGGGGGTGGTCCCAGCTGACCTCTTTTCATCAGCCAGCCAACACCTGCCTTTCTGACCTTGCGTCCTCCCACATCCATTGCACAGGGCACAGGGAACTTAGTTTTCTTTGTCCTTACACTTTATCACTCAAGTAATAACCATTCTACAAAACACCTAGGAAAAAAGAAAAAATCATTTGGTATGTCTACCATCAAATGAGAACCATTGTTAACATGCTGGCATATATATGCTCGCCTGTACTATTGTATAGAAGTCCATACAGATAGAATTATATACATATGTGATGTTCCATAAGTTTACGTCTATAGGCATTTACATCTATGTGTATGTAGGAGTCCTTCCCCAGATACCCATCCCTTTCATGCCCCTGTGCCTTTGCACATGCTCTCATACAGCTCTCTGCCAGAGCTGCCCTCCTCCTCACTTCTGACTCTTACAAAGTCCGACCTATTCTTAAAGACCCAGATGAAATGTTGGAGGTGGTCCTTCTCTGTGACCCCAGAGTTCTGTGCATCTAAAGATGGTTTAAAACTGGGAGAGGGGCCTGATACAATGGCTGATACAATCAGAATTCTGGACCTTAATACTGACCTTAACTGGTTGATGGCACAAAACCAGCAAGGTCTATGAGAGATCAGTGTCACATCAGGCAGATGGAATCACAGGTAATTTTGACCAGCATGGTGAGGTGAGGAAGAGAACAGACTTTAGAGTCGGAGGACCTGGATTCTTGTCTTGGCTTTAACACTGACTGGCCCAGCAAGTCCATTTACAGCCCTGAACCTGGATTTCCCTGTGTAAAGTGGGATAAGAATTCCTGCCTCTGAGACTGGGAGAAAGTGGATGAAATACCATATAAGAAACATAAAGCACAGTGCCTGGCATGAAAAGACCTACTGTAAAAATGATTTCCCATTTTTTCGTACATATCCGCTTCCCATATCAACCCTGTGAAGAAAAAAGTCATGAAAAATACTTAACTGAGCTCCTACTCACCAGAGAGATTGAGAGGAAATAGTAGGTTGTACCTTTACTCTGGAGAAGGAAGTAATTTGGCCCTGATGTTCTGAGGACACAAGTGATAGTCCTTTCACTGAAGCCAGTTGTTCGTACCACATGTTTTAGGGGCGGACCCAGCCTGCGCTCCAACCCCCACCCCATTGCTCATGAACTGTGGACCTAGACCTTCATCTCTGAAAGGAAGAAAATACTAGTAACTTCCTGTTCTGATTATCTGTTGCTGCATAACAAGTGCCTGTCGAACTTGGTGGCTTAAAACCACCAGTTGATCATACTTCCCAGCGTGAGGCAGGAGCCCCGGAAGAGCTACTTGGGCCCGTGTCCCCATAGGGCCAGCGGGGGTCAGTCAGCAGTGTCATCTGGTGGCCGGGCAGTCTGAAGGAGCCAGGGTGTGTTACTGACGTGCCAGAGCCTTGCTGAAGACGTCTGGGTAGCTGGGCTCCATGGCCCCTCACCCTCTACAGTGGTCTTGGGGCCTCTTCACCCAGTCTTCCCAGTGGGGAGTGGACTTCCTACTCCGTGGCTTAGAGCTCCGTGGCCCTGAGACACAAGCCGCTGCTGATCCTCTCAAAGGCTTGGCCTGGAATGGCATAGCATCCCTTCTGCCACCATTCATTTGGCCGAAGCAGTCCTAGGCCAACCACTCTGAAGAGAGGGACACCAGACCCTGCTTCTCAAAGGGAGAAGCGCCCAAGGATTTTCAGCCGCTTCTAACCCACCCTAGTGCCTCCCGAGGCTCTTGTAGTGATTATATACCATACTGTCTGAAAATGTCTTGGCACACAGAACGTGCTCAAGTGCTTACCATGTAGTGCTTGTCCTTCGGTAAATACTCACTGAGTGCCTACTGTGTGCCCAGCAGGCAGTACGTGTAAGAGCACAGACTCTTGCGTTGGGACAAATGCTGTGACAGAGGTACACGCTGGGAATTGGTTTTAATTGCGTCTGGATTTTCGGCAGGCAACCCGGCTTGCCACGTAATGGGTGCTGGGAAAATACTAATGCGGGCTAAATGAATGAATGACAGAACAAAGAAATGAAAAGCTATGTGTAACTTGAATGGGCCAAAGGGAAGACTTCTCAGTGGGCTGGGTGTTATGGACGGACAGCAAGCAGGAGTCCCCAGGTGGAGCTGGAAAGAAGGAAGGGCATGAGGGCGGCACAGTCTCAGCAAAGGCCCAGAAACCCGAGGGAGTAGGGCCAAGTCGAGGTGGTTGTCGACAATAGCTATTACCAAGCCCCATGAGGATGGGGAGCCCCCCCCCCCGATGCCAGAGAAACAGTCACAGGCCCTTCTCTAATTGTCAGGCTGAGTCCAGTCTTGTTTTGGAGAGTCAAAAATAAATAGCTGATCAAATAGCATAATAACCAGGAGCAGTGTGGATTTCATGCTGGGGGAAAAGAAAGGCAGGCAGCAGGATGAGCGAGAGGGAGGACTTGCTTAACCCACTGCTCCTGGCCCTCTCCAGGGGTAACTGAGTCCCCTGGGGGAGACTGAGCCTCCCTGTGCTTCCTATGCTGGGCTCATTTGTTGCTTTGAGGCCTTCACGTGCATCTGTGGTCCATTTTGGTGGGATCAGTGTGTTCAGGGTCCACTAAAACCAGGTCCACTTCTTCACGCTCTGCAGCATCAAATGCTTAATTGATTTCATAGGGATTGTCTGATTAATAACCTGTCAGGCTCCTGTCAGATGAAGAGGAGGCCAGGGCACAAGGCTGCCAGACCCCTACTCTAGCTCATCTGCCCCAGGCCTGCTTTGGGTGTCTGAGGCCCATTTTGTGCTCATGCTCAAATTGGGAACTAGCCCTGTCCGCCTCTCCAGGATGGAAGGCCCTACTGGTGGTCTCCAACCCAAGCTTAGTGTAGTTCCCAGAATAGCACACAGTACCTTCTAGTGGGCCAGGCTGACTCCTGAGCGTGGCAGGAAATTGGGATGGACGATTGTCCCTGTCATCTGGTGATTCAGTCACAGGCATGCCGAAAACACATGAAAACAAGCTTCTCCTATAAGAAGCTTAAGGAAGGCAGACCCATAAACGAACGAGTGAAAGTGGCACTCTGGGTAGTGCTGTGACTTGCAGGTCACGGGCAGGGAACCCTGAGCAGAGAGGAGGCTGTGGCCCCTGTGCATGGGGGCATCGAGGAACAATCATGCCGAGCACTCACAGGGCCCTTGCTGGGGCTCCTTAGGGGGAAGCTCATCAGAGACCGAGCACCCAGGGATTTTTACTGGGGGCTGGTCACGTAGGCACATCCTCCCTGGCAGAGGCCCAAATCCCAAACTCACAGAAGGAAAGCAGGTGTTTAGCATAAACCATATTGTTTGTACACACAATTTAGACCCTGAGTCAGCTGCTCATCAGGTAATGCTGAGAACCTTCCTGAAAACCTGTTTTCAGATACCAGCCAAGGGCCAACTTGTTAAAGGATAACAGGATAGGATAACAGTGTTAACTGTTCTGCAGAGGTAGGAAGATTCTCATCATCCCACTTTAGAGATGAAGAATCCAAAGACAAGAAACCGAAATAACTTGCCTCGGGAACCAGGGAAAGTGAGTGTCATACCTGGGCCAGCTCTCTCCAGACCCCATGGACCTAGCCACTCTCCAGCACTGCCTTCCTGATTATTCAGGCAGGCGTTGGTAGGAGCTTGCAGGGGAGAAAGGAGTTCTGGGAAGAGGGGCAGCTGTATGAGGCGCGGAGCCGAGAGAGCTTAGTGCCTTGGAGAGCTGGCTCAGAGCTGGGGGGTGTGGGAAGGCGGGGGGCCTCAGGGAGATGCGTGTCAATGACGGTCAGCAGTGGGGGGCCTGCAGTTATAGGAAGTTGAGGCTGTACTTCTCCCTTGGGCATGGGGCCCAAGGAGGACAGACGGGGGTGCCAGGAGTTAACATCTTTTGAGTAGGAGAGTAACATTACAGGATTGACCTTTTAGAAGGATCACTATGATCTGGAAGACCCAGTTCATGTTTTTGCTTCTTTGTGCACTGATTTGTTCAAATACTAACCCTAGAACTAAGTCTTTTTGTGCCCTTGGCCAAATCTCTGACACCCTGCACACTTGGGGGCTGTCAACTGTAGAATGTGGGTGCAGTGCCCACCTGTCCTTCTCTACCGGGGTCTGTCCCAGGCTTTGTGGTGAGGCATGGTGTGGAACAGCAGGCTGCTGGTGAGAAGATGAGCTGGTGAACAGGGCAGTCTGAAAAACAGGGCTCTGCGACATTCCAGCCACTTCCTTGCCAAAAGCTACTTGTCCTGTCCCTGGAAGGCAAGCGAGCTCTGCCTCCCTGGGGCTGGAACTGGAAGCCCCTGCTTCAGGCAGCTCAGGGGCCTTGCCCCAGGCCTCCCCTGAGGCTTAGAGGGCAGCCAGCCCCCTTCCCACTCTAAGAGGAGCCACAGGAGTGGGACTCCGCCCCTCTCTCCTGAGAGGCAGCTGGGGGTCAGGTGGGCAACTAGGAGGGAGAGATGTGCTTTTGAGTCCCACCTCCGCCTTTTGGTTACTGTATGATCTTGGGCAGTCACTCAGCCTGTCTGGGCCTCAGTTTCCGTATCTATTAATATGAGATAACAACGCCTCCCAGTGCGAGAGTCACGTGACTCCAGCACCCATTCTCGAGTTACCAGCCGCGGGGAGCTGGAGACCACGGTGACCTAAGGAGGCTTCTGCAGCATGGGTCCTATGAGGGCATCCTCGTCGCTTTTGTTTTTCAGAAGAACTGGAACCTCAGAATTGGGAGCAGGCGGTGGACAGCAAATTTACGGGGGGTAGCCCTGAACTGGGAGTCTGGACACCTGGGGGTTTTTTTTTTGCAGCTCGGCCACTAACTTTCTGTATGCGTAGGAGCAGGATGCCTGTCTCTCTGGGCCTCAGTTTCCTCAGCAATCACATGAAGCCTGACTGACTCAGAAATGAGTTTCAAAAGTCCAGAATGGGGAATTTGAGGGCAGTGGGAGCGTTCCAAACTGGCAGTATCTTCAGCAGGTGCTAGTGTGCCCCCAGATGCCGGAGTTAGCATGTGTGTGGAAACTGTCTCAGGAGCTCTCATGCAGTCCCTTGCTCCAGAAACGCCCTGTCCTATTGCACCGCCTCTTGCCTTGTCCCAATAAGTGTGTCCTTTTAGGAGGGAATGGCCTGCTTGCTCTCTTTAAATCATAGAAGTAAGAATGAAAAACCACTCTTGATCCAGATACTGGAAAATCCCACTATCGACATTTAGATTTTGACCCTTCATGTCTTTTTTCTCTGAATATATTTCTTTGTTTCCAATGGGTTTTAAGGTTCACGTGGGACTGTCAGAGAGCCCAGTCCTAGCCTAGCGATGCAGGCCAGATTTCCAGGCGTACTTGGGAGCGAGCGAGCCATGCAGCCAGCTTCGGGCCCTGGGGATGGTGCCTCCGGGCCCTGTGGGCAGGAGTGGTTAAGACCTGCTCAGGCTGGGCCACATGGGCTAGGGAGAGACTGGAAATTGGCTCCTAAATTACAGGAAATGGGAGCAATAATAATAAAATACCCGTGCTCGCCTCAGTTAAACATCAATGTATGCCTACAGAATGCTTCCCTTTGTATACTTATCATTCACAGTATTCATCAAATATTTAGTGAGTGCCTACTACTGTGTACCAGGCACTCTTCTAGACTCTGGGCACATGGGCAGAGAACAAGGCAGATAAGAGTTCTACCCTTGGGGGACTGATATTGCAATAAGGAAAAAACACGTGTGTGTGTGTGTGTGTGTGTGTGTGTGTGTGTAGTCCTATGTGGAAAACAGCAGTGCAAGGGGCCAGGGGTAATTTAGGAAGAACAGGTGGACGCTGTTACAGTTAGCCATAAAAAGGGGAAGGAATGGCCTGTGCAGATATTTGGGGGAGGGCAGTTCAGGCAAATGACAACAAAGGCTTTAGCTGTTGGGAGGAACAGCCCAGAGGCCAAGTGTATACACAGCACAGAAAATGAGGTTGGAGAGGTAACAGGGGGCCAGATTTTGTGTGCGCAGGTAAGGACCATGGTTTTATTATTATGGAACCATTAGAAGGTTGCTGGCAGAGAAGTAGCACAATCTAAATTATGTGGTAGCTTCCATAAGAAGTGATCATCCCTGGTTATGAATGCTCACACTCACCTGCCCGACGGCTGGGGGCAGAAATGAGGCCACTCTGAAGGGCTTCCACACTCCTGCAGTTCCCCTCAGACACTGTGGGGGGCCCTAGGGCCATGAACACCACCAGAACAGCCTGGGCACCAGGCGGCTCAGAATGCTCTAGAAGGGGAGGTCCCCACCACCACGGCAGGACTCAGTGGTTCCGGCTGCTAAACAGTGTTGCCTTGTGCTCTCACTGTCCCCGAGGATGCTCATGAAATGTCACATTGGGAAAGTACTTACAGCCCCTCCTCATTTCTGTCCATAAGGCTGACAGGGAGGCAAACTCACAGGCAGGGCAGGACACAGGGTTATGAGGCCCAGTGGGGCCTGGCCTCTAGGATCAGACAGACCAAGGCTCTACTCCAGCTCCGCCACTTGCTTACTCTGTGATAAGACCCTCGAAAGGTTATTTCTCTGAGCCATGCTTTGCCAGCCTACAAAGCAAAGATGAGAGGGCTGACTTTGCAATGTTGTTGTGGGGAGTAACACTGACATTAGATAATACAGCGTTCTAGAACAGTGAATAAGGGACGGTGGATGGAGGGTAGATAGATTAGCATTAGTACTTCCACAGTATTTCTTAGTATTAATACTCACGCTACATAAATTAGTACTAATGTATATCAATGTATATTGATACACTATAATGTATATCAGCATTAGCAATTTTTGTTTAGCCCTTATAAATTCCTCCAAGATTACTCCTTGGGTCCTACATCCACTTTGTGAACTTAGTATCATCATCCCCATTTTACAGACGAAGGAAGTGTAAAGTTGGAAGAGGTTATGAGTGGTTCTTACACAAAGTCACATGCAAGAGAGAGGCAGGAACAGGACTTGAATTTGAGATCTCTGGTTCTCCAGACCTGCCCAAAGTCAGCAGGAAGGTCCCTCTCAGGGCTGGACTGAAAAGTTAGCTCTCTGCAGTGAGCCCTTCCTTGAGGGGGATGCAGCAGGCTGAAGCCCCCACCAGCTTGTTTAACATGATGCCCTACACAGTTTTCAGTTGAGGGGGGAGCAGTCCTCAAAAATACCAGAAAACAGGATCCAACACACCCAAGCGTGAGCGATGCCACTTAGCAGGCATGGCTGAGACCAGAAAGGGCAAGTGTGTGTCTCCTCATTCTGTGTTAGAAATAGCAATGTCACAAAATGCTGCACTGCCCTTGGTGTACTTGGGGGGACCAAAGCCCCCTCCTCTGTCTTCTGAGGGGTGCCGTCCTCACCAGTCAGTCATCACTGAGGTCTCTGCTTTGCAGAAGGACCTTGACCCTCTAAATATCCTCAGTATCAACCTGGGGGGCTTGTGAGAAACACAGATTCTTAGGCCCTCCCCTCCTGTCTCTGAATCTCTGG
Source organism: Nasua narica (assembly GCA_028533885.1). Lineage (NCBI taxonomy): Eukaryota > Metazoa > Chordata > Mammalia > Carnivora > Procyonidae > Nasua > Nasua narica. The sequence goes on along the minus strand of CM052815.1, from coordinate 49,819,806 downwards.
GCGTGGGCCTCTGCAAAGCATAGCTCTCTAGATGATTCTGATGCCTAATCGAACCTGAGAACCACTGCTTGAGAAGAAAATGGCCCCAAATGCTTGTCGTTTTTGTTTTTTTTTCCTTTGGACTTGCAAAATATCTTCAGTTGTTGTTTAAACAGATGTACACCATCTCAAGTAGAGAAAGCAAGGGCTTTGGAAACAGATAAACCTGAGTGCGGATTCCTGCATTCAGCCTTGCTAGCCGATGACCTTGGCAAATCCTTTCACCTCTCCACATCTCGGTTTCCTCGTCTGTAAAATGGGGACACGCCTTCCTTGCATAGCCTATTTTGAAGATTTGAAATGAATGGATGTACCATGCCTAGCTCAGTGCCTGAGACATAATCAGTGTTGATCAGGGACAGCTGTGACTGGATGGCCACAACCGTCAGACATTCAGGTTCGTATAGAGAATGCTCCCTCTGGATGCCCTGCGCCAGGCAGATCCCTTGCATATGTGGCTTGCACACAGACCCATCGCCTGGCAACCGTGTCCCGCTGATCACAGCTGCGCCGAACAGCTACTTTGTGTGTTTCTCTACTCTCCCCCTTCATCGATGCATGACTCATTGCTTCATTCATGTCTCCATGTGTGCGTAGAAACCTAGGCAAGCAGCCATTCCTAGGGACATTGCAGGACAACCTCATTGAGATGGACATTCTCAGCGCCTCCCGCCATGATGGGGCTTACAGTGACGGGTAGGTGACATCCCCATGGTCCTCCTCTCTGTGCATGCTCTCTCCCCCTGGCTCCGGCACCTGCATGCAGACCCTGAGACCTTTCCCTGGGATCTCCCGCAGGAGGTGATGATGCCATGGTGCATGCCCATCCCCAAGTCCATGTTCAACTTGCAAGAGTCTATCCTTGGAATCCCCTGTCTTCAGCATATTAACAGCGGCATTGTTAATATGCAGCTCCCAGCATCTCATTGGCTGCCTCTGCCATTCTGAGCCATCTCGTAGCGATTTTGACACAGCACAGGCCCTATGCCGTCGGTCTTGTAGCCCTGAGTATCTGTTCTGTGGCCTGAGACATCTTGCACTCCCAGCAAGATGCAAGAGTGCTCTGAGATTTCAGGGGGAAGCAGTGCAACCCGTGCACCCCATTTCCCAGGCTGTGTACAAATTCTCCCATGGCCATGGTTAAAGGCAAGCTCTGGAGGACTTCCTGACACCTAGGTTGGTCACAACCGTGCGCTTGGACCATGCCACGCTGCCCTAAAAACTGGAGCTAGGCTGTACGATGCATTTGCCCTTCTCTCCTCCCGCACAGCGCTTCCCAGGGGTTTGGAAGGCAGCATCCGGCTTCTGAAAGCTTTTACTGCCCTTGGTTGTACCACAACCACTAGTTCTCAATGTGACAGAACCTAATGGTGGTTTCTTGGTTCCCACCCCACAAACACCCTTCAGAAAGAATGGTATTTCATGGCTCCACCGAGGTACACTGGCAAAGTAGGTAAGGGAGGGAGAAGAAAAATTGAGGTTCCATTATCTCCAGGGCACAGAACACGATTTTAGATGCTGCCAAGTTACTACCAATAATTTTAGAGCACAGTTCATGTAAGGCCCGAGAAACAGCATCTCAGCCCCATCCCTTCCCAGGGAAGGGATCTCCACACCCAGCCTTCTGTGGGGTTGGGAACACGTCCTGTCTCTGCCCGGTGGAGGGGGCGGGGGAGGTTCCCTTGGGTAGGGCTGTCCCATCCGTGTTCCGTGGAAGCGTGTGTTCGTGTGCCCTGTTGTGTGGTCTGGTGCGTGATTCTCCTCCTCTCCGTCCCTCCCGTCTTCTCCGTGGTGACTCTCTCCAGGCTCCTCCGCATGCTCCTCCCGCTGCCTCTGCCCTCCAGGTGGCTCCGGGTCCCCGCGAGTCGGCAGACCCTGACGCCCTCCGGCTTCTCTCCATCTGCAGGCACTTTCTCTTCAAGCCGGGAGGCACCTCGCCACTCTTCTGCACCACATCGCCAGGGTACCCTCTGACGTCCAGCACGGTGTACTCCCCACCACCCCGGCCCCTGCCCCGCAGCACCTTCGCCCGACCGGCCTTCAACCTCAAGAAGCCCTCCAAGTACTGTAACTGGAAGTGTGCGGCTCTGAGCGCCATCGTCATCTCAGCCACGCTGGTCATCCTGCTGGCCTACTTTGTGGGTAAGCGCCTCCCTTGGCCCGGCCTCCCTTCGCTCCCCTTGGCCCGGCCTGACAGCCCCGTGTGGTGAGCTCTGTGGCCCTGCAGCACTGGCCTCCGCCCCCTAACCAGTCACGGCCAGCTCCCCGGGACCCTCTTCTCCTCTCTGCACGTACGCCAGGAGGGACGCTTGGCAGCTGCTCCGTCATGTGTCAGATGCCTCACATGGGCCCTGGTGCTCACTGACCGGCCTTCGGGCTGATGATCTAGGACGGGAGTGTCAGGCACAGGCGTCACCACAAATGACGCGTTGGAGAGGCTGGCAGGCCCCTCCTGCGGGCGCTGTGAAGCTGCAGTGAGGAGCAGGAAGGACACAGTGTCCCCTGGGGTTGGATTGGACTCTGCTGACCTCAGCCAGGAAGGCATGTCTGAAGGAGAGGGTCTGGCGAGGCAGTCCGAGGGGACTGTGGGCACCAAGGTGCAGAGTGGAACCCTGGTTAGGAGCCCAGGGAGATGCCAGCTGAGGAGCAGGGGGTCCCAGTGAGCAGGGAGCGCTGGCTGCGGGGTGCATGGAGACCCCCAGCAGCTCTGACTGGGTCTGCCTGCCTGCCCCAGGCCATCTCCGTGATGGAGGAGACTTCGCTGGCCCACCCACGGGGTGCTCTTTTGAGGTATTTCCCACACAGCCTGGTCTGCTTCACTCTGACCACTGTCTTTGGTCTGCTCCCAGAGAAGACGGTCCTCTGAAGAGATCTGCAGGTGTTGTGTAGAGTCCGCTGCCTCTGTGTACATCAGCCTGTTTGTAAAGACATCCAAAGGGGTTGGCTTAACCCTCTGTCCTTTCCGGCCTTCGGATTCTATCATTCTTAAGTTTAAGGCAGGTCACGCCGGCTTGGGAGGCCTTGAACTCATGCTGAGGAATTCTTAGATAATTCCGTAAGCAAGGGGGATTTTTCCAGTGAAAACCCAGTAACCAGAAACAGGAGTAACTGGCATGGGGTAGGAGAAGACAGAGTGCTGTCCACCGTGCAAAGGGACTCTGTCATAGGCAGAGTGATTGTGGGTGAAAAAGGGCATTGTGGTGAGGTAGGACACGCTGTCACTGGGAATGATGAAAGAAACATGCCACCCCCACCTTGTTCAGGAGAACGGATTTGAGCATGGAAGGAGCTTTCAAGATTCTTGAATTTTATAGAAATAAGTCATCAGGAAGACGGTAGTCCCTTAAATAGGGAGGTCTCCTTATGTATTTCAAGCTATAGTAAGTCTTCTTTGATAACCCAGGTATCTTTGTACCTTGTGAAGATTGATGGAGAGAATTTCATGGCTCCAAGGCCAGGTTGGCATATGTTTCTTCTCTTCTATGTGATTGGTTAGCTATTGCTGCCTAGAAAGCTGTGTTAAGAAGGATCCTGAGGCTGTATTCAGGCTCAGTAGAAAGGGTCTCTGTGTTTGATTAGTGAGTCTGTCATGGTCACTAGCATGGAGAATTATCGATGACATACCAGGCATTTGCCATCCCTACTGTGGGTCAGTGGGTAAAAGGAATAGCCAAACTGGGAGTGGCCAGAGGCCATCCAGGCACAGTGAGAGGTAATTGGGTTACAGATGAGGGCTGTGAACATCCCAGTACCATCATCCAGCATGAAAGTTTCTTCCTGGCACCCGTGCTGTGTCCCTGCTAACCACTAGCACAGCTCTTGTTTTTGACAGACATTATGTTTCCTAAATGAGTAGACTTCAGAACAAGCAGTGTCATTGTTCATCTAGAATCACATCATTGGCTGCATCAAGACATCAGCTTGCACTGAAGGCTTAGGTTTCTACTGCATAGCCTGGTTCAGGAAGAAAGAATACACCTTCGTGTGATTCCATAAACTCTCTTCTGTTTTACATCCCAAGGGCTGCTGCTTCTCCCACGTAATAAGAATATGGGGTCAATCTTCAGCAATCTAAATTTAGATAGGATCTACTGGGAGGTAGTGAGCTCCCTATCGTAGGAAGGGTACAAACAGAGCCCAATGACCACACAGCAAGGGTAAGATTCAAGTGCCAACTGGGATTTTTCACTGGATGGCCTTTTAATTTTCCTTCCAACACTGACAGTGTTTGAATCCATGATTGTGTGAAGTTTGTTTTTCATTCAAACCATACAGGGTACCTGCTTTGGGCCAGGCTCTGTGCTAAATGTCAAGGGTAAAGATCTGGTCCCTGCCCTCGAGTTGTCCATAACTTACAAGAGGAGACAACTATGTCAGCAGTGAATTGAGGCCTCTCGGGGGCTGTGGGAATACCCACGCCAGGAGCCCTAGGGGAGGCTCTCTGGGAAGGGGGATGATGGATGCAGTCAGAGTTAACCGGCAGTAGACACGCAGAGAGCAGATCTCCAACCCAGGGCAGTTTCGGACTCGAGCAAGGACAGTGCAGTGGTAAGGCTATTGTCTCTGTTGGGAGCATTTGAAGGGTGTCGGAGCTAATGCAAGAGGGTTGGGTCAGATCAGGACAATCACCTTGGAGGCCAAGTTACAAACCTTCCTATATGGGGAGTGGGGAGCCACTGAAGGGTTTTAAGCAATGGCAGGATGTGGTCAGACTTTTTTTTTTTCAGAAAGAGAAGTGTAGAGGAAAGCAGGATTGGCCCTATGGCAATAAACAGGTCAGGAGAAGCCAAGAGCCTCAGCTGAGACCGTGTTAGTATAGTTGGAGAGGAGGGGTCGATTTAGGAGAATCTGTGTCTCCTGTTACAAGTGGTCAGGCCACCGATAGTGTGTCCTTGAATAAACACATCCTTCCGATAAAACCCCCTCTGCAGAAACATTAAGTCTGGATGGGCAAGACTGGGGTGTTCCCTTTGTTCCCCGGAGACTCAAAGCTTACAACCCCTGGGTTCCATTCCCAGCTCTGCCACCTAGCCGCTCTTCACCCTCGGGCAGCGCGCTTCTCTGAGCCTTGAGTTCCTGATCGGGAAAACAGGCATGAGCCATTATGTCAGCAGGATGCGTGTGAGGCCGGAGTAAGGCGATGCAGGTGAGCGCATCGCAGGTGCGAGGCCCAGCCGCACCAGTCCTCAAGGGCTGGGGTGGCAGCCTGCAGCGTGGTCGCCTCCAGCTGCTGGGGGCAAGGGACGCATGTCTTGTTGCTTGGCCATAATCACAGGCTGTGATGACTAACTCGTAAGGAGCTATCAATTATTAAAAATCAAATTAATTGTCTCAGCCGAGCACAAATATCCTTAACAAAGACTTTTCCAGCAGACCAACTGATCTAATCAACAGGCACAAGCACAGATATTTAATTAGATTTTTGATGAAAAATTGTGTTTAATTTCAAGTATAATCAATTATTAATTACTGTAATGAGTGAGTCTGACTGGGTTTACTAATTAACTCATTTAAAAATTATGAATAACCTTTTCATTTGTAATTATTTTCTACATCCTATCATGCTGCAGATAGGAATCATATCACTTCACCAGCACTGGGGGGAGGCGAAAACAGGGAGGGAAAGAATTGTTCTTTCTCTGCTCTCTGCTCAGGGCTGCCGTATGTGGAGGGAACCCTGACAGATCCATTTGACATTTGGTTTTTAGTTTGAAAGTTTCCGTTCATTTGCAGAGACGTCTGCAGTTACTTTCATAGAAAGAGAGAGAAATCGCAGCCAGCACTTGCCACCCACAAGGACTGCAGGGCCTGGGACAAGGCCTCCAGGCCGTCCTGCCCCCTCCGCCAGGGGTGTTACTTGGCTGCTCTAGCTGTGTGTGGGGGTGATCTAGGGAATACCCTTAAGAATCCTGGAGCTCCCACCAGAGAAAAGATGTGTATTTTTGTCTACAAAGGACACCTGTTCAGAGAGGTAGCTGTTGACCATGAGTGCCTTGCTTTACTCATCCATCCTCCCCGTGAAGATCTTCGAGTATTTGAATACTCTGCCATTTCTTTTCTGAAGATAAGAAATCTGTCTGCAGAACAAAATAGGGAGAGCGTGATATGGAGGGAAGATTAGTTAAGAATTCGAACCATGAAATTTGTATGGCCCCAGCAATAATGCTTTACTTTATAGCAGTTAATTGTTTTTAAAACATTTTCACCGCAAAAGGCAATGTCATGTAGTGTCATAACGGGCCGCTTTTGTCATTGATAATGAGAGCCCTTAACTTGGATTGGGCGCTGCCAGTCCTGTTCCCAGCACTTTGCCTGTGTTTTCTCATTGAAATCTCCCAAGGATCCTAGGAGTTCTTCTCCCCAATTTACAGACGAGGACACTGAGATCCAGTGAGCTAGAGCAAGTCACCACCCCTGCCTGGTAAATGGCAGGACTGGGGTCTCCCCAGCCCCGGGCACTCAATTTTTTTTCTCTTTCAAGACCCCGATCTTAAACTTTATGTGCAACTTTCCCATCGCAGTACTTGGTGTTTTGAGTTTTCGTTGGGTGCTTGGTACTGGTCCAAGCCCATTATGTCACCTTTCTGAACACACACAACAATTCCATGAGATAGGTTTTATTTTCTGCATCTTCCAGAAGAGGAAACTAAAGCTCACAGAAGTTAACAACCGGCCAGGGTCACAAAACCAGCAAAGGACCTAGGATTTTAAAGGCCATGCTCTCAGCCACTGTGATGTAGCTTCAGGGCTTGAACAGATGGTGTAGAATCCAAAGATCCCGCTCGGGCCCAGCTCCATCCCTCGCTGACGGTGTAAACTTGGGCAGGTTGCATAACTTCTCTGAAGCTCGGTTTCCATTCAGTTTCCTATCGCGGCTGTGGCCAGAATGATTACCCCATTTGCACAGGGGGGATTTGTAGCACTGTGGTTGAGAGCATGGCTTCTAAAATCAGGCCGCCTGCTTTCAAATCTCAGCTCTTGTACTTACCTCTGACTAGTCTGTTTAACCTCTATCAGCCTCAGTTTGCCCATCTGCAAAATAAGGGCAATAGTAGTGGCTACTTCATAGGGTTGTTGCAAAATTTTAGTAAGATAATTTGCATAGAGGTGCCTGGGTGGCTCAGTTCGTTCAGTGTCTAGCTCTTGGTTTTGGCCCAGGTCTGATCTCAGGGTCATGAGTTCAATCCCCATGTCGGGCTCTACCCTGAGCATGAAATCTGCTTGAGTTTCTCTCCCTCTCCCTTTGCCCCTTCCCTCACTCTCTCTCTCAAATAAATAAATCCTCAAAAAAAAAAAAAAAATTTGCGTTAAGTACCTAGGCTACTGCTTAGCACTGTTAACACTCAGTAAAAATTAGATACGGTTGTTATTATAATTGATAGTATTATTACAATTAGCATTGCATGCAGAAGAGGATTTGTACGTTCTGGCCGAGAACTTGGACCGGCCTGGTCTCGGTGCGGTGCCTCCAGGCTTCCGGGCCTGTGTTCATCACCAGGGCAGCTGACAGAACAACCAGGGAACCTGTCAGGAAACATTTGTAGGGATGTCTCGCTGTTCCAGGGAAGCAGCCGCACGAAGAATCATTACCAAAAAGTGCCTCACGTCATGTCCTTAACTAGGACAAAAGTTGATTTTTGCTTCCCTGACAGTTGCCTCCATGCAGCTAAAATGGACAGGCTCCCTGGCATTCTGGGCATCTGCGTGAAAAGCAGACACCGAGCACCGCCGAAGAGCTGAGGACTCCTATCTTGAGCACTCTCCAAGCACCTATCTTGCTGGAAAGGCCTTTGGAACAGGAGACGAGAAAGGCTTGCAATGGATACAAAGAGCAGGCCTTGCTTTCCACTGAAACAGAGCCCGGAGATCACCCTGGGACGGGGTCTCCCCCTTCCTAGGTCCAGGCCCATCCTGCAGGGAAGGGGCGCCATTCACCGTGATCTCTCAGAGCCAGTGGCATGTTCTGATGGGAAGAGAGGACTGGGCTCAGCTGAAAGCCCCTCCTCGCCAGCTCTGTAACCCTCTGGAGTCTTGGCTTCCTCCTCCGCAC
>CM052815.1:49763509-49811217 GCA_028533885.1 Nasua narica | reverse complement strand
ACCAAAACTCCAGGCTTATTCTGATTAGAGCTAATGGGAAACCTGTCCCACGATCTCCTGACAATAGTCTGAGAAGAACTCAGGATTTGGTTTGGGTTCTTAGTGCTACCGTGATGACGAGTGCAATGATCATAAACCTGGAGATACAAGGTGAGATTGATGTCTATTTTGTTGCTGTGTTTTGAGGTGCCTAAGCTGTAAGATAGAGTTAGTAGTAATACTCCATTTCATGAGATTAAATGATACAACAAATGTGAATCCTCTAGCATTATGTCATGTACACGGTGCAGTTTTAATAATTGGGAGCCGTTAGTGTTTTAATGATAATCCTAATTGTGTCTGCCCCCTTCCTTTTCTCCCTCTTGTCTTCACTCCTGTGGGCCTGATGCTGAGGGGCAGAAATGAAAGGAATAATCCCTTCCCTGATGGGACGGCCTCACGGTGGCCTGACGTAGCCTGTCCCACAGGATCGCTCCCTGTACCTCAGGCTTGCAGAGACAACCCCGTCAATCCGGGAGTGCAACGCCTGATGAAGAGCAGGCCTTGGGCATGGCTTTCCTGCATTTAGTGGGAAGAGCTCTGAACCCAGAAGCTGGAGAGTTGGTCTCAGCGCAGCCCCAGGCTCTGCCCAGATGCTCAAGTCAAGTCTCTGTCTCCTCTGTGAGTGAAAGGGGGCAGATCCCTGTGACTGTAACTTCCATCTTTGCAACACCCCCCCAACACCAGAGCAAAAACTCAGGCTTCTCAACTCCCTCGAGAAATATTCTTACCTCCCTTTTGCAGGGCAAACCTCACTATATAGTTAAAATGATAATGATGGTGACGATGAAAACAATATGAACAGAGGTTTGTCTATTTGAGAAAATACCAAGCACCATAATCTCACACTATGTTCACAACTCCTGGAGCTCAGTATCATCGTCACCGTCTGATAGATGAGGAAACAGAGCCCAGAAGAGTTAAATCACATCAGCCAAGTCCCAACACTGTGAAGGCGAGAACCAGCAAACGAGCGCAGGGCTGTCCGGTGGCAAAGCCTGCGCTCCTCCCCTCTGCACCTATGTGCTCCCGTCTTCTGGTCTCGGGGCGGCACGACACTGGGAGTAGGGCAGGGAGAGGTCGGGTAACCAGGCACAGGGTCGGTGGAGGGGACCAACCCCTAAATTAGTTATGTTTGGAGAGGTCTTAGTAGAGCCTGTGGGCTGACAGGTGCCTAGGAAAGACAGCTTTCTTATTCTCGTAGTGCAATCATATCAGTTTATTCGGTACAAATGAGATTCCAGCTCTGGTTCCCCTACAACTTGTGTCACCGGTTTCTGAGGGCCCTCCGGTTATGTCGCTGTTTCTCCTCTGCGTTGACTGTGGAAGTGCCTGTCTCCCACTTCGGAAGCTGGCTGCTCTTGAGCCTCTTACCCCCCTTGGTTCACGGAAATATTGAGCAGCTGCCAGAAGCCCTTCCCCACAGCACTGAATGGTGCAGAAAAATGATTAACTGCACTAGAGTCCGTTCTCCGGAAAACACTTAATTTGGGGGTGAGAGACAGTAACCCTGATTGTTGCAGTCAGGTGTATCCAGAGACAGGAAGAAAAACAATATATTTACTTGATTTAAAATTAGCCCCACGTAGTCACCAGTGGGATCCTGTCAGGTTTCTTTATAGCGATTCTGCTTTTAAAAACTGTTTTATCCATTGGGCAAATATCTCTAGTTCCTTTGCCCAAAGCCTGTCAGCTAATGGAAGCATGATAGCAAAGGGCTCTCGGTGTAAAGAAATTCACAGTTGGCATGGAAAGGGAATTAGAAGGAATAGGCAGAAAGAAGAAAAAGGGGACACAACAGCTGGCTTCAGCAGATCTTCCCGCAGATAGAGCAGTTAGGAAAATCAGGGTAGCAAAATGACAAAGATGATGACAGCTGCCATTTACTGAGGCCCTACTGTGTGCCTGGAAAATTACATGCATTATTTCCTTTAATCCTTTGAGACAGATCCTACTAGCTTCATTTTGCTGATGAGGAAACAGAGGCCCAGAGAGGTGAAATAATTTGCCCAAAGTCATGAACCCAGTAAACAACCCAGCTGTGAGTGCTCCAGAGAGACCCAAACTCGAACCTGCACGTACACAGCTTTGACTGAGGGCATCAGCCACGCCTCTGATAGTCAGGACGTGGAAGGACGGGGGCTCCACGCTTTGTCCCTGGGAAGAACACCCTTTTACAAACTGTCTCAGAAGAGCAAACCTGGCTGCCCTGTTGGCAGGGGCTTTGCCTTGAATTATCTTTAATTGTAACTTAGTTTCAGGCATTGTAACTCAGGAGCACTGCCATTGTCTCAAGAGGAAAACCCAGACTTTAGAATCAGTCAGATCTGGGCTCAGGTTTTTTATCACTTCCCATTTGGAAACTGTCTTTGGCCAAGCCTTGCAGCCTCTCTGAGCCTCTAGTTTTTTCATCAGAAGATGAGAATAGCAGTAATTTTCTCAAGGTTTATGTCAGGATCGGATGAAATAGCATATGTAATTCCTCTTGCTTAAGCGTCTCACACATGGCAAGTGCTCAAAAGGAGGACCCCCTCCCCGGGCGCTGTCACCCTTCCTTTCTACCTATTCCTCCAGAGACTGCATTGTAGAACTTCCCCTTCAAAGTAAAACGGCATTAAAGTGAGTTTGGAACCAAGAGAAGAAAATTTGTCCAAAATCCTACCCTAATAATTCCGAGTCTGACATCATTTTTACCTACGTCTCTCCAGATTTTTGTTCATATGCATGTCTGGTTTTGCAGAGATGCAGTCAGCAGAAAGTGCAGTTTTATGTCCTGCCACTTTTTACTTCACGTTCTATCACCAGCATTTGCCCTCACTGCTGGTGGTCATAGTCATTTTTGTATAATGATTGCATTGCATTCCATCTGGTACCTGTAGTATAATTCAGCTAAATCGTTCTATTTTTACACATCTAGGTTGCTTCCAGTTTTTCTGCTCTTGCCCTGCAGTGTACAGCCCTGTGTATTGAACTTCTGGGTTTGGAACTTGTGAATGTTTTGGCTTTGTAGCTAAACCAGGACTGGGACCTGGAGAATGAAACTCTATCCCCTTATTGCTGCGGTTCTTTCTGTTTTTTGTTTTCCCTATTAGAGGACCATCGTCAAAGAAAGCCAGTGACTTAGATTTTACAGAAATGACATTATGTATTAAAAAAAAAAAAAGCAAAAACAAAAAAGTACATTTTACAGAAATGACATTATGTATTTAAAAAAAAAAGCAAAAACAAAAAAGTACAAAAAAACAAAAAAAATACTGCACACTAATCTGAAACAGAAAAGCGGGGAGCCATATCGCTGGATTGGTTCCCACCGCCTCTTGAACCCAGAAATGCCAGTTGAAGCAACAGTTCCTTGCAGTTATAACCCTCTCTAGTCACTACCTGGAGCTGCTAATTTACTGATGCAAGTGGGTTTGTGCACTAGATTTTTGGAAGGAAGGGAAGCATGCACCGTGACTGGGAAAACTCTCCTGTACTTATATTGGCAACTCCTGCCTAATGACTTTGTTAATTGCCTCCTGCTGGCTGGGTGTTTGGGGGCGGGGGACACGGGGAGGCAGCTTCTGTGTCTGAACATCTATTGAGCATTTGTCTTAGAAACGTCAGGATGGAGCTTGCACTTTCTCGGCCATCGCTTGCGTCTTGCTGGGCAGGAGAAGGCGACTGGAAAATGTCAACCCTGGAGTCAGACTGACCAGAGCTGAGGGAGTAAGAAACTTCCCCCACCCCAGCTCTTGGCTTTCAGAAATCGTTAACATTTCAGCGTGGGAGATCCTGTGAACCCGCTACCTTTCTGCAGCCTTCTGAACTCTTTAGCATCTTTTCACCTTTTCGTGGAATTGCAAAGTAGTTTTAAGGCGAAAACCGGTATCAACTTTCTTATTTAGGTTACTTTCAGCGTACTTGAGAGTTTGGCACAAACAGTTATAAATACAAACCACAAAGTGTACTTTAGATAATCCCGTGGTCCGCCTTAGTGGTGAGTTACCATTAACTCCTCAGGAAACAGGGAATATGATGATTACAGCTTCTAGTTGTCAGCGGTCTGGTTCACCCTTAGAGCAGGCTGGAGAAAGCCATTTGGATTTGGCATTTTGGAACCCATGGCTGTCCACTTCCAATCATGTAGATAGCATACATTTACCGCCCTGTGCAACTTTAGATTCAGGTAGCTGGGGGCTAAGAAATCGTTATTATCACCACTGGTCCCCCTAGACAGTAATTTCAGCCATTTTTGTGGTGTTTTTTTGCTGTGGTGGTTTTTTAGTTTTGTTTTTTGTTTTGATTTGTTTTGGTGTTTTGCTGGTGGCTCTATGTTGCCCATATTTTTTTTAAAGATTTTATTTATTTATTTGACAGAGAGAGATCACAAGTAAGCAGAGAGAGGGGGGTGGGGGAAGCAGGCTCCCTGCTGAGCAGAGCCGTATGGGGCTCGATCCCAGGACCCTGAGATCATGACCTGGGCCAAAGGCAGAGGCCTAACCCACTGAGCTACCCCGGTGCCCCCCATATTTTATCTTATATTTCGAGTAAAACAGTAGAAAAGAGGAAGCTTGGATTGGGAATGCAGGCTCCTGACTTTGAAACTTGTCTCAAACGTATACTAGTTGCCGTGCTCATGTCCTCGACTCCTGCCTAATGACTTTGTTAATTGCTTCCTGCTTGTGTGTGTGTGTGTGGGGGGGGGGGTGGTGCTTCCGTGCCTAAACACCTGTTGGGCATTTTTCTCTAAATGCCAGGATGGAGCTTGCACTTTTTCAGCTATCACTTATGTCTTGCTGGGCAGGAGAAGGTGACGGGTGGTGTTGGGTATCTTACTTTTCCTCTCCGAGGAAATCAGAGCACGTCACTGTAGCTTTGCTGTTACTCCACTTTCTCCGTGTACATCCCCCAGTAATGATTTTTCAGCCGATCTTTACATGAGGTTTAAACTGGACAATATAAAGCATTCGCCATGTAGTACAAGTGGTCTCTAAATGGGGTGTCTCTCGATCGGGTGGGGGCCCCACATGTGGGGCAACGATCCTGTGGAAGCCGGTGGTTGGTGGAAGGGTTCACCCAAAGCAGAACAAAGGAGCTAGAAGTTGATTGAATTCACCACAGGGGAGCAGGATGGCAGAGGAGAGGCTGTCTGCAAGGAGGCAGTGGGTGAGGGCTGCATTTAAAGGGGGAAGGAGAGGCGGTATGGTGAGGGACGGCATGCTCCCTTTTTGGGTAACTGCGCCTTGGTTGTAAGTAGTCCATTGGTCAGTTAGGGCCTGTGCGTATTTCTAAGTGGGTCGCCCAGGGGGCCTTTTCTACATTCCTTTGCTCAAGGCTATTTGCCCGAAAGTGGGGTCCACAGTCCACATTCAGGCAATGCCAAGTTTTGAGTTGCTATTACTGTTTTGATTGTTTTCAAGGAAAAAGAAGAGCGGCTGCTTGAGTGTATGTGCTCCTTGGACAGTGTGTGGCTGAGCGTGTGTTCTGCCCTCTGGGAAGAGGGGAGCAAGGCCGATTGCCCCTCCCCCTTTCCCTCTTCCATAGCCTGGAACTACAGAGTCCGCCAGCCAGCCAAGTACCGTCAAGGCGTCGAGGCCCCCTCGCACGACGGTAGTTAAGACCCTGGATCAGAGAGCAAGGGTCTCTCCTGTTTGGGCTGTAAAATGACAATTCCTGGTTGTGCTTCACATCTCTGTCTCCACCTCATCCCGCTTCTCTCTCTAAGTACTACCTTCCACCTGGCGTTGAGAGCCCATTCTTGGTGGCCCCATGCTCCCTTCCCTACCTACAAGCCCCCTGAACTGTTTTTGGACGACTTGAGTCTTCCAAGAGAGCCCAGGTTTGCGCAGGATCCAGAACTTTGCTTCCCCAGGTGCTGAGAAGGAGCAGAGGGTAAGGCCAGCCTCACAGCTGTCTGAGGCCTCTGTGAGTGTGGGGAGTGGGGGGCAAGGCCGAGAGGAAGCTCTAGGTCAGCACCTTCGCCCCACCAACTGTGGGCCGGCCTGCCCCAATGAACTTCTCTGGGACATGAGGTCTGGTGACCATTTTCACCTATAATACTTTTTCCACCGGCTTTTCTACCCCCTCAGTGTATTTTTTTAAGCAAGGAGTTGGTTTTGCATCTTGTTAAAAATAAGAGAAAGCTTTGACAATAAAAATGTTTCTCTTCACAAAGCTGTGAGAGTTCTATTCATTCGGGGATTACTTAATTCTCATGACCTTTAACGAGACAGCACTTTTGCACAGTTAGATGAGATAATTGATTCTAATGGGGAAAGAAGCACTGCTCATTTAACTGCATGTATCCGAGTTGTCCTCCGTTCAAACAATTTCTCCGTTACCTTTGGAGTTGCCGATATATAGATTAAAACAGTAAGAAGGTAGGCAGAAACGGGAGCTAATTCAGCCTTGGAAAGAGCAGAGTTTTCATCTCTTTCGGACAAGTGAACTTTTATTATTATTGACAACCACACAGAGATGGCCAAGAGCCGGCTAAAACACTTCATTGAGTGCCCAGGACCTAACATGTGCCCCAAAAATGTTAGCTGCTCTCTTATCATTATTATCAACAGTCTAGATAGAACGGTTAGAAAAGACAGCAGTCACACATGTGTACAGTTTGCAAAGCGCTTTGCCGTATATGATCTCATATGATGCAATAATTCTTTGAAAGAATTTTCTCCCCACTTCTCGGGTGCAGCTAGGCGATGGCAGTTAGGATTCCAAACCAGTTTTGTCCCCTCTGGTCCAGCATACTCTCCCCTGCCCAGTCGTAACCAAGGAGAAAGCACAGGGTCCGATTCCGTCTCCGTTACACAGCACCCTCTCCGGACAGAGCCATACTTGCGTGCGTTCCCTGGGTGGCTCGTGTGTGGATGACAAGTCAGAAGGATGTGCTGTTTTGGGCTCCTTCACATGGTTATTCATCTCTTGAAGGCAGCCATAAAGCCCCTCAAGACCGCCATCAGTGACCCCTTCCACAAACAGACCAAGCAACCCATCTCTTGGTCCTCCTCACAGAATCCTCTGTAACGAGGCTTCGTGGTTGCTCCATGTGTGAAAGGGGCTGTCTTTATCACGCCTCCCTGCCTCGCTCAGTAAAGCTCGTCAGGGGAGCCTGGGCTTCAGGCCAGAAAGACTGCTGGGGGCTGGTTTCAGGGTTTGAATAGTTGTGGGTTCTAGTCTAGACTGTGTCACGCATGAGCCATTTAACCTTCCATGTGTTCATCAATCGCACTGTGTCTTAGTTTCTTCATCTGTAAAATGGGGTTGTTAATACTCACCTTTCAGGATTTTTGTGAGAATCAAAGGAAATACTGTGTTTACTGCTCTTAGCCCAATGCCTGACCTGCGATAGGCACTCAGTGAAGCATAGTTCTGTAAGTATCTTAATTAACCTTCTGAGCCTTAATGTCCACACTTGCACATTGGGTCTGGCAGGGCTGCGTTAAGGATTAGATGTGAGGTATACAAATTTCCCCAGTGCACTTCCTGGCTTGCAGTCGGCCCTCAGTAAACCTAATGACTATGAGTTTCGTGTCTCTTTACATCCTTCCCTGGTTCCTCTGGCCCTCTTAGTGGATCGATCACCCCCTCCTCTGGGCCTTGTAGTTCTTCTAAGTAGATTTGGTTCCTTGTCTCTCTTCCCTGCTTGACCGTGAGCTCACGGAAGCAAGGGCTGCCTGATTGTGTCCTATCTCTTCAGAGTCAGCCATAGGTCCTGGTGTAGATAGGACTTCTAGGAAATGTTCATCAGTACAAGAAAGGAGTGCTGTTGCGTCCAGGATACTGTGGGAGTCCGGGACTGAAATGCCTAATTCTGTATATGAGGAGTCAGGGCAGGCCTCCCCGAAGAGGTAAACAGGGACCATTGACAAGTCCTGAACCCTTAGAAAGGATTTAAGCAGACAGTATGTACTAGATTACAAACATTTTCATAAACAAGCTTCCTAGCCTTTTTTCAGGCATTGTGTATGTTAAGGGACAGGTCCATTCTTTAGCATCTTATGGTCTCTTCTAGATTGTTGCGCAAGACTATTTAACAGTTGATACCTTGGAAAAATGTTTCTTAAAACAGAAATACATGTACATCCTACAAAAAAAAGAAAAAAAAGAAAAAAAGAAATACAACAGATATAGAGTGAAAACCAGATCTCTCTCCTATCCCTGACCCTTAGCATCTCTTTCTAGCCTAGGCTGCACCTGCTGTAACCAATGTGTTTCATATCCTTCAGAAACATTCTATACATACACAGGAATTTTTTTAACCCATAGATAGTATTTCAGAGACGCTGTTCTGCATTCAAATACACTATTCAGAAAAATACAAAGAGCTTCCACATAGTTTTTTTTTTTATGGCTGCATAGTATATTGTGTGAAGGTAACTTCTCTAGCCCCTTATTGATGAACTGGTTTCCAATATTTTGCTACTACAAACAGTGCTACAGTGAATAATCTTGTATGTACATCATTGAGTATGTACGTGAGTATATCTAGAGGAGAAATTTCTAGAATCTTCTAGAAACCCTGGGAACTTTTAAGTCGCAGGGTAAAGGGTATGTTTATTATAAATTCAATAGCTTTTTTCAAATTGTCCTTCATAGGATTTATACCAACTTATGCTCACGTCAACAAAGAATGAGAGTGCTTAGTTCCTATTCTCTGTCAATGTTGTATAATTTTAACCTTTTTTATCTTTGCCAAAGCGTATGTGAAAAATAGTATTTCAAAGTTTGACTTATATTTTTTCTATTATGAGTAATATCAAGGGTCTTTTCATATGATTGAGAGCCGATTATATTTCTTATTCTGTAAACTCTCTGTTCATAGTTCATATCATAGGCCTACTGAGCTGTTGGGTTTTGCTTATTATTTGTAGGAGTTATTTTTGTATTAATGAAATTAACCCTTTGTGATACAAGTTGCAAACTTTCCCCAGATTATTTATCTTTTGAAGCAAAAGGCCAAGACTTCCTGCACCTCCCCCCATCCCTGCCCCTCTCCCAGTTCCTCCAGAGTGTGAGCCCTCAAGGGCACGGTCTGTGCCCTGAGAATCTCCGCGCACGCGCGCCAGGCCCCCGCGTAGGGCTTGGTGTACAGGAGCCCTCTTTAGGGCTTGTTGAACTGAGCTGAACTGATTTCCTGTGTTCCCTACCCCCACCCGTCCTCCCCGGTGGCTTGGGAGTTCCATTTCCGCCTCCAGCAGAAAAAGATGACTTTTCTCATTGCTCACCACAGCCATGCACCTGTTTGGCCTAAACTGGCACCTGCAGCCGATGGAGGGGCAGATGTATGAGATCACGGAGGACACAGCCAGCAGTTGGCCTGTGCCAACGGACGTCTCCCTGTATCCATCAGGGGGCACTGGGTTAGAGATCCCTGACAGGAAAGGCAAAGGAGCCACAGAAGGTAGGGTTGCTGTGTTGTCCGTGTTGTGAGTCCTCTGTGTCTGCCTTTGAACCGGAGAGGTCTTCGTTACGCGCGTCACGCACCTGACTCACAGCTCCATGCTCTGGCACTCCCTCCATCTCTCTGCACTCCACGCCGGCTGCCAGTCCGCCTGTGTCTTCATCTCAGTTCCTTGTCACTGTGAGCTCATAGCGGGGCTTGGGCAGCTCTCACGGTGCTCGGCGGTGTCCCATCTCATGCCTGGAGGGAAGCATCATGGGCTTTCACACTGCTGGGGTGGCTGGCTTTGATGGTGCGGGATCAAGACGAGCCCTTCTGGAGCAACCTCATGGTGGTGAACGGGCATCTCTGGGAGGGGGTGTGGCGAAGTGGGTAGATGGTATATTGTCATTGAAGTACCCTCAGACCCTTGTGGGGTAACGGAAACACCAGTTGAGGGATCCTAGCATTTACCAACCATGTGACCTTAATTAAGCAAGTCACTTAATTTTTCTGACCACCAGTTTCCTCATCTGCAATAACAGTTATCATTAGCGTTTGTACCGTTTGTTTGGTTCAAAGCCTTTTGTCAAGAGCTTTTCACATTTAACCCTCATAGAGATCTTGTGAGGTAAGTGTAATTATTTATACCCACTTTAGATGCAAAAACTAAGGGTCACATTAATTGACTTGACCAGAGCCGTATAGCCAGTAAATAATGGAGCTTGGCTTGGGAGCACAGGTGCAGATGACTCCAGAGCTCTTGCTGTCTCCCAAAGTTGTCCTACCTGACTCAGCCAATGCTTACAAGACTCTGAAGGAGAGATCGATGAAAAATCCCATTGTACAATGAGACACAAATGTTTCTCCATCAACGACGCAAGTGACGGTGACATTTGGAGTTTGCCATCTGTAAATGGGATATTGGTAGACCTATGTTTTGAATTTCTTAAAGGTCTAACATGCCACTGACACAGATTCTTTCACTGTCCGCCGAGAGTGGCAGAGACTTACAGAAATGGTAATAGGAAAGATGACTGAGCTAATAAGCCAGTCTCATTGTCATTCTGTGCAGGTATGGGCCTCCCTCTCCTGTACCTGCTGTGCCCTGTTTTATCTCTCGGGTGTTAACCTGTCAGCAAAGAGGTCATGTCTGCCTCCAACCTTGACTGCTTATATCTTCCTTCCTCTCGTCTCAGTTACCTTTGGTGTCTTAGCTTCTGAGCCTCCCTGTCCTTTTAAGGATTTGCCTTCCAGGAGTTAGTTTGGTTAACAGGGTACCATATGCTTGGTTGAAGTAGCTACTCTGAACCTCCAAGTGATCCTAAAAGCCAAAATCAACTTTTTTTTTTAATATAGAACACTTCATGAATTTGCATGTCATCCTTGCACAGGGGCTATGTTAATATTCTCTGTATTGTTCCAACAAGACCAATTCTTGACCTGTGGTCCTGAAGGAAAGTAAGAATGGGAGCATTTCCATGGAACCAAACCAGAACTTGTTCTACTTTTCCTAAGGGCAATTCCAGTCTTCTCCTTTACAGATATTTTAAGACTTGAAACACTGAATAATTTACACTTTCTTTGTCCTTTAATGGAGAGAGCATGGATGGGGCCACGGAAAGAGCTCTGGGTTAAGAGTCAAGAGCCTTGAGTTCAAGCCCAGCTGCAACCACTTGAGTTGGCCTTCAGCAAATCCCATGAAAGACTTTCTGAGCTTCATTTTCCTTCTCACTAAAAGGAGGCTATTGGGCTAAATTATCTCCAAGATCTGTTCTAATTCACAAGTCCTGCATATGAAATTGGAAATAGAATCATCAGATTAACCAGATGGTTCTCCAGAACCTTTTTCTAGGTCAGCCCTGTCCATGGTCCTGGCTATCGGCTTGTGATTCCCTTGTCAGTTGATAGTGTCAGATGTCATACACGAATACCATAAATGTGGACAGTCTAGATCAGCACACACAAATGCAGATTTAAGATGTGTTTAACCCTCAAGCCTTTGGAAAAGGTCTCATTTAGCAAAATGTATTTTCTTTCCTCTGTGATCTCTATCAAACATTCTCTAAACAGGAGTTGGATCTATCTGAAATCTCCCATTCTAATGAAGTTAGTTTGTGGCTTTTTGAGGTTTTGTTTTGTTTTACCCAAGGAGCAGGAGGTGCAGATAAGAGACAAAATAAAATTGCACCAGCTTATTGGTTTACTTTAATTGGAGTATTTTTGCTTAAAGGGATTATCTGTCATTACCAATGCAAATGGAAATCCTGTTTACAAACCCCTAAAATGCAATGCAGTGCTGGAAAGTGGTCAGCATCAAAAGCAATTACTGTGACAAAAAATACATCAGTCTGGAAAAACAGAGGACAAAGCTTCCTACAGTTTATGTGAGACCACATGGTTCGTAATTTCTTTTGCCCTGGTCAAACCAATGTCTACACAGTTTATGTTTTTAATCGTAATGTTAAGAATCTACTTCCTTAGACGTATCTCGAGGGGAAGTCTTTAACACTGATGTGAGTACATATATCCTGTCCCTTCTGAGGGTATCAGAGAGGAGAACTGATTCCAGAATTAAGATTAGAGCCCCGGTCTACAGAGATGGGAGAAGCAATGTGACATGATGGAAAGAAGATAAATAGTCCTTGGAGCCAGACTGTCGAGGGTTTGAATCCTGGCCCTGACAGGCTTTATTGGCTTTGTTAACTCATGCTGATTACTCCTTCTTCTTTGGGCCTTCGTTTCTTCATCTGTAAGAACCAGGATGGTAACACCTCAACAAGTGGACTTCTTTCTTCTCATCCACTGAAATCCCAAGCCATCCCATGTTAGTTATTAGACTCTCAGAAATCCAGACTTAAGTATTTTCCCCTCAAAGACCCTGCAAATAATTGGGGAATTTTTGAATATTTTAAGAGGATATATATATTTTTTAAATATACAAATGAATTTTATGATGAGCCCAGTATTTTAAATGTTCATCCTGTTTCCAAGAGTCACATCAAACTGCAATTTACACCCTATTTGCAAAGTGGCTGTTACCATTTCAGGGTGCCATGGGACAGAAACCAAATGCAGCAGCTTTTCTCAGTAAGGCCACAAGAACTTATGTTATGCATTAATGGGAAAGAAGGGGGAAAGTATTGAATAAACAAGCATTTCTGATGGTTGAATTGGGGGGCTTAGGGATAGCATTTTCTTCTTTCTGCAGTGAAATCAAAATTGCCCATCAGTTTAAACCATGCAAATTGCTGCACGCAGGCTCAGCTGGGCTCTCCAAAATGGAACAGCTTATTTTGATAACCAAATAAATTTCCAACAGTTGCTAAGGAAACTGAAGGATTCTTTGTGCAAGTTATTGCATTGAAAAGAACGAGAAAGGTGGAGGGAGGGGGAGAATGTTAGTTGATGAGGAATTTAAAACCTGTGTAGATGGATCTCAGTTCAGGAAAGTGAAGACTATGACTGGGAAGTGCCTGGAATTTCATTTCTTCCAAGTCTTCCTGGTTTGGCTGAGCCATCCAGTCGTTTCAACTAGTTTGTTGAGAAATTTCTTTTATAGGCATGATTGCCTATTTGTATGGCCATTGCTTGAGGAAGGCTGAATCTGTATATCTTTACAAAGAATAGGACTGTTACGAGTAAAACTTGCCTTATGAAACCTGATCATGCTCTTGGAGGTTCCTCATTGTTAGTTAAGCTCTTGGTATTGTTTGTTATGTCTCTGGGGGCCCCCACTGATTGTGTAGTATCCTTCTTAGAAATGTCTTGAGATCCCAACTCTTGCCCTTCAACTCTGGGCCCTGTTTGTGGGTTCCTACTTCATAAAAATTGTCAACTTTTTGGACCCCATGACGCTCAGTGGGCCTTGGATCTACCAGGCCTAGCCTTGATGGCTAGCCTGCTGGGACTGTGAGTTTAGTTGGACTCTTACTCTTAAAGAGGGTCGGCACACTCTACCACCATTGAGAGTATCTTTGAAGGGTTTTAATTAACCATTTATCAATTTAACACTTTAAGAAGCCATATTCTTATAAATGAAGAGAAACCCAAATGGCTTTATCTCTGAATGGCTGCTTAAGCACTCGGAGCCTCAGTACATACATCTTATTAGTGTGAGAATTAACGGAAAATATGTACTTAAAGGGGCCCAGCCTGTGGTCACAGCAGTAAAGGACAGCTACTGCCACTGCTACCTTTGTAGCTATTACTCCTACTGCCATTATTGCTGTTGTTCTTGTCACCATTATTATTTTACAGAATGTAGTGGGGATAAAAAGAATTTTATACACAGGACTTTTCTCCCCCAACTCCCTCAACCCTCTACCATCTTTCATTCCTCTACCATTGGTGGGTCTTGCTGTGCAGCGGGATGGTTTCTATCCTGGTGCTCACTGCTTGGTGCTCAGAATTAAGAACAGAGAGTCTTAGGTTGTAGGATCTGGAAAGAGGAAGGCAGGAAGGGGTGATTGTGGCTTCACTCTGAACAACTGCTGGGACCAGTCGATCTCATGTCTCTTTCCTACCAGACAGAAATGCTCCATGGGCTGTAGTTCTTTCCCCTCCAAAGCCCCCATCTCATCCAGTCATACTGGACTGTATACTCCAGTGTGGAGACCACTGGGGACTAGAGTAGAGGAATGATAAAGGTTAAATCCCTAGATGGGAATCCTCTTTTCCCTCAAAAACATCACCTTTAGGCTGGGCTGTGGTTCCTTCCCTAAGAATCTGGACAAGATGACTTGGCACGAAGGTCACTTCTGAACCGAAGCCTGAGGAGCCCTCATGGACTCAGCCAAGAGATTCAAGGTCCTGATGAGGGGTGTGCCCTAGAACAGAATTTACTATTTTTATTTGATTGTGTATACACACCAGCGATAATTATTTTCTACCATTTGGTCCCACATTGGTGAAATACTAGAATGCTAGAAAAGAATATTCCCCTTTTACTACTCCCTGGGATAAGAGCCAACTTATTTGTACCATCTGGGGCTGGCAGACCTCTGGAGAGAGTCTCAGGTCTGGCCTCTGACCTGTGAGGCTCAGAACTTAGCTGAGGGAAGAGTTGTCTCCTAAAAACATGCTCCCTAGAGGGGCAAATGAATGAGGTGGGGCGCTCTCGACAGTGTGCCAAACTGTGTGGGAAGCATTCATTATTTATTCTCAGACATAGGAATTATTTGAATGCAGACAATTCTGAAATCCCATCAGCTCTGACTCCCACCTACTCACAAAGGAAATGAGTCCTTGGAATTAGCAGTCTTGGGCTTATTTCTATGCAGTTTCTAGGAGGAAACTCAGTTCTGCATCCTTAGCAAAATGAGAAATTAAAGGGTATGCTCTTTTCTACCTCGAATACAAAAGAATTGTGGTATCTTGGGAGCCCCCAAATCAGATAAGAATGTGAAAGTAATTCTCTTCCATCCTAATGCTTTGTGAATTTGGCTTCTGTCTTTGAACTTTGAACCACAGTGTGGTGGTTTGTGTGTGTCTACATTTTCAAGGTAAAAGTCTGGGGCACATTCCTTCCATAAAGGAATCAAATGCAAGCTCTCTGCCATGCTAATGACAGAATACTAGTGGTACTTTTATCGAGAGCATGCATTTTAACTTTTTTTTGTTGGCATATTTTTAATTAAAATAACATTTAATGGTTTGAAGCTAAAAACCTGATGTTTCTGCCTAGGAGTTTATAAAGGAATGATAACATATGGAGAAGTTTAACATTTAAATTGAATTTTATTATTTAAAACAGTAAAATATTTTATGAGTACAACAATGCCCTGCCAAGCTCCATTTCAGCATCAAATGTGCTTTGTAAGGAATCTTACAAAGCTAGGGGAAAAAAAGACATTTTAATTTCTTATTCCCCAAATGTTTTTTACAAAAAAAGTTCCCACAAACGTGTTTTCTTTACAAATGGATTCTTGTTCTCTAAAGTGTCCCTTCGAACATCTCTAACAAAACAACAGATCTGGAACTAGGATACCCAGGGGGTGATTCCATATGACAAATGGCATGTAGTCTGCTGGCTTGCATTTGGCTTGTCGATGTCCTAAGGGTGGTCTTCTGACATCCTTGTCACCTCCTTCCGTCCCCTCCCAACTCCTTGGAAGGCTGATGTCTGGCAGGAAGTGGGGTTTATAGTTTTCACATGTGAGTGTGCTTAATTACTAAATAGAGGAAGTTTGATAAGCCGCCTTCCTTCCTAGTGCCTTGGGTGCCCCCCAGAAAGCTGTCACTCTCCAGACTGGTGACAGAAATGGGCAAGGAACCGTATTTCTGACTCTGTCCCCTGCAACCTTCAGGGTCAGGGACCCGGGTTGAATTTCCAAGTATGTCATAGGCTTTGTGTTTGAGCTTGAGAAATTCCTGAAGCTTTACAACCTCCTCCCCACCCTGCCATTTTGGCACAAAAACAATCTTCAAAGAACTCCATTCAAGACTTAGAAGCATTTTTTCAGAAATATTCCCTCCCTTCAGAAGTACCCTCTTTTTCATCTTCCCAACCCTACTCCTGCTCCCGACAGAAATCCTCATCTACATGTCTTAGCCTCAGAATTTGGCTTCCAATTGGACATAAACATGTAAACTTGTAAAATACCTCTTCTACTTCCCACTGCTTCTCACTGCTGGGGGAATCATTCTGAGTTGGAAATTTAATAACAACACCTTGTTCACACTATCCTTCATATTTTGTGTGTGTACGCGTGCATGCACACACACACACACACACACATACACACAAGTTATTCTCCTGTGACCGCAAATGATTATTTTGGGGATCAAAATATATCTTAACAAGCTGTGGAATTATGCAGTATACAGATGGCCCTTGGGGAGGACCCATACTGCTTTGAAAGAATGCATATTTTTAGCAGAACAATTTGAGCATCACTGGGAAAAAAAGAGTTCTGGACGTTCTTACTCCTCCTCAAGGAGTGGGGGTGGGGGCTGGCAGTGGAACATTGTAGAACGAAGCACAGAAGGCACAGGAGAGTCTTGCAACTCAGGGACTCTGACTCCGCGTGTTACTTGTGGTTAACTGTGCTCTCTTTGTCTTCCCTTCCCTGTGTCTTGGTAGGAAAGCCCAGTAGTTTCTTTCCAGAGGACAGTTTTATAGACTCTGGAGAAATCGACGTGGGGAGACGGGCTTCCCAGAAGATTCCTCCTGGCACTTTCTGGAGATCTCAGGTGTTCATAGACCATCCTGTACATCTGAAATTCAATGTGTCTCTGGGAAAGGCAGCTCTGGTTGGCATTTATGGCAGAAAAGGCCTTCCTCCTTCACATACACAGGTAATCAGAACGCCACATCCCCTGCTCACCCCCTGCAGCCTCCTATCCCACATCTCAACCTCAGGTCAGGAAGCCTAATGCTTACACCTGGAGCCTTGTGCTCGAGGGGCATTTCATGTATTCGATAGCCCATTCCTCCATTTGGCCTCTCTAAGACGCTACCTTTCTGATGCATGGGGTTCTATCCCTGGGGTTTTTTAAGAAAAGAGAATTTTAGGAAATATTCCAATAGCCTTTCTACTATTACCCAGTCACCTCTGTTAAATGATCCAAGAAATGTAACCTAACGAGAAAAGCAGGCACCTTAGAGTCAGACAGACTTGAGTTTGAATCCTCTCATTACCAGCTCCGAAGCCTCCAGCCTGGGACTCATCCACTCAGCAAGTTTCTAATCTCTCCAATGGTAACATCGATATCCAGTTTGCAGGGCTGTTGCGAAGAATCTAGAAGAACATTTATAAGGCAGCCAGTGCAGGATCTGGCTCTGAGTACATGCTACTTTCCTAGTCTCTTACATCCCTTCTGTCCTTTGGGGATTCACAGTTACCTTGACACACACACACACACACACACACACACACACACCAGAAACACCTGACGACTCATCCGGGATGATGTACCTATTCCCAGTCATGATGAGTAAAGAACAGGCTTGGTAAGATAAGGGCCTCCCAGCTCTGGGTTTGGAGTAACATAAATCAGAGGCATCCATCAGACATTCCCAGGCCATGTGCAGCCTTCGTAGCCCCAGCCATGATGGAAGATTTCTAGGAAATAGCTACATAAATGTATTTGCTGGTGGTAGAATCACAGGAAAATAGAGCTGTCGCCCCTGATTTCTTTGTAGAACAGCAGTCCTAGTCCTGGACTTCATTAATACGTGAAATAGAATAGATATCTTGGTTTTTTAGAAGATAAGTAGGGAGATAGATGGACAGACAGAGAGGAGACACAGAATTGCTCAATTTGCTTGCTGGTAGACCAGTAGGACTCCACCACCTCTACCTGTTGTTAACACCATGTGATTGACTTCCCTCGAGTTTCACACTAGCAGGCTCCGGTCAGTCAGCACTATATCTGACACAGCATGCAATTATTGATAGAATTTTGAGCTAATCCAGTTTAGGTCCCCTGAAACTGCTCCCTGAAACTGGAGCATTTAGAGAGGATCATTGATAACAGGAAGATGGATAGAAATCAAATCTTCATTTGCACTTGACTGACATTTAAGGCACATCCAGTGCTCCGGTACCATCCCTAGCACAGAGTTGGTGTGCCGTCATTAAATGGCCACGTTTCTGATTACGACGTGCCCACCATTGGAAAAGCATGTTTGTCTTGGTACAGACTCAGCCTGATGAAGACTGCCCACATATACACCAAATTAAAGGAAACAGACTAAAAAGTAATTCACTAATTATGCTGCACTCTCAAGGGAATCTGGAGACTATTCCCATGTAAAACAAGGGTCTGGGGAGGAGTCAAAGTTCATTGATCAACATTCGTGTGGCTTTAGCCTTTTCGCCTGTTCCCAGGTTGGGTTTCTTGTGTGCTCCCCAGGAGAAGTGTTAAGAGGGAATCTAGCACGTGGTGAAGCAGACACACTGCTAATTTGCCCTCTTTGTACTTCAGTTTGACTTTGTAGAGCTCCTGGATGGAAGAAGGCTCCTGACCCAGGAGGCACGGAGCCTGGAGGGACCCCAGCGCCAATCTCGGGGAGTCGTCCCCCCATCTAGTCACGAGACCGGCTTCATCCAGTATTTGGATTCAGGAATCTGGCACCTGGCTTTCTACAATGATGGGAAGGAGTCTGAAGTGGTTTCTTTTCTCACCACTGCCATTGGTAAGGGAGACCTCCCCTGGGGTCTGTGGGATCTTGTCTCTTTGGGTGGAAGGACACTGGGGATTCCGTGGACTGGAGCCAACAAGGGAATGTGTCTTGCCCACAGCTGTCGATGCCACCTGGAGTCTGGCATGAGTCCTTCCTGACTGGGCTTGCTGGACAGGGGTGGGAGTGGGAATCAGGGAAACGAGGGAAGGGAGGAATGACAGGAGGGGCTGGCAGGCCATTCTGGGCTGCTGCCCACTGCCTTTCCTGTGGTAACTGTGGACCAGCTGCTACGCTGAAACCAAGGGGTAGAATTGACAATGAGACGGGAACCGTGTCTGACCAGCCACATGGAGGCAGCATGTCTTCTGGTCACTTCTTTCCCATGCCTGTGTAGCTTCCTTGGCTCAGCGCATTGATTCGTGATTTGGGTTTTTGTTTTTGAGTGTGTGTGGCTTTTTGTTTGTTTGTTTTGCCTTTGGAGCTAATAGTCCCTGGCAGTTGAGAAAAGAAGATGAAGGCTTAGAGAGAGAAGGAGAATGGCAGAGCAAAGGTCTGGATGAACAATGTAATCAGCCAGACTGGGGTTGTGTTGAGAGCAGAGACATCTTGATCTCTGACAGAGAGTGAGCTCCGATGTTTGGAATAGAGCTTAACACCTTCTCTGTCCCTTGTCATGGAAGAGGGCCACGGCCCTCAGTTCACAGAGTGTGCCCCTGGGCCACCCCACAAGCCTACCAGTGTCCGGGGAGCCTGGCATCTCGTTCTAGGGAATTTCTCTTCTTTACCCGCACATCCTGTAGAGTCCGTCTCCTCCTTAGATGGCCACAGGACACAGTGGTCTCAGTGGTTCATTTATTCTGAGTTTACATTGGAAGCATTATCACATAGCCTGGAGATAAAATCCCCTGCAGGAAAATAAAACTTAAAGAAAATAATACTCCACTAGCCAGAATGCTTCGAAATAGGGTTTCTGCTTAATGAAAAGCTTTATGTGGTATAGGGTTCACCTCCAAACCCGGTCTCAATCCTTGGCCAGGAGCCTCTGTGACATGGAAAATGAAGTTGAATAAAAACCTCTGAATCTGATCCTCGGATCCTTAAAACTCCTGCAAAACCCTGCCTTCTAAACAGCAGTCATCACAGGCCGTTTTCCTCTCATTTGCCATTTTGCCATTAGTGTCGACGCAGAGACCACCTTCCTATTAAATGCGGGCACACTTTATACCCTTCTGCTGTCCCTGCAGGCTCTGTGGTCTCCCCTCTTGGCAAAATGAGGGCGGTGGAGGGCCGTCTGGCTACGTCAGCTCCCAGGGAGGAGGGAGCGCTTTGTGCCACCCCTGACTGGGAAGTTCTGCTCTTGCTGCTGGCCTCTGAGGGCCTCAAGGGCAAGGACTCCAACATTATCTCCTGTGCCCCCCGGGCCCCCAGCCTGGGCCCCGACGTGCAGGGTGACTCGGTGGATAAGGCCGTGAGTTGGAGCATGGCGCTCCCTCTGCTCGGCCCCCTGCTGGCTGCTTACTGGGGAGTGGGAGGCTCTGGGCGCAGCCCTTTCCCATTGCTGGAGAGCCTCCAGTGGTCCTCACCACCAGCAAGACTGTCATTCTGCGGGGTTTGCCAGGCCCCAGACCCTGTTTCTTTTCTCTTTCTGGACACGGTGGCTTCGCCGTAGCAACACAGACTATCAAGTCGTTCGCGGTGCCTGAGTTAGGCTTGGTGGGCTCACAGCCTCACTTCACTTAGGCACGGCTCGCGATCG
Organism: Nasua narica; assembly: GCA_028533885.1. Taxonomy (NCBI): domain Eukaryota; kingdom Metazoa; phylum Chordata; class Mammalia; order Carnivora; family Procyonidae; genus Nasua; species Nasua narica. Next base: position 49,790,922 of record CM052815.1, on the reverse strand, counting down.
TGCTTGCTCAGAACTGAGCTCTCTTCTGATCAGAAGTCTTTATTTTTAATAACTGAGCATAGATATGAAAGGATAGTAATATAAACCCCCAGAGAAAGCTACTTGTAATGAGGTTGTGCCTCTCAAAGAAGTAAAACGTAGGTACAGTTAGGTACCTTTGCCAACTCTTGGCTTGTCAGAGCTTGCTAACCTGTTTTGCCATAATAAAGGCGATGGTCTTGCATTTCCCTCTGGTCCTCCTGTTCTTAGTTTAATAATGAAGTCTGCCCTCACCTCCCTTAACCCTATAATATCTTTTAGAGCAGAGAGGCTGTCCTGCGCTTCTGGGTGCGTCATGAACCACTTGGGGTCTTGTTAAAACACAGATCCTCCTTCAGTAACTGGGTCCTTAGGTTCCACACTTCTAACCAGCACCCAGATACCAATGCTGCTCATCTGTGGATCACATTTTGAGCAGCAAGGGGTTATGGTGTCTTAAGAATGGCCTCAAACATTGCTGTACAAAGTGTCACCTGGGAAGCTGGTTTAAAATCCAGATTCCTGGGCCCTGTCCCCAGGAATTATCACCCACTAAGACTTAGGTAGAACCCTGACAATCCTGATTCCCCCGGTCTGTCAACTCCGCTGTGAGAACAAATGCCTCCTGAGCACCACTTTCTCTTCCTTCCTCCCCTAACCGCCCCGCATTAGCTCTGTGACCACAGTCCGGTCACCTCTCTGAGGCGCATTTCTCTCATATGGAAAATGAAATAATACTAGTACTCTGCCATCCCCGTTGTGAAGATTAGAGCGGGTACAAAATGCCTACCCCAGGCTTTGGCCCTGTAAGCGCTCAGCCAGTGGAAGTTGCCAATAATCTCTTCTGCCCTCCTTCTCCTTCCACCTTTTCTCTTGCTGCCTCTTGGACTTGTCCGTCTTCCTTCAAGCTACAGTGATTGTTTAATGAATACCTTTTTTTTTCTTTAATACAAAAACAGATGGATTCTGATGTTGCTATTAATCCCTCTCTCCCCAAGAGTCCATGGCATTGAGTCTCAGCTGTCTGTGAGTGTTACCCATGAGCTGTGAGTTGTAATTTGTCTTGGCAGGTTAATTAAAAGTTTGGGGCTTGTTTTAGTGAACTCATTATGGTCCCCATATACAACTGTAACTCTCAGGTTTGCTTAACACACAGATCGGAATATGACCCTCCCTTCGTTACATGTTGAAATGCAGATCTAGAATTTAAGAAGATCTGAGATGTCAGAATCCAGGGTATTTATGTCTGTTTGTAATTAAGTAACAGGAGAAATAATTACGTTTAATTTAACAAATGGGTGTATTGTATACATTTTTGCTTTTCCCTCCATTTAATGCAATCCAGCTGATGATTTTAAATTAAATGAGTTTATCTTGTGCCTTGAAAAAAATCTAAAAGCACTTTAATAACTGTATACATAAAGATATACACACAGAAACCTGATGTTGACTGAGCTCCCTCTGAACTGGATGCATTTACACACACACACACACACACACACACACACACACCCCACCCCCACCCCACCCCCCACTGAAACCGAGCAAGTTTTAGAATAAAACAGGGCAACTGTTTTTGGAAGGAACAGCTTTTCCCTCTCATGTGGAGATCCAGAATTTGAAGGTAACGTTGTTTCTGGTCCTGGCTCCCCTGGGGGTGGGTAGCCTTGCCGACCCCAAGTATTGAATGAAGTAGGCAGATATATACGAGCAACTGAAATGTAATTCAGTGGTGCAGTTTACAAAGGGCATTAAATATATACTTTAAGCCTCTAGATAACTCAGCGAGGTGATTATTCTTATTTTTACAATCACCCCTTATTGCAGAGGAGGAAATTAAGGTTCAGGGATGGCCAGAGAAAAGCTGGGACTTGAATTTATATCCAACTGACTCCAAAGCTTGGCCTATTCCTTTTTGAGCAATCTGCCTTCTTCCCAGGATCAGGTTTCTGCTTCTGAGTGTGACACTTCTCTTTTCCACCTATGTATTCACTCAACACATATTCCGAGCGCGCCTACTGTGTGTAAGGGACCACGCTTAGCCCTTTGCGGAGTGTGATTTAATCGTCACAAGAACCTTAGACACTCCATATGGTGAGCTCAATTTTACAGATGAAGGAATTGCGGCTCGGAGTTTAATTGTCTTGCCCAAAGTCGCACACTTATTAGGAACGGTGGGGCTAGGACGGCAGCTTGCTCTCCAAATCCTATGCTCTCCCCACTCTGCCCTACAGTAGCTTACTATTTGCTCTGACTCTATTAAATATTTTATTTCCATTTGTATTATATGGAATTTAATTTCCCTTTTATTAGCTTACTTCCAATATAACTAAGCATCTTACATTAACCCAGGAAGTTTCCTTGCGAAGTCATTAAAAAGACCATAGGAAGAAAAAAAAAACCTCACAGTATCCAGAACTTCAAAAATAAAAATATCTTCAGATGCATTGCTTGCAAACCCCAGACCTGACAAGTCAGTGTTGCAGTGTTTTGGGTCTCCAGAGAGCATCTTATCTTTTAGTTTGGGTTGATCCTAAAGCATAAGAGGACAGATCAACCTGACATTGTGGCAGTGGTGAGCCAAGTTGGAAAATAACAGAGATGCCCCACAGTGAATTTAGAAACCCAGAGAAAAGAAATGAGAATCATTGTTAGAAAACATAGACCCAGCAATTTTTATGAGAAACATGCCCTGGTCTTCCTGGTCTAGGACATCCGTACTAATTAAAGAGAAGAATCCTTTTGTTCATGCCCAGGAAGCTGGCTGTGGCAAACGGACTTCTAGTCCAGGGACTAGCAGATTTCGTCCCTCTCTCTTCCCCTCCCTTCTTCCTTCCTTTCTCCAATAGATAGTGCATTCCTGCCTTTTCTCCAGTTGGAGATACAGAGAAGGTAGGATATGGTTTCTGGCAAGAGTAGCTCGTGGTCTGATGCAGCATTGACACAGGAAGTGTCTCTAATCCATGGAAAGGAGAAAGAAAGGTCACTTCTGGAGTCCCTGGTCAAAGTGCCACAAGGTTTGGAGGAAGGCAAGGGCACGTCCAGCTGGATGGGTCAGGAGTGGCTCTCTGGATGAAGTGACATTTGATGGGATCCTGAAGGATGGATGGAATTTCCACATTTGGGGTGGGGGGGCATTAATGGGTTCATTAATGAGTTCATTCCAGGTAGTACGAACATCATGAGCAAAAGGGAAGTATGCAGAAACTGAAAGCTGGCTGTAAAGAGCCAGAAGTTCTGTTTGACGAGAACGCAGGATGCTCTGGGAGGGAGAAGGGAGTCGTCGGGGACTAGCTTGCATGCCTCCCTAAGGCAGAGTTCATCGTGCAGGTAGTAGGTGCCACGGCAAGCTTGAGCAAGGGAACAAAATGATCAGAGCCAGAGGGTTTATCTTATGGGGCCCAGAACAAGAGCTCATTAATTTATGTAACAAGAGGAAGTTGCTGGGATTGAGCTTTGTGATTTCCCAAGAAACAGAAGGGAGGGAAAGGGGGAGCCGGGAAGCACAGAAGGTTTGGGTCAAGGCCGCTGGTGGTAGTCTTATCTGCTGTGCCTGCACCCCATTCCTCTTTCTCTCTAGATATGAATAGAGGCTTTCTCATGAGCCGCTATCTATCCTCCAAACGTAGTCAAAACTGGGTCTTGATGATCTTCCAAAGACCCCCAGGACAGTACCATTTCTATACTTCCTTTGCTCTGATCAGAAAAGACAGCTGTTCGTTAGCCTCTGAGTGCATTTGCAAGCATCTAGAGAGAAAAAGCCCCAGCATTCTATAATTCTACCTTGTGCAAAAACCTGTACTACTTCAAAGAAAAGACTAAGAAAAGTGATTGCAGAATGATTTTCAGTTTTTAATAAGCTCTGCCCCCACATTCCCATATTCCCTTCCTCTGAATTATATAATACGGCAGTGAAGTATCGAGGTCTCTCAGTAATCAGCTAACCTTCTTGTAAATGACATTGGCAGCACTTTGTGAAATTTCCACTGGAAACACGTCTTTGGAAAAGCGCCTCATGAATTCACCTCTCCCTGATAGCAGTGATTTATTCGGAGCAGTCTGGTATAAGTGAAATGAAACCGGAGGCCGAGGGAGAACTCAAGCCGGCACATTGGGGACAGACCACAGCAAAAATCTGTTTTCGTGGCAGAGAGCTAGGAATATCAGAGTGCTACATCTGCAGACCGGGACCAGCCCCACAGGCAGCTGACCTGCTCACTGCAGAAGGGAGGGCAGGGTTCCCCACCTCCCCCTCCACCCCTTCCGTTCCCCCCAGGATCTGCCTGAGACTGCTGACCCTTCTGAACTCTCTGGGACCTGGGACCTCAAGGGCAGGAAAGAAGGAAAGACAGCTCAAAGACACCATAGATACCAAGCAGTCTCTATGAAAATGGTTAGAAATGTGTTTCGTGTGCACATAACAGCATCCCTGCTGGTTTGGCCTTGCAGTGAGGCTTTAATGTTCTCCTGCACACTCCCAGTCTAGGGCGTCCATCCAGGGCCAGGACCGCACCCACTGGTGGAATTGGGGACCCCGCTCTTCCCACTGCTCATGCCCGGCCATCCTCAGCTCCGGCTGCTCTTTTTGCTTGCCCCCTTGTGGTCCCAGCATGGCTGCTGCAGCTCCATGACTCCTCTGCACCTCAGGCTGGGGAAGGAAGACAGGACATGCTTGAGACAGTTTGAGATGGTCTTGAGTTTAAACAGTCATCAGATATACATGTAAATATCTAATGGTAAGTGGTAAATACTCACCGTGGCAAAGAGAAGAAGGTGCCCCAGAGAAACAAACAGGAGACTTAATTTAGATTATTGGGGCAAGGGTAGGAGCAGGAGTTGTTTAGATGAAGGTTAGGAGAAAGAATATACCAGCAGAGGCAAGGGCATGTGCAAAGGCCCTGGGATAAGCAAGAGCTGGAAGTGTTCAAGAAACTTTAGGATGGTCACATTGTGGGGGGTGGGAATGGATGAGAACACTGAATAGTTTCAGGTAAGGCTGGCTCCTGGTATGGGGATTTAAGATGGCGTGTGAAGAGTTCTGTTTTTTAAATTTATCCTAAGGGTGACAGGAAGCCACTGGGAGACTTTGAGCTAGAGTGACCTAATCTGATTTATGTATTTGAAAGTTTCTCAAGCTTTGGAGCTGCAACTCCAGGGAGGAAGCTGTAACAGGAGTCCAGGCAGGGGCTCAGGCTGGCCTGGGGATAAAAACGAACACATTTGAGCTCTGTACTGATGCCTGGAGATTATTGGCAAACCCTAGGTGTTGAGATGATGTTAAGGAAGGGTTGAGGAGTGGTCTGTTTCAAGGGCCAGTGAAGCCGTGCTGCTGGCAAACATGCCTGTGAAGGTCAGGGAGCTGCAGGGAGGAGACCAGAAGAATGTGCTGGTGAGAAGTTCAACAGACAGAGTCTAGATATTTTAGGACTCCCTCCAGCCCCCCCCCCCCCCCATTTCAGCATTTCAGCCATCTTCCTCAGTCCGTAACCAGAGCTTCCATTCACCCTTGGTTGAAGTTTCTGCCACTTTGGAGTACAAAACACCAAGAGCCTTTGCAAACCTTTTATTTTAGTGCACCTGCAAGCAGAGGGGGAAGGACAGAGCGAGAGAGAGAGAATCCTAAGCAGGCTCCACACCAGCACAGGGCTCGATCTCACAACCCTGAGATCATGCTCTGAGCCAAAACCAACTGTCAGACACTTAACCAACCCTAAGCCACCCGGGGGCCCCAAACCTTTTATTTACTTAAATCGCACTTTTAAAGATAAGCCAACTGAGGCTCAGAGAAGTCACATCCATTGTCCAGGGACACACAGCCACCAAGCTCCAGAGCCAGGATTGGAGTCCCAGCACTCTGTCCATCAAGTGCCGGTGGTTCTCTGCTGGGTACTGTACTGGGGGTATTCTCCCTCAGCCCCTCAACAACCTGGGGAGTTAGGTTCTGTGTGTGCCCATGTTACAGATATGGAAACGAGGCTCAGAGATGGAACGCTGTTTGCCAAGACCTCACACATAGGAAGTAGCGGAGCTGGGTTGACAACCCAAAGCCCATGCTTCCCCTGACATCTTAGTGACCGGGTCGCTAGTGTGTGATCACATCTCCCCCCGTGTGCCTCACGCTCTCGCAGTCAGACGGTCATCAGAGCAGACGGGCTCAGAGGGGACAGCGTTCACACCTCCTAGACTCATAGCGCGCCTGCTGTCCGCAGCTGCAGGGCACCCCTCTGCCTTGTCCTAAAGAACACCCTGGGCGGGACTCACTCCTGCCAAAGGATCCCCTACTCACACCCCCATCCGGGTGGAGTTTCTGATAGAAAATATTTCACTCTTGATGGCTTAGTGTCTGAGATAGTGATGGCTTTGTTTCTATGACTGAGGATGAAAGTTTTATTCTCTGATAGCCCTTCCCTCTCACAGTTGGTAAAGGCACTTGCTCACCCCCATCTTGCCAATTCGTTCTGTAGGACAGAGCGGCGCCTTTAACAGGGCTCCCATGGTGGTGTCTTTCCTACTTGCCTTGGCAGTAGCATTGCTGTGCGGAGCCTGACTGCATAGACGGCCTCCAGCTTGGTAGCACTCCTTCAGGAATAGCCCTAACCAGGTCTGACCGTGGTGGCAGCTAGTTGAAATTATCACTTTGGCCAGAGAGGTGGTGTGGGCTGGAGAAAGGGCAAAGGCTTTGGAGTTTGAATTCCAGGCCTGGGTTTGAATTCCGACAGCACTGTTTATAAGCTGTGGGACTTTGACTGAGGCTGAGCCTCACCCAGCTCACCTGTAGTTAGGAATTAAGCCTACACTAGGGACTCTGACAACGACACAAAAGCATGTAATTCATAGTACATCCTTAGCGTGTTTTTTTAAGTGTTTCTTAATTACTCAACATTTGCTAAACATCTGCTTTGCTAAGTGGTGGAGATTCATCAGTGAATAAAACAGATGCCTTGCCCTCCGAGAGCCTGCAGTCAGCTTGGAGAACTGACCCTTTCATAAATGACTCCAATGCAACATGATCTGCGCCCACGGAGAGGGCTGCACGAGCTCCCTCGGGAGCAGAGAGGAGGCCGCTCCCTCCACCAGGGATGCAGGGGGAGCTTGTGAAGCATAGAGCACGCGCTGCAGTAAATGTGCTGAGTGAGCTGGGAAGCGGTGTACATGTCACGGGAATCGAGAGAAGGAGCTGCTCGGCAAAAGGGGGATGTGGCGATAGGACGGTCCCAATCTCTGCTCAGCCTCGGATGTAACCACAGATGACCGGGCAGGAAGGAATCAGTGTTTGCACTTAGAGGTGATGGAACAGTCTGTGCACAGCGGCTCACCTGAGGACACGAAGCCAGGTCTTCCGAATCCGGTCCCAGTGACTTCTCCCGGACCCGGGTGGCCTGGCACAGGACTCTGAACAAGGCAGACCCTCACAAGATGGGCAGGGGGCACCAAGTGAAAAGGTCAAAGATCGCAGATGCTCCTTGCAGCCTGGATCCTTCTTCTGTGGACACGAACTTCTTGTGAGCAGCTCTGCAGGAAGGAAGACCCAGCTGCCAATTCAGGGCACCGCCGGGCACTTGGCTGGGGAGTGTTCTTTCTGTCCCAGGAGATCTGTGCTCTCCAGGGCTGCTGGATTCAGGAGGCAAAGCAACTCCCAAACCAGTTCAAGTCTTACAGCCTTTCTGTGCCAGAAATGCTGCAGCTCAAAAATGGAAATGCGAGTTCCAGAACATTCCAAGGCACTGTTACTTGTTCTTATAAATTGGCCTTCCAGTTCCATAGGAAACTTCTTAAATGTCCATTCTTCTACTTTCAGGTCTTGTCAGTCTTTGTAAATCACCCCTGCCTCTCTGAACTATTTGGCTAAAGTAATAGTATTAATAGCTACTGTCTATTCAATGCATACTGTATCTCCGTATATCTTAGATGTTTTACATAAACTATTTCAGATGATTACAATAGGCATACAAAGTAGGCCTTTTTCCCCAGCGGGAAGTGGAGCTCCGAGTGTCTAAATGACTAGGACTGAAGTCCCGTACCCAGTCAGTGAGGAATTGGAATTCGAATCCAGGTCTTTCTGACCCCAGTGCCCACACGCTGCTCCTCATGTTTTTTCCCACCATGCCTCTGTGCGAGAGTGCCTGGTGTGTGTACTGAGAGTGGATAGAGGTCTTAAAGGGGGTGGTTCTCAGAGAAGAGCCTAAACAACGAGCCTAGGGACAACCAGGAAGGGCTTCGTAGACCAGCCTAGAAGTCTGGATTTGAAGGCAGTGGGGAGCACAGGACAGTCTTGGAGCACATATATGGCGTGATTCAGGTCTTGGCTAGATCTCTTTGGCAGTGATGTACAAATGGGTTGGTTTCTCCGACAAAAATAGGGAGGCCAACTGGAAGACTTTTTCAGTAACTAGTAGGGTTAGATTTGGGGCAGCTTTTGCTGCTTTATATAAAAGAGGGGATGCATTATAGGACATTATAGACTGGTTTTCTTGACCACTTGTATTTTAGCTGTAAGGGGGAGTCAGAAAGTTTCAATCTTGGAGAATGGGTACATAGTGATAACATTAATTAAATTAGGAAGTGAGGAAGGGAAGTTGGCTTGTGAGGGGAAGGAAGTACGGAGGGTAAGTTCACGTTAGATTTGAGCTGCTAATAGGATTTCTAAGTGGATGTTCGTTTTTGACAGTTACCAATGGGCAGGTGGATAGATAGGTGTTGACTTGGAGCCAGCTCTGACCTGCACACAGAAAGCCAGTGGGCATCATCCGTGTGGATGTGGGAGGGGGCAGGTGGGAGGGCAAAATACTGAGAAGCACGGAGTCATGGATGGAACCCCAACATTCAGAGGGTGGGCTGGAGACATACAAAGAGAGGAAGTAGCCTTAGAGGAAAGGTAGGGAGCTGATGACATAGAAGCTGTTGGGGTTGGCCATCAGCGGGTCATTGGCAACCTCAGCAGCCATAGTTTCCGCCCTCTGTTGCAGGCGGAAGCAGGGTCACTAGGAGTTCAGAAGTGAGTGAGAGGCGTAGAGTAGAAACAGTTCCTTCTAGACAGAGCAGCGAAGGAGACAGATGGGAGTAACCTGAGGAGGAGGCAGGTTCATGGAAAGGTTTATACAAGGTGGGGGGAGCCTTAAACGTGTTGTCAGCTGTGGGCAAGGAGCCAGGGGGAAGATTGGGAGCCCAGGAGAGAGGGGAGATGATTGATGAAAGGAGGTGGGAGACACGGAGTGGAGGGCAGATGCAGAAGAACCAACCCTGGGAAAGGAAGAAAGACCCCACTTCCTGAGGAGCGGGAGAGGGCAGTGAAGATGAGAAAAGATCAGGTTCAAGTTAGAGGGTGGAGGAAAGTGGAATACAGGAGAGGGTACGTGCTGACCCTTTAGAAATGGGTTGCCTTACTGGTTAAGCCCTTCATGGCCTCAGCTGTATGTGTTGCCTTCCACATAAAGCAGACTGAATCAAATCAATTATATTGTGTACTGTGGCAGTAGAGACAGGGGTAACGTGACTTCCTGGTTAGATCTGAAGCCAGGCGGCCTGGTTGGAATCCAGTCTCTGCCACTTTCTAGCACTGTGACCTTGGGCAAGAACGATAACCCATCAGTGCCTCAGTTTCCTTATCTGAAAAATGATGACAATACCAGTATGCATTTCATGAAGGTAGTTTTGAGATAAAATGAATTAATATTTGTTAAGGGCTCTGAACATTGCCGGGCACGTGCTAGATGCTACACAGTGTTTATTATTGTTATTGGCAATAATCATCCCTGACGGTTTTCAGTTTTTGCAGGGTCCCAGGAGCGTGCTAAGTGTAATACATACATAACTTAACTTAAATTCCGCACTAGTCCCAGGGAAGCAGGAGTTTTTATTGTTTCTTTATCTAGATGAAGAAAAGAGGTTCAGACAGGTTACCCCCTTGCCACAGTCATATGAGGAGTAAAAGCAGAGCCAGGATTTGAGTCTATGTCAGTCCGACTCCAGAATCCATGCTGTTTCTACACTGGCTCTTCTACACTTCACCTGGGCTCCTCCCAGGTGAGGACCCCCTGCCCCCCCGGGTACCCCTTATTCCCTGTGTCCCATGGCAGCAGGTTCCCAGGACAGGTACTTTCTTAGTCCCTGGCTTCTCAAGGCCAAAGAGTTTGTACCCAAGGGTCTGCACTTGGGGAGAGAGCTTTATCTTTGTAGTTGAGCCCAGGTTTCAAGATGAGAAATCTAGCAGAGGTTTGGGTGGGTTTCTTGCCGCTTAAACAGAACAGAGGACCTTCTGCTGAAATGACGGGAGTATGAGTGTTATATGAAGGGTTATAAAAAATCGCAAGCCAGAAACCTCTGAACATCTGGTTTTTGTTTGAGTAGCTGCTAGTTCATGCCTTTATCTGAGCAGCTCTCATGTTCAGGGCTAATGGACGCACAGTTTGTTTCATTCCTGGTTCATATTACACGCCAGCCTGATTTTTTTTATTTTATTTTCATTTGTGTCATAAGCCAAGGAACTCGTGCAGGAGTGCAAGGGATGGACTGTATATTTTGGATGAGCAAGAAAAAGCCCAGTGCACTAAGGCCGGAAGCCTCGGGTGGTATTTTTCACAAAATACGGTTTTCATTTTTCTCAAGCTGATACATGCAAGCTCTTCCGTGAAGACTTTTCATTTGGGAAATGGTTCCTACTAGCATCATCTACTTTTAAATGAGAGGAGAGGAAGGTGAAATCTGTTGAGCCACTTCTGGGTGCCATGGTCTACACTGAGCACAATTTATGGACATGAACTCATTTTAATTCTCAAAACCAGCTTGTGCTGTCAGAGTTGTTATCCCCATCTTCTGGGTGAGGCAGGGGATTGCATTCAAGGTCACGCAGAAGCAGAGCTAAGATTCAAACCCAGGTCCATCTGATTCACAATTACGTTGTAAATTTCCAACACTTTTTGAGGGCACTCTGCGACGTGTGTCTTTTGTGTTCAATAAGTAATAAAAAAACACCTTTAGGGAGGACACCAGGTCCTAACAGTCCTAAAAACAAAAGACAAAAAGATACATAGCGTAACGAAGAACACTGACTTCTAGTCAAAATCCAGGGCTTCCTGAGTAAATATAAGACAAGTTTCCTTGTCTTATAAATAAATAAAGAAGGGACTAGCCATTAGTAGTGTTCTAGAAGCTCTGGCCAACATAAGGCAGAAAACAGGAATAAGGGGTTGAGACAAATCTATCATTTTTTATGAAGGATATGTTTATATTCCTAGAGAACCCAGAAACATTAATTAAAAAACTATTTTCCTTAATAACAATTCAGAACTTGCAACTGGGATACAAGATAGCTTTTCAAAAGTCAATAGATTTCCCATATACTTGCAATCACCAGGTATGAAATATAATAAAAAATGTCCCAGTCAAAAAAAAATCAATAAAAATTAAAATATCACTTAATGAGAACTATATGTGACCTGTGTGACAAAAACTGTGAAATTTTATTGAGAGCCATAAAACAGGACAGGAATAATTAGGAAATATAGCATGTTCCTAGATGAGAAGGTGAAACACTTTAAATATGTCAGTTTATAGGTTTAATGGAATGCCAAACCGAATCCTAAAGGGAATTTAGGAGATGTGATTGAATGGTTTAAGGCCTCATCTGGAATAATAAACAGATGAAAGTAGGGAAGAAATTCCAAAAGAATAATGAAAGGACACTCATCTTTAAAGATACTAACATACCATAAATCTAAAATAAAAGAGGAGTCAAACAGATTAGCGAATTAAAAGTACCTAGAAATATTACAAGCTCTATGTAAAAGTTTAATACTTGAAAAAAAGGAAGAATTGCAAGTTAATGGAGACAGGCTTAGTTGATAGATGTTGTTGGAATGACTTAGAGAAGCAGAGCTTAAACCAGAGGCGGTAAAATGGCATTCAGAGGGACAGATGTGGCGGAGAGACACAGGGAAAGCATTTTGAGCCTTCAGTGTTGGCCTAATATGTAAAAATTGGACAGTTTCCCATAAAGCCATATATTTATGGCTTACCTTTAAAAAATTCCTGCAGGAACAAGTCTCCTCTCAAAAACTCTGTAATTCACCACAGTCTGCACCTCATCCTGTTTTCTCACACCTGACCTGCTTTGCTTCTTTAGCTTACCTGCATTGGCCCCAGGCGGAATTTGTGTTTTCACCCTCTCATTCAGACTTCACTTCACACCACATGCCCCAATAAATTCCAGATGGACTAAAGGGGTAAACATTTGAAAGCCAAACCAGAAGAGGGTAAAACCCAATGTTCACATATCCCTGGCCTAGAGAAGGACTTTTAAGCTTAAACAATTCACTGAAGGAATCACAAAGAAAAAAAAAAAAAGACTAGCAAATGTTTACATGAAATTGCAAAACTTCCATATGTCTTATAAGTCTTGTCAAAATAAGAAGGAAAATAGTAGACTGAGAAAATGTTTGAAGTAAATATGAGAGACCAAGGAAGGGTTAATAACTATATTATGTTCAGGTACATTATGCTGTGAAAAAAAAAATTATGATCTCATGGATAAATGGCTAAAGTTCCTATATAGAAAAGTTTCCAAAAACATATAGATTTCTGTAAACATACATGAAATATGCTTAACCTTATTAGTAATCTAAGAAGTGCAAATTAAAATAATTGGGTATTTTTTTTTACCTATAAATTAACCCCCTCCCCCAAGTTAAAACCCAATCCTGAATGGGCTGTAGTGAAATTATACCCATATATATTACTAGTTGCATTGTAAATCAGTGCAGCCCTTTGGGAAAGCAAGTTGGCATTTTATATTAGATCATAAAAATGTTCATGTTTTCAATGTCCGAAGTAAGCTGATACTTAGGAAAAGCTAGTTGCTTATCTCAGCCTTGCTTGCAATTGTGAAAAATTGGAAACAATCCGTGTCTAACAATAAGAAGACATACAAGCAAATTGTGGAATATTCACTTGATGACTATTACTCAGCCATTAAAAATTATCACCATGAAGTGTGTGAAATGTGGGGAAAGGCTTGTAATTTACAGCCCCCGAAGGACACGGAAGTTATGTTTCCAGCACGAACGCATCTATTAATAACAGTGTGACTTGTCTGACAGTCTGCGGCAGAACCGGAACTCAAGGCTCTCAATTCCGAAACCGTGCTGTTTCCATGCGTCCTTCCTGCAAACCTAAGGAGTATGTATGGGACGTCAGTCAGGGCTGTCTGTCAGGCCGGCCGTTGGAATCTGTGCTCTTCCCAATGGAACCTAATGTAGCCATTCAGAGCACTAGTGATAGGGGCTGCGAACGGACTTGTGGACCTTATAACCTCTGAAAGCTGGGGTTTTCTATACTCTCCTTCTCTCCCCAGTTGGCACCAGTGATAAAGGCATCAGTGATAAAGATAAAGGGAGCAAATCTAGAGGCCAAGAAAGGATTGGAGTTGAACCAAAGGCCGTGGCAGGTGCTGCAGGTGCTGTGGGACATGTGTTTTCTTCAGCTCTCTGACACACCTAGATGCATATAAATATTTCCATTGTTTTTTGGCTTTGCTTTGTAAAGAATGCATTAAGTTAAAACCATTAACCATGAAGGCACACAGTGCTTTCTAAGTCAGCTTCGCCTGAGGGGAAAGGCGAGACCCCAGGTGGTCCCTCCATCCTGAAAGCCTAGTGTTAGGGGAAAGCAGAGGCGGCTTAGTGGGATTTTTACTTTCAGAAAGAAAGCCTATTTTAAAGAATTGTGAGCTTTGAAACCTGAGCCTGCTGTTCTGTTTCCTGCATCCCGCATACCCAAAACAGACAAGAATTTTCTGCGTAGCAGAGTTGACCATGACAGTAATAATCCCCTTTGTTGTATGGGACTTTTAGCCTACTGAGCACATTGACATAGAGTTTTTTGCATTTTAGGATGGTATTCAGATTATTATCCCTATTTCACGGAAGCAGCAGCTGAGGTTCAGAAGTTAAGGGTCTTTTCTGAAAAGCTCTTTTCCTGGTCCAAGATCACCCAGCAAGCGTATGGGCAAGCCTGGGTTCCAATCCACTTCTCCTGTGTGACTGACCCAGTTACTCATTTATCCTTACAAACCCACATTCATCCAGTCTCTTCTGCAGCGTCACTGTGCCATGCCCTCTGCTGGGCCTTGGTGACAGCTGAGGACACTTGTCTCAGGGCCGTGCCCCGGTGGGTCTCTCAGACTGCAGGGAGAGGGACCTTCATCAGCATGGTGACTAGGCTGAGTTATGAAGGGAAAGGGCAGAGTTTGGGGGAGCGCTTAACAAGGGAGCTAACCTCATTGGGGCAGGGGGCAGGGAATGCGTGACATCTAAGCCGAGACCTGGGAAATTGGACAGGGAGAGTGAGGTGAGTGGCATGTGGGGAGCAGGTAGGAGGATTTAAGATTGCTACCCAGGGACCCCTAGCTTCTCCTGCGTGCATGGAGGAGGAGCAAGAGAAGGAGCGTGAGGGGGAGTGGCAGAAATGGTGGTGGTGGCAGAAATGCCAGAAAGTGCTTTTCTTTGCTGTTTAAATCTGAGGGAAGAGAGAAGGAAGGACTGGAAAATCATCTTGAACGCTATTGACTGGAACTTGTGGTTGAAGGTTCTATATATATCTCCCTCCTGGGGTCCTACCCTAATGAGAGCAGTGATTTAAAACAAGGGACAAACCCACAAGGACAGAGAATAAGAGATAATAGCCACCAAGAGATGACAGCAGACCTTTGGAAAACAGAAAGTGGGTTGAGTTAGCGGCATAGAGAAGGCTAGGTACTGAGCCTCTGCTAACTAAGATGTCAGTGAGAACAGAGCCCCGAGAAGACCTCAGAAACAGGACCAGGTGCAGCAGAGGGCAGTAGGAGGCCACAGAGCTGAAACATGGAAGGGTTAAACAGTCACAATTAGACCCTTCGGTCTCGTGGCCCCATCGCACACAGACAATCAAATTATCCATCAAGTGTAAGAGTAGAGTAAAGATGATCACTTCATCTTCAGGAGCCATAAAAGCTCCTGAAACTAAACCTCTCCATTTACCTTTCTCAGGAAGCTCCTGGAAAATGCACTCCATCACAACCGTGAAGTAGACCAGCACGAGGGGTCCAGGAAACAAGGGGTTCAGTAAATGAGAGAGGTGAAGAGAGGGCCCAAAAAACAAGCAGACCAGACTACAGCAGGGCAGAGGGCTCAGGAGGGAGATCCCCAGGCAAAAAGAAAAACTGTGAGCCAGACAGATTACCTGGTATGTTCGACCACGTGGAAAATTGTATTTCAGAGGGATTTTAGTTTTGTTGGATCAGAGGAGTAGAGTTATTAATAAAAACATAGGAAATAGAAGCAAAAAGTGGTGCTTTTCCATTAGATCACACAGGAGTAGCTAACAGTAGTAGTAGTGGATAACACCAAATGTAAGCAAAACAACAGCTGCTTAAGCACATTATTTAGAAATAAGTAATTTCTAGACGAGATAGCCAAAAGAGCTGAAACTAGTTGTCTGAGGTGTGGCAGGCCGACGTGCATGCCGGTAAGGTGGAGGACTGCTGTTTTCATCATAAGCTTTATAGTATTATTTGACTTTTTAAACTATGTGCATGCATTACTTTGAATTAAAAGAAAATTAATGTTATAGAAGTCAAGGAGGGGGGAGTTGAAAAGTGTGCATTGGAGGTAGCAGTAGGAAGCTCAGCGAGACCCCCTGGTTCCTTCCACATCCCCTTACTTAGCCCAGTCCATTGGGAAGGCTCATTTGCAAGTAAGTTCCATCTCCAGCATTCTACCCAAGAAAGTGTATATTTAGTTCACCCTGGTAAGAGAATCTGTTCTTTCTGCACCGTCCTCATCCAGAGAGATCCAAGGTGAGGCTCCCACGGTGACTGAAAGTTGTAGACAGTTGCTCACCCTCTCTGTACAGTGTCATGGTTGGCAGGACAAGGTTTGGAGCCTGTGTACCTGGGTTCCAGTTCCTGCACCTCCTCTTGTCAGCTGTGCAGCCTTGGGCAACCGTAACCGAGAAAACAAATCAGACCCTGGGAGTGATAATAGGCCCAGACTTTGTTATGAGGGAGAAAGGAGTGAATGTGTACAGAGCACGGTCCCTACTAAGTGCACGAGGTCCCTACTAAGTGCACGATAGATGTTGATGTTATTGTTAGTCCAAATTCTGCTTTCCTGTTTGTTGCTTTCACAGGTTACGCAGTTGTCCAAACTTAGGTTGTACCTTTTGATGCCCAAAAAGGTTGTACCTTTTTTACCCTGCTAAAAAAGCAAATCAATTAAGAACACATATATTGGTTGTACATTTTTTTTTTTTTTTTTTTTTGGCAGAGCACTAGGCTGCTTCCTGGGAAAGACAAAGGCAGTGCTGGGTGTGGTCCTTGTCCTTGAAGAGCTTCTCTCAGCCCTAGAATTAGTACTGATAGCATAAGGGCGGGGGTTACCACATCAAACACGGTGAATTGTCAGGGGGGTTTTGAGAAGGCTAACAATGAGGGTAGGGTCACTGTAGCCTAGGGTGGGCCAAGAAGGCATAGAGGATTGGCTCTGGAATAAAGGAAGGGAGGAGCCATGGAACAAAAATCCAGGATGAGAAGCTACTAGAAGTGCAGGAGCATGCTGAAGTGGCTGAGAATGAGAAGAGCCAGTGCAGATCTTGGAGCACCCAGCTGTGAGACCTTGAGGAAGGTAATGACCTTCCCTGAGCTGTAGAAGGGTTAAACGAGGTCACTCAGTGCACTTACATTCCACCTGACTTGCCGTAGACTCTCCCGTGATCTTCTTTAGTTTGTGCTAGGAGTCTGAATCCCAAAGCAGAAGGCTATTCACTGGCCGAGGGTCTGAAAGATGTTTTCTTGGGAGAGTAGGCGTGGAGTCAGAGCACTGGGCCTAACCCTGTGGTTCTAGCCAGCCTGATTGCAGCCGGTCTCAAAAGGTTTAGAAAGGAGGGCTTTTTGCATCAGTGGGCACTTAGGGCCTCCAGTTCAAACCAGGGAAGTCTCTCTTGCCCCTCATTACGCAGTTGTGTCATAGTAATGGAAGCCAGTGCTGGATGGAGATGTGCTAGAGCACGAGTTGCTGCTTCTCTACGCCAAGAGCCTGGCTTCCTCACATCCCGTCGTCAAGTGCACATGCCCATATGCACGGCGAACCAGGAGCCCTTGATGAGGGAGAAGTGAGTTGAGGTCCGCCAGGGCACTGCCAGGAAACACTGGCACACTGAGCAGGGTCCCACAGCCTTCTAGCTGTCATCACTCACTTGCTAATACTAGGACACCCACCGTGTGTCAAGCACTGGATAATCACCCCCATTTTACAGACAGGGAGACCGGGGCATAGAGAGGTGAAGGGACTTGATCAAGGTCACACAGGAGGTGGCAGAGCAGGAGGAGAATGCCCAGGGTCTCGCTCTAAAGTGTGCGCTCTTTCTCGTATATCACCCAGGCTCTGATGTGGCCTGTCTCAAATGGGTTTGCTTGGTTTGGTTTGCTTGACTTGGTTCCGTTCTGCCCACCGCCGATGAGAAATTGCCTGCAAGCTCCACGAAGTCAGTTCACGCGCATTATCTCAATTAACCCCCTCCTGCATGTGAGATAGGTCAGTGAGGAACCATAAATCAGAGACCGTAAGTGATTTGCCCCGGGTTGCACAGCTAGTGAGAGGCAGAGTTGGAAGTCAGACCCCGGTCTGTCTAATGGCATGGCCCACGGTCAGTCCCAGGTCAGGGAGTTCCAGCCAGGGAAGTCAAATTATGCAGGAATTATGCCAGGGTCCAGAGGGGTTAGAGACGAAGTATGGGGACGCAGAGCCCAGCTGACCATGCCTGGGTTGGTGCTCACACTCCAGCCCAGGGGACCGGAGGAAGGAACCGGGGTCCTAGGAAGAAGGCTGGCCAGCCACAGGGGCTGTGCTCTAATGCTCCAGGGACCCTGTGGGCTCTTATCATTTGAGCATGCAGACAGCTGAGAATACAGTGTGCCTGCAAACCTCTTGCTGGACAGAGAGCGGACAGTCTTGGCACATGGATGGGCCAGCATGTCATGGATCAGGGAACTAGGGACATGTCCCCTCTAGATCTGGCCCAGGCAGGGGCTGACACTTGCTTATAACCTCGTATAATGGCAGCTTAGATTCCTGCTGCTGCCAGAGAGTCAGAGGTGGCCAGAAGTTTCCTAAAACTTTTCACAACAGCAACTATTTCTCAATTCCTTACAAGATATGTAGTTTTTCGCTTTTGCCGTTTGGGCAGCTCCTGCCTAGAGGCTGAGGGAGCGATCTGTCTAGATGGCTAGAGCAGGTATAAAATATTTAACTTGAGCATATAATTGCATTACCGTGATCTCTAATAGGATTTGCTGTCCAGCAGAAGTCCAACTTGGCCTCTGGCCCAAAGACAGAGACCCAGGTTATTATGTTGAGTGTTACCCACTAGATAAATAAGAAAGAAATACTGTTCAAATCATTGTGTGACTGACCGACACACATTATAGTTATTGTAAAGAAACATCCACCGGAGTTGGAGAATTTATACATCTTGTTAATCATTTTATGGTGTTATATCCTGAAAGAAGTAATGCGGGTCTATAATTCACGGAAGCCATCCGGACAGCTCTTGCTAGAGGAGCTGGGGGGTCTGCAAATTCATATTACCGTGGGTTCCCCAAACACATGGTTAGTGCTATTCGGGGACAAGAGAGCCCAATACAGTGTCTGGCTGGCAGTCCCAGAGGAAGAGAAATGAAAATGAAGCTGCAGATCCAGAAAAAATGTATAGAAATGAAATTTGGAGAAAAAGAAAATAAATGAAAAGCAAAAAAAGGAAATGAGCAAGGAAGCCAACAGCTCAGACCCCCACAGAAGGAACCAGCCTCTGGATCTGAGGCTGCACGTGCCAAAGGACACTCATTCATCCGCAGGTCGCCCTCTGTCGTTTGGTTTTTAACAAGTGTTGAGGGAGTCGCTCCTGCAGACACGGCAGTGGGCCAGTCACTTGGGAGACATGGACAAAATGAGAAATTGGAAATGGATTCCTTCCTCTCAAAGAATTTGCAGTTCCCCTAGTGAACTCATAAATAACTAGACTGCAAGGTAGAAAGCGGTAGGTGATAAGTGAAAGAGAGAGGAAAATTGGCATCAGGATTCAGATGAGGGAGAGAGAGCCTGTCTTGCTAGAAAGGATCCTGGGAGGCTTGATGGTTGGTAGGTCCTGGACGTGTGCACTGGGTCAGGAGGCAAGCTTCCCAGGGGCAGTCACCAGCGTTGGCTGGAGAGAGGGTGTGGGTGCCGAAAGGGGCAGGGAGCAATTTCACAGCAGCACAGAGAGGCCCTGAAGAGGACCGTCGTGGCAAAGAAGTTATTTTGGAAAGAGAAGTTGGAGCCTTAAACTCCTATTTCGGAAATTTGGGCTTTCTCTTCTCTAACGTTTCCTACAGTATATTTCTTGAGATCGTTTTACATTATACGCAGGCAGACTCTCTTTCAAAAATGATGTATTTCTTTTAGTATGCTGGAAAAAATGTAATTAGGTATATCAAACTATTATTTCAAATTTCTGTTATAAATAAATTCAAGACAATAAATGAGCCCAAAATACTAAGTGAATAATCAGACAGATAGTACATGCCTATAGCAACAGCGGACAGGTCGTACCAAATAAATGACATTTAGAACCACTGCTCCATCCCAGGGTCATATACTCAGACGTCTTGGGGACACTGCAGGTGACCACAGTGTCTGGGCCTGTCCTAAATGAGAAGAGATTGTTGCCATGCTAGATCTCCCCATTTTTCAGGAAAAGACACCATTAAGAGATTTAGTGAGCTTTCCTTTTTTTTTTTTTTTTTTAGAAATTCTGGCAACTAACTCAAATTTTTTAAGCACTGTACAAACAAAAGTGTCCATAGACCTGCAGTTTGCGGCATCGACTCTGGATGCCAAGGAACAGTGGCCTTATCCGTGGCCTGAAGCCACTCAGTTCTGGAATGGCAGCCCAGGCCTGCAGGTGTAGGGCACACAGAAAGGGACAAGGCTGGAGGCAGAAGTGCCCTCAGAATGCCGACACAGGGGTCCAGGCCAAAGGGAACCCGGCCCGCACATTTCCATCTTCCAGGTGAGGTCCTGGTGCCGTGGGTGGTCTCAACCTGCGGGTCTCCAGGTCATCTTTCCAGACCGTGCCGACCTGATTTCCTGTGTAGCCTGTAAGCGGTATCGAGCTTGGTGACGAGCCTGGATAAATGACTGCAGGGTAATTAGCAGCACCCCCACCCCACCTCCTCGGAGCATGTTTCTGTTCCTCCAGTGTCTGTCATCACAGAATAATCTGGCACAGAGTGATATTCATTGGACGGAACTCTCTAGCCAGCAGCTGAGTAGAGCGTTTAAAAACCTGATTTCTTAAGTACTTTGTTCTAAAGACAGACTTGACATGAAGTTGGCATGATGATCAGCAGGTCGCTGCGTGGGAGCAGCAAGGATGATTATTCTGGATCTGGCTCTGGCTCGACCCCCGTCTTGCCCAGAACTGCTTTGCATTTCAAAAGGCTGCCTATTCTTTAAGAGCTATTCAAACACTACCTCCTGCCAGACCAGGCCCTCCTCTTTGGAAGGGGTCCACAAGTTGCTGTGGCATTTTTGCATAGTTTAGATCTCCCTGTCCCCTCTGGCTTTTTTTCCCTTTTTTTAAGATTTTATTTATTTAACAGAGAACACAAGCAGGCAGAGAGGCAGGCAGAGGCAGAGAGAGGAGCAGGCTCCCTGCCAAGCAAGGAGCCCGATGCGGGACTCGATCCCAGGACGCCGGGATCATGACCTGAGCCGAAGGCAGCTGCTCAACCAACTGAGCCACCCAGGCGTCCCCCCTCTGGCTTATTTTGACAGACCTGTGGGTCACCCCTCAGCCTCTCTTCCAGACCACTGGTTCTCACAGTGGTACCCGGGGTACCCAAGGGCCTCAGCATCCCCTGGGACCCTGCCCCAGACCCATGACGGGACAAGCTCTAGAGGTGGAGCCTAGTAGGTGTTTTAACAAGCCCTTCAGGTGACTGACAGAGGCTAGAGGTTTATCACTGAAACAACCTTCTGTGGACCAGGGGCCTGTCTATGCATATACACGTGTGCACGTATATACCTGTACACAGACTCCTACATATGTAGTGGTTTTATTTCATCTTTGTGACAATTGTGTAAGGCAAGTGGCTTTCTCATTTCCTAGAGGAGTTAACTGAAACTTCAGATGCCACATTCCCAGAGTGCGTTTTAGTTCAAATGCTAGAGAGTGGATCTTTGGCCCCGATTCTCTGTGCGCCAGGCCTCACCATAGAGCTCCAATCTGCCGCGTCCGTCTGGGTCAGGTACTACCCCCCCAGGCCTGTCAGCTGTGGCCAGGGAGGAGGTGGCAGTGTCTGCACCCCCCCCCCCGCCCCCGCCTTGCTGGCCACTTAGATCTGTGGGCCGAGAATTACTCCTCAGAAGGAGCTGTCAGTGGAGGATGGAAGGATGGATGGATCTGTAAGGGAAGGAAAAGTATCTCCCAACACGTGAACATGTACTTCTTTGAAGCCCCTTCTCTTCTTGGTTGGCCCAGAATTCATCAGCCTCATCGCCGTGACGCATCTCTGTGGCCCCTCTGGCCTGTGCTCACGGGACACGGTAGGGGACTGCACGTGCAGCTTTCTTCAGGGAAGGCGGCCCAACCAGAGCCCACAGGGGGGCCCCTGACGCCTATGAGAGCTGCTGCCAGAAGCCCTCGGAGCAGAGGAAGGGCTCTTGGCTAGAGGCAGCCTGGGAGCCACCTGCTGTCCAGTCCCGTCCTGAGGACTCGGCCTTGCGGCCCCTCTCACGGGGTGGTGATGGCATGATACTAGCTCTCCGAAGGCACAGAAGGGAGGTGTGAGAAGTTGAAGTCAGCCGTAAAATGAGCTAACTTCCTTTTTCCCCCCTCAAACCCTAAACACGAGGATTTTCTCTGCTCTTTCATCTGCTTGTGTAGTATTCTAATGATGGACAATTTGGGTTGCTCCACTAGATGATAGGATGCTAGATGTAAGAGAGCATCTACGCCTTCCACCTCCCGGGGATGCTTCCGGGGCCTCAGAGTGTGTGCTCAGTGAGCGTTCACTCAATGGATTTAATTCCATAGATGAAAAGAAAGACCCTAAGAGAGGATGGGGCCTGGCCAGCATCGCCTAACGAGCTGGTGGCAGGAGTGGGACGAAAACCCAAGTTTCTCGCTGCAGTCCAGGCATGTTCCCTCACATGGGACTCATCGGATCATAAGATTTCAGGTGTAGAAGCTTACCCCGAATGCCCCTGCCATTTCTCTGTGGGCTCTCAGTACAAACGCAGCCCGTGACTGAAAATGTCTGATCTTGTAGGTCACCTGGTCCGTTTTTTCCGTCATTCAGCCAGCCGACTTCCGTTTAAGACCTGCTGTGAGCCAACAATGGCCCTGGTTACTGAAGATTCAGAGACAAATGACACATTTCCTGCCCTCAATTAGTTTGTAGTGTGCGGGCAGCTCTACGTACACACCAACAGAATGTGACCCAGCAAAGTGTCCTGCTCTCTTACAAAATTCTTTCTTCTTTCGGATTAAGTCCCTTTCCCAGGGACTGAAGTCTTTACTCATTGGACCTAATCAACCTAATTCAGGACCACAAAACAAAAGTCCAGTCCTTATCTTTCATGAGAGCCCTTCAGATATTTTTAAACAGAGGTCAGTACCCCCTGAGTAAGGTAAATTCCCAATTCCTTCAGAAATTTTTTTTTCTTTCTTCTTCTTCTTTTTTTTTTTTGGTGAGAGTAAGAAAGAATGAGCCAGGAGGCGGGGGTGCAGTGCAGGGAAGGGGCAGAGGAACAGGGAGAGAATCTTTAGCAGGCTCCACGCCCAGCGCCCAGGACAGAGCCTGATACAGGGCTCGATCTCACGACGCTGAGATCACGACGCGAGCCAAAACTGAGTCAGACGCTTAACTGACTAGCTGAGCCACGGAGGAGTTCCTTATTTGAAATGTGTGTTCAAGTCCTCTTACCTTCTCTTCATTGCTCTTCAACAAACTTGCTCAAGTTCGTCTTATCCGTCTCTTAATGTGGCTCCCAGATGTGAACTACTGAGCTCCAAATACAGTCTGAGAGGACAAGGCAGAGTTGCTCTTCCTCTCAGTACCTTTATTGTAGGCGTTGCATGTCTGAAACTGTAGGGCAAGGAAACGATAGCTTTGTTGGCCACCAGGCGTTCTCAGGAGTCTGTCCGTGCGGTGTCTTCTGCCCTCTTTCCTCCATTTCCTCCCTTGTATTCCTGCTCAGTTTCTCCACACAGTGAGTATTTCCTGAGTACTTGCTTTGTGTGTAGCACCCGCCAGACTTTGGAGAACCAGACTTGATGCTTGTCTTCAAGGAGCTCGTAGTCTTCTTGGTGCAATTCTGTGTGCCCCCAAAGAAAGAATTAAAAAATAACCAAAACTTAATATAATCAAGGTAATCATCATTTTTCCTAGGCCCCCGCCCCCCTCCTTAGAGCTGCTCTTCGTAGTGGTTGGTAAACTTCTGGGTATGATTGAAAACAGATCTCCCAGTTCAAATACCAAGGCAGAGCTGGCTTTAAGCCCAGGCTGTCGGGGGCTTTGTCAAATTTTTGTCATTGCGTTCACCTAGACTGTTGCAGACTGGAGGCCTTTGAATCCCATCATCTGCACAAAGAGCTGGGCACCTACAGGGACTGACACCTCGCAGGCCGTGGAACCGCTTTCCAGCACCTGGCACGTTCCCAGTGCCAATCTCAAGTGCAGAGGGAGGAAAGTTCTTTCAGATGTTGGCATGAGTCTGCCTGTGTTTGGGTTTCTGGGAGACAACAAGTTTAATTTGTTTTGATAGTGCTTTTCCCCAGGAGGGATGTACCCAAACATCCCGCCGCCTTCACATTCAGCATGTGTTTGCTTTCCTGGCTTACCGTGGGGAGCTGCAGTGTGCTTTCTACGTATATGTGTGTGCGTTCACCTGCAAAGGCCCGCATTGCCTTGTTGGCATTCATTAGACCAAGTTAGTATGTTGCTTTGGTTCACAAATGAAAGGCATGTGTCACCCTTTTTTAAAACCAAAATACCAACTCTGCCAAGGCCTGAGCAAACCTCTTCCCACATACACTGCTATGCTATTAGCTCTTCAGAATGACTCTCTTATGTGGGGGCTATTATTAACCCCATTTCATAGATGCAGAAACTGATACATAGAGGTGACTCGTCCAAAGGGCACACAGCTAGCAGGAAGCATCCTCCCTCCTGGGCCCACGCTCTGGCTCAGGCCAGATGCCACATACTTCGGCTTCTTTGGGGTCAGATAGAACTTGATGCACCTACCAGATTTGCCCTTATAGCTGTGTAACCTTGAGAAAGTGACTTCAG
The DNA here is from genome assembly GCA_028533885.1 of Nasua narica. Lineage (NCBI taxonomy): Eukaryota > Metazoa > Chordata > Mammalia > Carnivora > Procyonidae > Nasua > Nasua narica. The sequence goes on along the minus strand of CM052815.1, from coordinate 49,766,540 downwards.
CTCACAGTCTCCATCTGAGAGCTATAAATGTGTAAAATGATGACAAAGGCACCTAGTTCTCATAATTATTATGAAGAACAAAATATATATCTTTCCTTCATTTGAGGAAATGAGAGGGTGTCTATGACAGTCTTCTCTCCACCTTGAGTTGCTGTAGAGTTAAATCACAGCGCTGCCATCTAGTTTGTCTTCCTCTGTTTTCCTTGTTGCCAGTGATAAGCCCAATCCCCTTTCGGGATCAAAGGAGATGTAACAGATATAACCTAAACTATACATTTCACCAGCTATCGTCAAGATCATACACCCAGGGCCCCTGGGTGGCGCAGTTGGTTGAGCGACTGCCTTCGGCTCAGGTCATGATCCCGGAGTCCCGGAATCGAGTCCCACATCGGGCTCCCGGCTCCATGGGGAGTCCGCTTCTCACTCTGACCTTCTCTCTCTCACTCTCTCTCTTTCCTAATAAATAAATAAATAAAATCTTTAAAAAAAAAAAAAAAAAAAAGATCATACACCCAGTCATCTGATGGGCTGTCCCAGGGTCCAGGTTCCTTCCTCTTGCCTGCAGCATTAGCATCTGTCCTAGAGCGAAGCCGAAAGGCAGTACTGGGGAGTGGATCTCTGCTGCGTAATAGGCAGACCTTGGCTCTTCGGCCAACTGCTCTGAAAGACTTGTTGACACCCACACTGAGACCTAAGGAGCCACAGGAGTTGGAAGGAGTTGCTTCTGTCGGCTGGGACACATCACAGGGGAACAAGAGATAGAGGAGGCGCTGGGAGGGAGGAATAGGTACCGGATAGTAGAGAAGAGAGATGGGATGGCTAGTGAGCTCTGGCATCGCTCACAGCTGATTCCTTCCGTCTTTGTGCCAGAATCCGTCAGCCAGCTCCCAGGGCCATGGTGAACTGGTGGAGGAGGAGAAAAGCCTCCTTTCCTCTTCTGGTGTGACTGCCCCTGGGAAGTAGGAGGGCAGTGGGTCTGCCTCGTAGTCTTCCTCCAGGCAGGATTTCTTTTGCGGTCTCTGCTTGTTTCCTACAAAGTGAGGCTTTGGGACTTCATAAATGGAAAGCAAAAGGTAGAAAATGAAGGCGGCCTTTCCTGGACATCAACCCCACATCAGGAGAATGGATTTAGCAACTGTGATCCTCTTTCACCTTGACCTTGACTTGATCGTCTTTCACAATCTCATTTCACAGCAGTGCTCGTGATTTGTGTCTGGGAAAAGGTAGCGAGCAGACCAAGTGAGGTGCCGTAATGGTTCGCTGAGGCGTCTGTGGTTTCCACCTCTCCTCTACGAAGGAGCATTGTCTTCCCTTCCTTCTGCAGACACCCCTTTGTATGGCGAGCAATATTTTGTACCACATTCAGAGAACGCTCCCACTCACAACACATATCCAAAGAATGAGCTAAGGAAAGATTTAAACTCCGCCATTCCAATATTGATGGAAGTAAAAACAAGTTTCTGAAAATTAAATCTGCTAGCAGGACCCTCTGTTGCGAGAGAAAAACAAAAGTTAGGGGAAAAGCCTCCTGCCCGCCCAATCCTCCAGCATACCATACACCCGATTATGAAAATCAGTAATTCAAAGGCAGCTAAAATTTTAATTCAGGTCTGAGTAGTGTAAAGGCACACCTTTTGCTAAATGAAGGCAGCTGCAGTCTGAATGTGAGCAAAGCAGGAAGGAACGATAGGGGGGAAGAATTCACCAAACACTAATTGGAAACATAACATTAGTGCAATAAAGTTCACACTTCTCCCGAGCCCATGAGTGTCTCTTCCGCGCTAGCATTTAGTATAGATACCTGGTTAGTGGAGACTCATTATTTATGCGGTCCCACGTGGGCCCCAAGTACTTGAAAGCCTTCCAAATGGAAGAAAGACTATAGATGTGAACATTTCGTCCAAAAGAAATATTCTCTAAATGTCTCCCTTCTACTTCCTCTTTGCTATCCTAAAATTATTCCATGTCTCCTAAAACTTCTGCCCTCTCTGGCAACAACAGCCTGGGGCAAGTTTTGAAGCAAACAGGCTTCTCTTCTGTCAGATTTAGCAAACAATGTTATACTCAGTCACAGAAAATGTATTTCTCTCACTGTTTCACTGTGAAGGCTTTTTGGCAGATGATTAACAGGTTTGTATCTTGCAGACTTCATAAATCAAAATCGAGACCGTGTGTAATACTTATCTGCAATTGATCCTGTTAAAAACGCAACTGGTAACTATGGTAATTTATTAAGAGACATATTTTATACCCCTGGGTTTGAGAAGGATGGAACCGGAGACTTTAAGATCGCAGGGGGCTCTCTGAGGTCATCTGGTGGAATTCTTTCAGGGACAGCAACAACGTGGACTCCATGATGCTTCAACAGAACCGAGGGAGACAAAGTCCTGGGAGTAACTTAGCCTGTTTAAATAGTCTCACAAGAACGCTTGTGAGAGGTGGCAACATTTGAGTTGGATTTGAAAGGACTAGACATTGCCATGCAGGGAAGCAACGAAGGAGCAAGTGTGAAGATGTAAAGACAGGTGCAGGAAGATCAAGTGCCATGGCCAAGGGCCCACAGCCATGCAGTGGCACCACAGGACCTGGCAGCCTGGCCTCCTGCTTCTGTCCTGTGCCCCTTCTGCGGTGCTGAAGGTGGAACCCACCCTCCCCAGTTGAGCCATCAGCCAGTAGCTTAAAGGGAAAATAATCTTGCCTTAAACTTTACTCCAAATTCTTTTTTTTTTTTTTAAGTAGGCTCCACTCCCAGTGCAGAGCCCAGTGCACGGCTTCAACTCATGACCCTGAGACCTAGACCTGAGCTGATATCAAGAGTCAGATGCTTAACTGACAGAGCCACCCAGGGGCCCCTCAAAATTCTTATTTTTAAAAGCATATTAAGAAGGAAAGGAAACTTCTAAAGGCATTCTCTAGAAAGACACTTATAACTTAAAGGCAGAAGGAACATGGAATCTTCTAGGCAAAGCCAGTGGAAAGCAGAGGCGCTTAGGGCCCTGGCTTGTGAGCCTCGCTCTGCCAGGACCCAGAC
>CM052815.1:49728380-49763009 GCA_028533885.1 Nasua narica | reverse complement strand
TGCCGGGCGTTGACGGACTTCCCGTGCTGTCTCCGCAGCCTCCTGCCCCGTGCTCTGCAGCGGGAACGGCCAGTACATGAAGGGCCGGTGCCTGTGCCACAGCGGATGGAAGGGCGCCGAGTGCGACGTGCCCACCAGCCAGTGCATCGATGTGGCCTGCAGCAACCACGGCACCTGCATCATGGGCACCTGCATCTGCAACCCCGGCTACAAGGGCGAGAGCTGCGAGGAAGGTAGGACGGCGGCGGGCAGGCGGGCAGGCGGCCGGGTGGGCGGCGGCACCTGTCTGGCTCTGGGACAGACCAGCGCGCAGTTCCAGGCTCGCCTGAGGGAGCAGCTCCACCCCGAGCCAGGCACCCCCAGCAGCGGTAACTGCCTTAGCGGGGCAGGCAGGCATATCGGAGTCCTAGCTGGTGAAGGGAAGACAGATGTCATATGTGGAGCACTTAGTGTATACAGGCTGTGTCCTGGAGGCCTTAGATCACTTGGCCCCGAACCCGGTAGGGTGAGGTAGTTATCTCTGTGTCCTAGTTAGGGGAACCGGGACTCAGAGAGTCACATGACCTGCCCAGGGTCACACGGCTGGAGGTGGCAGAGCTGGGGTGTCCGGCCCCAGAGTCCAGGTTCTTTCTCCTCCCCTTTAAGCTCATCTTCTCTCCATGTCTTGAGTATGAGTCTGTTACAGACATTCAGACTCTGCCTTCTGTTAGCACAGGCGTGTGTGTGTGTGTGTGTGTGTGTGTGTACTGAAGTAGGTGCTCACGTGTCTCTCTCCTTCATAAAGTAAACTGTGTAGTGGGGGCTAGAACGTGGCTTCCCCATTAACAGTGAGCCAGTTCTCTCCTAGACAGTCTCATCTGGTGAGGTGAGTGAGTGTTTCTGTGGCCCGAGGAAGGGCAGCGGCGGGCCTCGGGTGATGGAGCCAGCCGGCAGCGGGCCTGTGGTTATGGAGCCAGCGGGGGGCGGGCCCAGGGTTGTGGAGCTATTGGGCGACAGGCCCAGACCCACCCCAGGTCTCCTTACTTCGGAGCCCTCTTTCTTTTAGCCTGCCTGGGATTTGTAGATGAGAAGGGTCTTATTCATAAACAATAGAGTGGCTTTTAAGAGTGCATGCTCTGGGATCAGATGTAGGCTTGAGTCCTGCTTGTGCCACTAACTAGCCTCGCATCCCTCATCAATAAAATGGGAACTCCTTCCTCAGAGGGCCGTCAGAAGGATTGAATTAAATGACGCACGTAAAGCACTTAGCTCAGTGTCTAACACATAGTAAATTCTCCATAAATGTTAGGTCTTATATTATTAGTATTATTCTGGGGACAGTTGAAGCACATTTCCGTTTCACCCCAATCACTTTATCCGAGGTCTTTGGAAACCGGGTGGACGTCACTGTTGCAACTTGTGGACAATGCTCGTGGGCTTCCCTCCCTCCACTGCCCACCGTCTAGGGCACGGGCGTCTTCGCAGCAGAGGGAAGAGGCTCCAAGGAGAGCTAGCCTTCTAACCCATTTGGGATTTAACACATAGGCCTCTCTCAAGGTATCATTTTTCTTAAAAAAAAAAAAAGAAAGAAAAAGGGAAAAAAGGAGAGCCAATGTAACAGCCCACTTTAAAAGAGTGGGGAGCAAGAAGGGATTAGTGTTGGAAAAGCAGCGCCTCTCCGAACCAGGCTGCGTGTAAACCCGGTGTGCCTGGAGGTCCTGATCAGACCTGTGAACTTGGGTGGGGATTACTTCGGGCTGTCTGAGAGAGGAAGCGAGCCAGCCTCTGGAACAAAGGTACTTCGCTCTCTCATCCCGACAACGATGACCTCCATTTGCTTTCCCCTTTCATTTTAGTCACTTGAGGTGAGGAGCCTGAGAAGAAAAGAAAAAGAAAGAGGGGATTCCTCTTGAAACAGTGGGGCTGTCCCAGCCCGAAGCCCACCGGGTCGTGTGGACAGGGAGGGCGCGCTGTCCCTTCCCCAGCTCAGCTGGCTCCGGACAGTGCCCCAGCGGGCAGGTTTCCTTATGAAGAGGAAGAAAAAACAGTTGTTTAGCTCTTTGATTTACGTTATCTATTTGAAAAGAGATGTTTTGACTCCTTTTTCTTCTGAGGACGGCCATCTGGTACTGATTCTTTTTATTATTTCTGTTTCCCTGGTGAAGCGTCATTGCACAGTCCTTGTGTTTATAATGGGAGCTTCTTGGGGCCTTCCCCGCCACCACGCCCCACTTCTCTCTCTCTCCTCCTCCCTCAGCTCTGTTCTGACGTGTTTCACTGTGTTTATAAAACATCATTTAACAAGCTTATTTTTTCCCTCTTTCCCTCCTCTTCTTCTGAAATTTACTGCCCCATATTTTTTAAAGCCCGAACTGTGCCAACAGGAGGCTTGGAGGGGGTGGGGGAGGGGCAGAGGAGCCACACTGCGTTTCGGTTCTGAGGAGCGTCTCGTAGCTTGTGTGGTCACTGAAGCAGGGAACATTTGGGGGGAAGAGTTGTGTTCGTAGCTTGGCCGTGCAGGCCTCCTCATTTTGTTAATGGGCTAAGCTTCTGCCAGAAATTTTGGCTTGAACGGCGAGAAATACAGAAAGGAAAAAAAAAGGTAACTGTTTGGCCCCTCTTCTAAGCAGAAACTAAGTTAGACCATCTTTTACACAGAGTTCGGCCCTCTTCCCCGCCAGCTTCTCCCCTCCTCCTTCAGCTTAGAACTCGGCCACCACAGGCCGGCTGGGTCTCCCCCCATGTGACCCATGGCTCCCAGGGAAGCAGATGTCCTTTGTGAAACCCTCTTGCTGTGGTAGAAGGAAGACAACTTTCATCTCATCCTCACGTTGCTGTCACGCCAGAGGCCCCAGAAAGCGAGGGCAGCTCCTGAGTCTCCAGAGGACGTCCCTAGCAGAGTGTCATAGTGGCCTAGAGAATGGCCGCCGGTATCGGGTCCACAGGGACAGCGTCCTCCCAGCGGGAATCTCGCTTGGCCAGTTCAGCCGAGCTGCCTTCTCTTGGGTTGCAGTCCTGTCGTCAGTGCCTTCTGGTCTTCATTCCCTGCCTGGACCGTCTTCTGAGAGTGTGGGATTTGTTTTGCTGGTTCCTGGGTCCCTGTCAGACTTATTGTGTCTGTGGAGCAGGACTGTGACGCCAAGGGCTTCTTGCTAAACTTGGCGCCCTCTCGGCTTGCTCCCTAGCAGTGCAGATTTATAGATTCAACCTCGAGGGCGCCTCTGAGACAGCGTGAACTCAAAGCCAGGGCCCAGGCACTCCCAGAATGGGAAATACCTTTATGGGCCTCGGGACAGGAATTGCTGAGTCGTTTCCTGTCAAGCCGGAAAGCTCTCTGGATCTAGGGAATTATCATAGTAGCCTAATGGGCCAGAATAATCCTTCTGAGATTCTGAGATGTGAGGCTGGCCATGAAAATATATCACTGTTATTATATTTATTATTTTTAATTACCAAGAACTCCAACGGGTCATGCTTTGACGATCATGAAGTGGCGTCCAGAGACGGCGAGAGAAGATTCTTTGCCTTCATTTGGCTTTATTAATTCTTCACTTTGTTCTGTTTCTTTTCTTGCTCTGTTTTGCTTTTATTTCTATTCCTTAACCACTTACATCTGTATATAAGTATGTGTGTGTTTTTGAGCCAGTAAGATTACAGAAGAAATAGCAAGAGATGTGTACCAGGAAAGAGCGATTCAAATTTAAATTCCTCCACTTACCACTGTGTGATCTTGGGCAAGTTATTTAATCTCTCTGTGCTTTAATTTTCTCATCTGTGAAATGGGGATAGTAATGGTATCTACCTCAAAGAACTGTCACTAGAGTTAAATGAGACTGTGTACTTAAATGGTTGAGTAGCAAAATATGGCCCAGAAGAGGGACTATATCAGTACTAGTTATTATTATTGTTGTTGCTATTGTTGTTCCCCTGATTCTGTTTTCAGTAAATAATTGCTCCTGACCTCCAACCTTCTGATGTCTCATTTGGGTCATTAAGTTGAACTCCTTTTCAAGACCTAAAAACTAGAAGAGCTATCTTGATAAGCTGGCCTTCAGACAGCCACTCTGTTCCCAGAACGTGGCTGTTTGTGCCTCTCTGTCCATTTGTGTCTGTGACTTTAACATACCTGGGCCAGGTTTCCCCATCTGTTCTGCAAAAGCCAAATATGTGGGGTTATCAAAGTTAATTAATCAATGAAGTAAAATCATGTCTGAATTATAAATAAAGTTAAAGCACCTCTGGTCAGTTTAGCCAAGTCATGCCACTGAATGGCCTGATAGGATGGAAAAGCAACTTCTTGGCCACAGTTTATGGGGTCCTTTCCAATCCTCAGTGTCCTCATCAGCAACTGAGAGATAGGTCATTTTGCCACGGAAAGTTCGGAGAAGGTACATGACTTGACAGTCGTCCTAGAACCACTGCCTGTGTCCTGTGACCCTTGAGCCTAGGACCTCAGAGATCAGATTCCAAATTCTTTGCAGTAGAGTGCAGGGCTTCCTCTGGAGGGCTTCCTGGAGGAAGCTGAACACATTCACTGCAGTACCGTCAACCCTTTTGCCAGCTGCTGCATGTGGTGGCCCTCCCAGGACACCACCCTCCCCTGCAATTGTAAGAGGAACCGGAATCCTCTGTTTCCTAAAATGAAAGATGGATCTCACAACTTTTTGGTAGAGTAGGACCGGACTTTGCCAATTCCATCGTTTCTTTGCTGCCTTTTGCACTTTCCATGTGAACTGGAGCTCTGTGATAAATTGGCCCTCACCACGCTCCTTCTGCTTTTTCTGTACAGGGCTTTATGGAATATTAGAGGTCTCTGTTAATTTTGTACAGCCCCATAGCTAAAGCTTTGGTTTAGGAAAATCAGCCCTAGTAACAAATATCAGCTTCAGAATCAGACAGACCTTCCGATTCCTCTCTGGCAAGGTTAACTATATGATCTGGCATAAATTATTTGCCTCTCTGAACCTTAATTTCCTCACCTGTACTTCACTGGGTTATGGAAGAAATTGAATCTGATGATATATGTGACGCCCTTCCTAGATTGCAGGTACAGAGCAGGTAACCCACCGTGTTACTCTCCTGTCTCTATTTCTGGGTTGGTCTCTTGAGACCACTTTGACCTCGGTCTCTAGGAGCCCTGTAGGGTTGCTCGGCTATGAGCTATAGCTATATAGTTCACCCACTACATGAGCAAAGCCTCATGTATATAATTTTGTGGAGGTTTTTTAGAGGTTTTTTTTTTTTTTTTTATTAAGTTCAGTTAGCTGACATCTAGTACATCATTAGTTTTTGATGTAGTGTTCAGTGATTCATTAGTTGCACGTAGCACCCAGTGCCCATCACCTCACATGCCCTCCTTAATGCCCATCACCCGGCTATCCCATCCCCCCACCTTCCTCCCCTCTGCAACCCTCAATATGTTTCCCGGACTCTAGTGTCTCTCACGGCAGTGCATGTAATTTTGAACAGTCATTGAAATGTTTGCCCTCTGGAAAGTGAGGTTTGAAAGTTTGTGTCGATCACAGAAACTCTGGGAAGATGATAACATCTAATGGAATTTAAATGCAAAATAAATTCTCTTTTCAATTAAGGACTCTTTCTCAGTCCCGCCTTCATGGTAAGACTATTATGAAGTGGTATACAATAATAGTTTATTCGACAGAGATCTCTTGAGCGTCTCCTATGCTCTGAGCAGTGTTCTAGGAGCCGGATACACAGAAGGGAACAAAATGAAGTCTTGTCCGCTAACCAGTGCATTACTGCAGACAGAGCAAGCCCTGGGTACCATGCTAACTCTTGATTATATTTCTTTTTTTCTTTCTTTTTTAAAGTAGGCTCCACACCCAATGTGGGGCTTACACTCATAACCCTGAGATCAAGAGTCATATGCTTTACCAGTTGAGCCTGCCAGGTGCCCCTTGATAATTAATGTATTTCTCATTCTGCCTTACAAACCGAGAAGTAGGAATTTGTAACCACTAAAGTTCTTTCTCTCTACTCTATCCAGCGGCCTCTCCACAGGAAATTCATGTCCTCTTACCAGGGTGCAGCCCCTCCACTACAAAGTGGAGTAGTTCCCTTAAAGAAGCCTACCTTTGCTGGTCAGGTGCTCACCTGCGTTCTCTCTGCTTTGTGTCCCAGTGGACTGCATGGACCCCACGTGTTCAGGCCGGGGTGTCTGCGTGAGAGGCGAGTGCCACTGCTCCGTGGGATGGGGAGGCACCAACTGCGAGACACCCAGGGCCACATGCTTGGACCAGTGTTCGGGCCATGGAACCTTCCTCCCAGACACCGGCCTTTGCAGCTGTGACCCAAGCTGGACAGGACACGACTGTTCTATCGGTAAGTGTGGGGAGAAGCGCACTGCGTGGCCGGAGGTAGGAGCTTTCCACCAACATATTCGCCATTCATTCCCTGTCAGTGATCTGACCCTGTTCCTGGTCATGTTGCGGGGGAGGGGGGTTAGGCAAGGGGAGGGCTACCCAGATCCCTGAGTGCTTTTCCTCTTCACCTGAACTCCATTTTTCAGCACTTGTACTTTTAGATCAGGAGAGGATTCAGAAATTACTCTTCATATCATTCCTTCCATAGTGATGGCCTTGAGACTGAAAGTATTGCCCTATAACCATGTGAATTAGAATACTAGATTGGAATCTTATTTCCAGTGTTACGGTGCTCATGCCTAGAGGCAAGGCCAAAGGGAACAGTGTGCCTGGGTGAGACCTGCAGGGATGGGGCTTTAAAGGACTCAGGTCCAGGGGCACCTGGGTGGCTTTGTCGGTTAAGTGTCTGGCCGTTTGTTGATTTCAGTGCAGGTCATGATCTCAGTGTTGTGAGACGAAGTCCCAGGTAGGGCTCCGCACTCAGCAGGGAGCCTGCTTGGGTTTCTTTCTCTCCCTCTGCCCTACCCCTTCTCCCCCAACCTCTCTTAAAAAAAAGTGGGGGACTCAGGTCCCAGCTGTCAAACCCTTTGGTTTCACCCCTTCATCAGAACGAAGTCCAAACTCAGTGTATTATTCAGGGTTCTCTGTGACCTGATCCTCACCTGCCATTCTGGCCAGATTCTCTGCTAGCCAGTAAGTTCCTGAGGATAGCAAACATGTCTGTTCACCCTACATGCCCAGGACTCAGCATAGGCCCGACCTGCAGCAACTGCTTGATAAATATTGATGGATGCGTAATGAACACATGAAAGAGCACATGATTGAATGTGTTCTTCACTGTAGTGTTTATACATAGAGGGTTTATACATAGAACAATGAAAGGACCATTACATTGGCACCCTTCTGTTCATAAGTGCATTACGATTTGTAGACCCTCCCCGGATGAGGGCTGAATGAGAACATGTGTGACTCACCTAGCACAGTGCTGGGATAGGGTAGATGTGTTCACTTCTCCGACCTCACTTCAACAGGGTCCACTGTTTAAATCCACGTGAAAACCCTGTGAGAAAGGTATCCTACCCCTGTTATACTGATTTACATAATGCTTTAATCAGCGAATACTCTTGAACACCTACTATGTACTAGACACTCTTCTGATCAGAGATACAAAGAGATAAGGATGTCCCTGTCTTGGTTGAGCTTCCACTGAGGGAGACAGCAAACAAACAAATGAAGACAAATAATGATAATGAAGCTTAGGCGCAGAAAATTTTTAAGTCATCCCACTCAAGGACACACAGCTAAAAGTGGCAGCATCTCCAGCTGTAGTTTTTGTTTTCTTTGTCTTTTTTGTACTTATATCACTTTCCTTACCATGCCACACTATTTAAACAAAGTGTGGCTCAGATTATCTCATTCTGTTGCATGTTAGCAGTCCTTTTAGTGATCAGGAAAGATGGTTGAGGCCTTTGGCAAAAATGAGATCCGTGCAGTATTTGTGCCTCTGGATTACTCTGAACTCCCTTGCCCCCTTGCACAGAGAACTGGTGTTCAATATCCACTCTGCATTTGACTTTTATTCTTGTTTGCAAAGCTCGTGTGAAGACATGATTGTAAACACAGATGCGAAGGGTCTTAGGAATAATTCTTTTTATATAGCTCCGTTTACAGCAATGTAATAAATGGTCCTCTCAAGCTACACTGCATTGTATTGTTTGTTATGTGTCCACAAAGCTAATTTATGATAGGTATATAACTGTCGGTGTGTTGTTAATCCCCGATGAAACTGCACAGCCTTTCAGTGGAGGCAGGTATAACTTTGGGTGAGATCACTAGGTATTCTTTAGCTGGTCCTGCAGAAGGAGACGGCAGATTCATTGGAAGGGACTTTGACTAGAACCGTGAGAGCTCATCTTCCTCAACCCTGTGTGTAGCACTCCCCATAACTGGTGTCAAACGTGTGTGTGGCCTCCCGTGCAAAGGCAGAGGAGTTCCAAGTGATGAGAAGCACCCCTGAGCCCAGCAAACCTTGGTTAAGACCCTGGCCCTGCTACCTCCTAGTTATAACTCTGGGTAAGTCCCTTCCCCTACCTGAGCTGTCAAATGGAGATGGTGACAGTCCCTGCCTTCTGGGGTTGTTATTTGGAAAATTATCGTGTGGTGAATTATTTAAGTTGGTATTAAAGAAGCACTTAGCATGCTACTCGGCTTGTGATATGGGCTCAGTAAATGTTAGCTGCTGTTATGATTATGATTAAAACAGCCACTGATGAGAACACTTGATATTAATGAAGAGATTTGATAGAGGCAAGATGAAATATGCCCTTTCAGAAATGTGGATTCGAGTTTTTAAATCTCCAACCTACAGCTGACTAAAACAGTGTCATGACTGCCAACCCGGCCAGGAATGTCAAAGATGGCTTCAAAATTACTGTCTCCCAGGGCAATAGTAATAGCAGTCTGGGTTTGTGGAGTGCTTCCCAGCCCACAGAGATATTTCCCACATGCACCCCCACAACGACAGCCCCGTGGGGAGGGCGACCGGGTAGGACATCACCTGGAGGCTCAGGGCGTTGCCAGGCTCGCCTCAGGAGCACCGGGGCCTGAGGAGGCTGGCAGCCAGCATCCAGCCTGGGGCTTCAGCCTCGCCTGTGACCCAGCACCTTGTGTCACCTCCCCTCAGGCCACTGTTGCCCTCAGCTGTCCCTTCCCTTCCAGAAGCGAGTCTGAAGGCTGGTGAAGGCACGTGGAAGTTGGTTCTCTCTCACCACCCACACTGTATCCACAATACCTGTCTAGGCTCGGTCTCACCGCTGTCCCGTGCCAACTGTGGGGCCTTGGCAAGGTATGGGCTTTTCTCGACTTCAGTTTCCTGATCTGAAAACTGATGGTGATAGTGTCTCCCTCAAGGGTCGTGTGACCATCAAATTATAGAATGGAGGCACACGCATCGAATAGTGCCTGGCTAGAGGGAGCGCTTCGCGTCTCTCTCCTACCTCCCTTCTGAGGGCACGCTCACGGAGTGGATGCCTGTTTGAAAACTCGATTTTTTGCCATGAAGCTGAGCCAGAGCCACCCTATTGACTGGATGCTGCTGAAGCTGGGGGGGCTCTCTCTATGCTCAAGGGGTTAGCTGTAAGGTGGTGCGACAGGCACAGGACTTTGTCTCAGAAAATCCGCTCCCTGCCGTGGAGTGGCCTTGGCGAGGTGCGTAACCTCGCCCCCTACCCCCGCCTTAGTTTCCTCCATGGTAAAATCATCTCTGGGATTATGGTAAGGATTGAGCAACAAAACGGAGGTGAAGTGGTTGACACCGTGTCTGGCCCGACCTGGACCCCCGGTGAGAGGCAGTTCCCGTTGTATTATGTGTGTTATTGGCCCCTGGCATGGCGAGCCTGGTGCAGACACTACCCAGGGCCTTCCCATCAGGAGCTGCAGGCCAGCGGCTCACCCGAAGCGCTCCTCATACCATCAGCACCGACTGTGGCTTGTGGGCTTGGTAGAAATCACCACTGGGCCCTCATAGGAAGGAGGACCAACTCTCCCAAGATGGTCTCGCTGTTTGGCCCAGGGAACAGGATCTAGTGAAAGCAGCTGAAATCAACACGCCCTACACTCGACAATCGGCCTGTAAGGAAATGTGAGGTGCCAGGTTCCCCAGCACTTTGGTTGGGCTTGAGGAAACAGTGAAGTCAGATTTTCTATAAGGATTTACTGAGACCCCAGCTTCCTAGCAGCTTGTCTTCTGATCCCAGCTCACTAATTCCTCCCGAAATCTCGCCTCCTTCATGTGCTATTCCTTCCTGACAAACAGCGTAAGATAACTGCTGGGACAAATGCCTATGGCCTAGAAGAGCGTGGGTTATACGCACCAGCCCCCGTACCCGGGGGCCCTCGACTCTGGACCCAGTGGGACTTGGCTCTTCCAGGCTCGCCTGTCTGTCCCTACAGACAGGGACAATGGTGGTGATTACTAATGCTGGGGTTTTACAGATGGTGAAGAGCTGCAGAAAGGAAATGACTTGTCCAGAGGAACTCAGCTAAGCAGTGGCAGAGTATGAATTAAATCTAGGAGCTCTGTTTCCAAGCCCTCAGCTCTTGCCTCAAGCCCCCTTTCCATCCAAAGAGGTTTCCTTACGAGGATGGAGTGGAATTTAAAGAGCCAACCATTTCTTTTTTTTTTTTTTTTTAATTTTTTATTAACATATAATGTATTATTTACCCCAGGGTACATGTCCGTGAATCATCAGGCTTACACATTTCACAGCATTTGCCATAGCACATACCCTCACCAATGTCCATATCCCTACTCCCCCACCTCCCAGCAACCCTTAGTTTGTTTCGTGAGTTTAGGAGTCTCTTATGGTTTGTCTCCTTCCCCATCCCTTCTTGTTTCATTTCTCTTCCGCACCCCCCCAGAACCCCCTGACCTGCCTCTCAAATTCTTCATATCAGAGCGATCATGTGATAATTGTCTTTCTCTGACTGACTTATTTCGCTTAGCATAATACCCTCTAGTTCCGTCCACGTCGTTGCAAGAGCCAACCATTTCTTAGTGCTTACTGTGTACCAGCTACCAGACTAAGTGCATTACAACCGTTGTCTTAGTTAAGGTTCATATGAAAACCATAAAAAAAAAGTATTACCAGTTCCATTTTCCAGATAAGGAAGCTGAAGCTTAGAAAAGTTGAATCCGTGCCAGCATCCCTCCATCAGTAAGTGGCAGAGTCCAGTTCAAACCATATGTGGCTCCAAGGCCTCTACCTAGCTCTGTGGCACACTGACCAATATATTGTAATCTTGCCTCTCTCTTGCCAAGCTGTGAACTCCACCAGTATCCCTAGCACAGGGCCTGATGGGTTAGGTTCTCGGTGATTATTCAGTAAATGACTTAGCCAGGACACATCAAAGAAGAAGCTAGAGGCTTTGCCCAGGAAGAACCCAGCACACTCCCAGTCTAATCTGTTCTCTAAGGCCCCTCCTCCCCACCCCTGTGTACCACCACATCCTTGAACACATACACACATGCATGCATACACACACACAGGCACGCATGCCCTGCGGAGCTCAACCACAGATCCCTGGGCTCCTTCTCTGTCAGTTTCCAGACCTGGCTCATGTTACTTTCGTGTGCCTGGCCAGCCGTCTGGAACCCCTCCTGAACAAGACCGGGCATCATTTCACCTCCTTCGAGCCGTCTTCCCCGGGGAGCAACATGGCGGGCTGGATGCCTCATCAGCTTTTGCATAAAGTGGGTGCGCCCAGCAGCGCTGCTGAGAGCAGAATGACTCTCCCCAATAGCCCCAAGTGCTTTAGTTGGATTTGCATCCTCTTGGCTCTGAGCTGCCTTAGAAAAGGGAAGGAATTTAAGCTCTCCGAGATGGTACTTATAAGTAGCAAAGTTGACCTCTCTTTCAGAGTCCAATGACTCCTTAAGAAGATTTCAGGCTCTTTGATGTTCTCCAGGACACCATTTCAAATGCAGTCACTTAGACCCATCATTTGTCCCTCTGCTGCTCTCCTTTGGGGCTTCCTTCCCCTGCACCCCAGCCTAGTAGCCTCAGTCTTCAGCCTCATAGATTCACTCCTCATTTCCACTGCTCTGTGAGCTCTCTCCAATGTTGTCTTCCATAAATGACTTTTATGTGGAAGGATCCTTTCATGACACTTCGTTCCTTTGGGGTGCTGGCTCCCAGAAGCAGTACATGGCAGAGATTCTGCCTGCAAAATGCCTGTGCTGATGGTTTATGATTCTTATCATTTCATTGCAGTGGAGTTTCGTGGAATAACAGGTGGAGATTTAGAGGATGGGTTTGGAGGTAGCATGTGCAGTCAGAAAGAACCGCGTGGGATTTGGAATGGGACGAAGCTAGATTTTTAAGACTGAGCTTATCCAGCGAATATGGCTAATGATACCTGCTTGGCAAGGTTGTTTTTCAAATTAGCTTTAATACATATGTATAAAATGCCTAGCATGGTGCTGGCATTCAGTAAGCACTCAATGAATAAAGTGTGTATTTTTAGAACTTGTGATTAAATCTCCATTAGCCAAACAGTCCTTAGACTCTTGCCAATTTAAGTCTGAGAACAATTTATACAGTGAAGGCTCAGAGACAGACCTGGACTTGAGTCCATGTAACCTTGAACAACTTGCTTTCTCTCTCTGGCCTCTGGCTCAGCTTCCTTGTGGTTTCTGACTCCCTGCCACCCACTCCCCCCAGCCCATCACTGGTCATCGAGTCTAGATGAAGTTATTAACATGCTGACATGTTTATCCCCAAACAATAACACAAGGGCTAAACAGCGTTAGCATCAGCTTCCTGCCAGATAATGAGCTTTCTGAGCTCGAGTCCAGAGAGGAGCACAGCCTCCGAGAGAGAGAGAGTATCCCAGAACAGCTCCAGACCTGCCCCCTGCCCCCGACAGTAATAGACATCCACCTCATTCACTCTTGACCCTTCCCGTCCTCCCTGCACGCTGGGTGCTCTTCTGGGCACCGAGGATCAGAGAGCTTCAGCCCACTCAGGAGGTGACACCTGGTTAGGCGGCATGATAAGAGCTCTGGCTGATGTGCGTATGTGGGGCTTGGGAGCACAAGGGCAGGACCAATGAGCTCGGCCGGAAGACAGGTGAGAGCAGAAGCTGAGACAGTCTTCCCCCGGGAGGAGACTTGTAAGCTGGACCATTAGAGGGGGTCTGAGGGTGCGGGGAGTCCAGGCAGAGGAAACAGCATGTGCAACATACACAGCTGTGCAAGAGCATCTTCTAGAAAATCCTGCCTCTGACTGGAGAGTAGCAGCCATGGGGTGGGTAGAAGAAGTAAGACCAGAAAGGTAGGCAGGGTCCAAACCGTGGCGTCCACTGAATGCCTTGCTGAAAGTCTTGGATTGAAAAATTGTTTAAGGGGCACCTGGGTGGCTCAGTGGGTTAAGTGACTGCCTTCAGCTCAGGTCATGATCTCGGAGTCCTGGGATCAAGCCCCGCATGGGGCTCTCTTCTCAGCAGGGAGCATGCTTCTCCCTCTTCCACTCTCCCTGCTGGTGTGCACGCTCTCTCTCTCTCTCTCTCTCTGTCAAATAAATAAGTTTTTTTAAAAAATTAAAATAAAATAAAAAATTAAAAAAAATTGCTCAATGCACACTAAAGATTTCCCTGTCAGACTTCCTGTGAGAGCACCTCTTTTAGCTCTCTCAGCCTAACTTGGACTAGGTTCCACCTTCGTTGAGGGGGGACCTTCAGACCCCAGATCCTCCGAGCTGCCAATTCCCTCTCTATTCCTCTCCTCCCCTTCCAAAAAGAAACGCAAATCCTAAAGCATAGTTAATAACAAATATGACTGGCTAGATGGGGAGCGGAAAAGCTCTGTTATCAAATTAAGTCACAATTGACAGCAAAATAAGCCCTGTGTTTAAAAAAAAATAAGAATAATCTGAAAGTAGTAACAGGGTTTAAAAAAAAAATTAAAGCTCTAAACAACATTTGCATTAATGCTAAATTTTGAAAACGGTAATTCAATTTTATTTACGAGGCAAATATAATTACATTTAAATTTGAGGGAACAGAACTTAATTCTTATTAATGACAGAAAGACTGAGTGAGATGCTTTAATGCCAGAGAAATTGTCTTACGTTCATGGATGGGAGAGAAAATTAGATTCAGTGTGGAGCATTCTCCCTGCTACAAGTCTCATGTGTGTAGCCGGAATTGTTCCCTCTCTGAGAAGCATTAGCTTCTCAGCCCAGAAAGCACAGCACTGACATCCAATTAAACATCAAAAGGAAATGATCAGGCTGGGCTATTTCTGTGTAGGTATGTTACGGAAGAAGAAACCCGAGGTTAGAATTTCAGCTGAGGAATAATATCCATTGAGACTTGACATTTCCTGTACCCCTTCCCAACAGCAAGCAATAGCCTAAAATCAAAGTTCAGAATAATAAATAACTGAGAGATTGACACTGAGGCAGAGAAAGAAGGGGAGGTGTTGGAAAGAGGCAGAGAAGAGCCCACCAGTTGTCTGGGACAGAGCGTACAGGTTGAGACACAATGAGGTGGTCAGCTCCCAACATTTAATCAAAGACTGGGAAACTGGGCCCAGACAGGCGTAGTGCTAAATAGTGCCAGAGTTAAAGGTTGATAAACCAGGAGCTGGCAGCTTTGTAATTTGGTAGAATTTCCCCTGACAGCCCTAGAACATTTTCTATCAGAATTGGAGCTCTTCAGTATGTAAATATAAGCCCTCCTGAAATTGGGCTTCAGATTAGGGTTTCTGTTTGGATGCCCAAGCTGATGACTTGTACACAATCTCCAGTTGTCTTCCTGAATCAGACCGCTGCTATATAACTTGCAATTTTAAAATAATAACTATTCTTTGGGAATTTTATTTACATTTTACAGAACTCCTCCTGTATGTGCTTCATGATTTATTCAGACAACAATACATAAGCTTCTAACCCTGGAGATGGTGTTATTCCCAGGGATCCAGAGTTCAGAGAGCTTGAGAGATTTGCCCAGAGACACTCTGGGAAAACAAGGATTCAGAGCCATCTTTCTCTGGGCTCAGAGCCCATGTTTGTCCCCTACATAACTGTATCATTGGCCATTGCCAAGGTTTATGCTGATACTGTTGATGAATCAAGTATGAGGTTCATAAGGTTTCACTTCTTTGGATACTGCTGTGAAGAGCCCCATAAACTGGATCTTACTGTAGGGGTTCAAGGAAAAGAGTGATTGCTTTCAGCCAGGGCGAATCAGGGGGGCTTCCTGGAGGAAGCAGGATTTGAGGTGGGTGGGTGATGGCGGTTGGGTTTGAGTTGGCAGAGAGAAGGAAGAGACAAGCACCCAGCAGCAGCCCATTGTAGAAGTCAAAGATTTGCAATCGGTTACAAAGATGCAACAGAACATGGCATTTTCCAAGAAAGACCAGTAGTTTGTGGAGTGGCTTTGCTTAATATGTTTGTGACACTAGAGAGGCTGAGAAGAGGTGAGGGAAGTTAGCAAGCATTCAGTCATGTATGGCCTTGAAAGAGTTTAGGTTTTATCTGTCAGTGGGAACCACTGAAGAATTCCAGGCAGAGGTGTGCTATGGTGACGTTTGGTTTTGGAAAGCTTACTCTAATATTGGCATGTAGTTGGAGGTGCCGGGGAGACATATAGGTGGAGGTGTCTGGGAGCAAGTTAGATAGGTGAGCACATGACCAGGGGGGAGAGATGAGCTTTTCACAGAAGGGTATCAGAACCGGGGAATCTTTGGGAAGAGGACCGAACATCGCTCTCTCTCCAGCTCACCCAAATGGGCCCTTTCCGTGGGCTTTGGGCAGTGTTCCAGCCCTGGCCAGAAATCCATGTCCTGAGCGTGTTGTGTGGCCTCTGTACTCACCAGCCTTTTCCTCCCTTGTTATCCTTCTGCAAAGTCAGACCCTATCGGGAAGGCTTCCTCCAAGCGAAGTTTGAACTCCTGTAATCAGGAAGCCAGATACCCTGCAATTGAGATGAATAGCAGTGGCTTACCACTTCCTGTGACAGGTGCTTCATAAAGCTTGAAATTCGGGTCCTGGGGGAATAGGTGTGGAGACTGCTATGCGCCAACATCCTGGAATCCACTTTCCTGCTTGGTTCGAAAGCACTCTAAGCTCCTCCAGTGAGGTGAAAGGCCATGTGGTTTCCAAGGCTCATTAGCTTTTCTGCTAACTAGATCTGCGGTACGGAGCAGGGCTGGGAGCCGCGCTGACCCTCTGGTGAGAGGAATGGAAGTTGAAAAGCACCCAAGAGTGGCTTGGGTTGGCCTCAGTGTCAAAAGCAAACTAATTACCGTAAGGAAGTTGAAGGCTCCTTTCCTGTACCTTCCTCTCCTTCTGGCTTCTTCCTGAAACCTGCACCAAGACTAAAAACCATCCCCCCAATTTAGTGAGAGAAGGATGGAGGGAGGTGCTATATTAAAACATATATCGATATAGGGATATAGGGATATCTATTCATGGGAGAGGAAGGTAACTTGTGAGTATCCTACTGTGTGCTGGGCAGGGTGGCAGCTTGGTGCTCCTTTACACATGCGGGTAGACTGGAGTTCCTCAAGGATAGGGGTAATTTAATATCATTTCTGAATCCTTCACCTCTAGGAGTAGCTGGCACACAGTAGGTGCTCAATATATTTTCAAATCAAATTTAGGAGTTTGGCCCCTTGGAATCCTTATTCCATTGACATTGTGGAAATGTCAAAGCTAAGGCTCAGAGGTGTGCCGGGTCGCTGGCAAGTAGCAGATCAAGCTCTTATACTCGCGTGTGTGCATTGAAGCCTCTGTTTTGTGCAAAATGGTAGAACCTTGCATAGTTACATGGGTGTAGTCAGAAGATACATTTCTTGTGTAAGACTCACCAGGGAATGTAGAGTTCAGGCTGGCAATGGCAGGGCTGGGGAGGGAACACTGGGAGACTATTTACCCTGATAAAGGTTCACATCAAGTGCTTTGAGGAGGCAGGAGGTGAATCCTCCTGGGCCACTGGAAGGAGGCTACAAAAAGGAGAAGCCAGATCTCAAAGCCAATGTACAGCTGAATGTGGGAAGATCAAGGTAAAAGGGGAACCCAGACCGTGGAAACAGCTTGTAAAGAGGCACAGAGGAGGGGCCACGGAGTGTGGTAAACGCTCCCCGCCCCCCCGCCCTTTGTCTAGCTGGTCCCTTCCATGACCATTTCCTAAGGCAGCCATCGAGCTCTTGCTCAAGTACTGATGTACATGTCCCTATGGGGCGAAGGACAGGCACTTCTTCTCTCTCAGCCCTTATTTTCCTATCTCCAGAATGACTAGAGCATCTCTGAAGTGTCCTGTCACGATCTCATCACAAAAACTGCTCCTCTAAGTTTTTCTCCTTGTTCTCTCTCTTACCCCTAAACCCATCTGAGGGAGCGCCCATGCCCAGAGGTGGGCCACTTCCTGCCCAATGCCGGCTCCCTCCTCCTCCATCATTTTCCCCTGGGTCCACGGTCTTTCGCCTCCAGCTGTTCTCCTTCAGCACCCACAGCTCCCTTGCCTCTGTGCCTCTCCCCATATCCACCTGCAAAACCCACAACCACCCCAGCCACTCACCACCTCTCAGCTTACAGCGCACTTCTGAGCCCCGGAAGCCAAATCACCTCATGTTCATGATCTTCAGCTTTTCCTGGGCCCTTCCAACTGCAAGTCTTCTTGTACTTTGTGCGTTCTTGCTCTCATTCCCCAGGGGGCTCTTGAAATGCCTACATCTGTCCATCAGTAGAGATTCCTATATCACTGAGAACATTGAAGCCATTGGTGAAGTGCTTTCCCATTACTCTGGCCTGTGCCTTAAATGTGTCTCGGCCTACATACCCCTCTCCAGAAGATGAGGTACCTGCAAAGTGCCATCCCCCAGATTAGCTCCGGATCTGGTTCTTCCCAACTGCTAAGGGACACCTCCGTTATTCATATCATCCCCTTGCTCTAAACCCTCCCTTGTCCTGGCTCTTTGCAGCACATGAACATGATACTGTGGCCATACAGTTGTGTGTGTGATACTAGGCAAGATGTGTGTGATACTAGGCCCATTACATGGTGTTCATTTAAGCCTCGCAGATGAACCTGAGATGTTAGTGTGTAAACCTTATTTTGCAGATGAGAAAACTGAGGCACAGAAGGATGGAGTAATTTGTCCAAGCCACAGGACTGGCTGCCTGGCTGGCTGGCTGGCTGATGGCTGGATGGGTGGATGGGTGGACGGATACACGGACAGAGGGATGGGTGGATAGACAGATGGGCTGTTAGATGGCCTGGTGACTGGATAGCTGGTTAGATGATTAGATGGTTGGGTGGATTGGACAGATGGATGAGTTGACAGACAGATGGAAGATGAACAGACAGATAAACAGACATACAAACAAAAGGAAAAGTACTTACTAGAGGAAGCGTTGGGTCAGGGTGAGGAAGGAGACTCAGACTGATTTCAGTGCACCCGTGCTGTAGCTGGCGTGATGGTCTCATACATAACTAACAGTCACGGGAATATGTCAGATGACAGCTGAGCTCCTCAACCTGGTCACGCAAGTCACAGACCCAAGAGCCGTATCAATCATCGTCACCGTTCACTCTAGTTAAGTCCCTTGGAGCAAGTCAATCTCTTCACGCTATTTCCTCAGCTCCGATGCAGGAATGAGAATACGATCGCAGGGCTGTTGTGGGGGTTTCATGGGATAGTGTTGTGTGCCACCAACAAACGTTCTCCATTTTCTTGTTTCTGCTTCACATGATATCTGCTGTGGCTTGGACTTAATGTGGACCAGGATTTCAGAGAAATTCCCCATGCTGTCCAGTCACCCCAGTGAGCGAGTGATAAAACAGAAAATCCTAGCAGGAATCATCTAAGATTGTTTAACCCTCCCTTAAAATTTCTTAAGGGCATTCTAAGAACCTCAGGTCCTAAGCAAAATAGAACAATTTTCCCTATTATCCCTTTTAGTGTTAAGTACAAACTTACTAAAGGACCTCCCAGGAGGTCACATGGGGCCCAGACTCTGTTTCCCCTGCCTCTGCTCCTTGCTCAGCAGGGAAGCCCACAGATCCTTGGGTGGGGAACACTTCCATTCCCTCCTTGTGGCAGTTTTGAGCATCTTTCCAAGTCGAAGAAATTTTATGAGAAAAATATATGTAAGTCTGTCCCTTTAGGGGAGCGCCTCAGCTTCCCCTACCAGCTATTTTAATGAGCAGGATTGTAAAGTAAGTCCAGACAAATTAAAACGGAGCTGCGCGAGGTCCCAGGCTTCATTCAGGCTCATATGGGGATTAACATTTAATGAGAGGAGCCTGGGGCAGTGTTTTCCCTCCTGTATACGCTTTGGGGGCACAGTGAACCAGGAGTCAAACCTTGTGTCTTTCCCTGCCCTTTCTCACTTCTTCCTCACGTGCCTGCTCACCTCCACATCGGGGAAGGAGAACGGGTGCGACGGGGGCAGCAGCCAGAAGGAGGGTATGCGTACGGGCTGAGACCCTTTAACATTACAGAGTTCTCAGTCAGAGGTTACAGAAGAGTTACTAAGAAGCTTAGGTACAAAGGAGACCGAGCCCCTGTGTGAATATGTTGAACCAAATAAATTTTGGACAACATGGCCCCAAGACACAGTTGAGCCCAACTGACATAACACTTCTGTGAGGCTTTTTTTTTTTTTTTTATTCATCTGTTTTTTCAGCAAATATTTGTCAAGATCTCTTGCTGTGCCATGTCTGGTGCCTGCTGCCACAGAACCAAGTTGAGAAGCAGCTCGAGCCTGCCATTAGGGGGGCTCCTAGTCTAGAGAGAAGACAGATGTATGTACCCCAGTGAGGCAGGGCAGAAAGGAAGACGTGTGGGCAGGGCTTTCCCTCAGAGAAGAGCTCATTTGTTCTTGGGCCTGACCTGGTCCATTCTCCAGGGTCCTGTGTGGTTCAGTCAAGGAACTTTACAGGCCCTGAATTAGAATGTTAGGGCAGCTGGGGATTTTCACCTGGATTTTCACCCAACTTCAAGAGAAAGCCAAGGCCACAAATACAAATGGCTTCTAACTGGATTTTGATGGTCTTGACTGATGGTACCCTGCAAGGTGACTAGAGAAAGCAGACCTAAATTTCGAGTCTGCTTACTGCAAAAGCTGGTGTTTTGCTCTTCAGGAAGATGCCCATCCGCTAGGTGAGTAGCAGCTCTGCTGATACAGGATGCCTTAGGTCCTCATCGATGATAGTATAGGTTGCACAGGGCCTTTCACATATGCCCTTTTCTTCCATTATCCCCACTCAGCTAGTGGGGGTCCGTGATTACTCTCCTCACTTTGGGCATGAAGAAGTATGGTTCAGAGACTGAATCCTTAATTCTCCAAGGACTCCAAAAGGATCCAAGGAAACTAGGGAGTCAGAACATGCGCCCAAGTCTACCCTACGGGTGACATTCTCCATAGTCCTTCAGAAGATTCCTCTCGGGACCCCACCCCTCCAGCATTCCGCCAATAAGCTCTGTCGTTTATCATGTGAAGGTCACTGGGCATTGATCAAGTGCTCACTTGTATCGGGTATATTCCCTAAGTCAGAATTCACCTCAGACGTTCTGACGCCAGGCCATGGCCCGTGCCACTACGCCTCCCTTTGTCTTGCACAAGCATCTGTGTGGACAGAACTTACTCAACCCCGACCTATGTGCCGGGCGCTCTATAGAAGTGTCACTTCTGCCCCCATCGGCTTGCGTAACTGATTTCGGTTGTGTCCACCTACTGTGCTAGAATGTAAACTCCCCGAGGTCAGGAGAGAACCATGCCCGTCACGGCCACCATCGGCTCCCACTGCCCTCTGTTGGATGTGCTCATAGTGGGCCCCCAAGACATTAGACAAGAGTAATTCCCACAACAACCCTCTCCAGTTGTTGGTGTCATCACCACATTACACATGCAGTGACCCGAATTGCACAGAGTGCCACTCACATTATGCAAGGGGCAAATGACCTGTCGAAGCCTTTTCTTCAGCAACCACTCTGAAAAGTTCTGTCTGCTCTAATGTAAAGCAAAATCAAGAAGGAAAACTAAAGCAGTTCCTCTATTACAAGGATGGGGGAAGAAAAAGTGAGACTGATAAGAAAAATAACAGGGCCTACAACTCGAGGCCAAGTGATAAAGTAGCAGCTCCAATTTCTGCTCCCTACAGGATTCAGTGCGTCTGCCACGCAGGCAGAGGGGCCATCTGCAGAAGAGAACCTGAACACTGACAGGTTGTGTTGCCATCACTTAGCACCCCATAAACATCAAGGTCACCCTGTTCAGGCCCCTTCCATTAAAATGTGTAAGAGCTCACAACCCAGCTTGTAAAAGGCTGATGGAGAGGTGCCCAGCCACCAGGCAACCTCAGCTTCGTGCCAGGAGAGCATGTCTAGTGGAAACTAGCGAGGAAATGCACGATTTGGATAGACAGCCCAGCAAGTCTCCCGATGACAAAAGTGAGACTGAGTGTCTGGGAAATTCGATGTAGGAGATCTCATTTTGTTTCACGTAGATCCAGGGGCTGACTTGGATGTAACGAAGGATAAGCAACAGGGCCAGAAAAGGAGACAGATCTGCTGGAAGAACCGGCAGGAGGTCCCCACAAGGAGAGCGTGCCTCTTTGCTGACCAGTTCCCGTGATCTTACAATGTCCGTCTGGCACGCTGCTCTGAGAGTTGTCAAAACAAGGGAGGAGCCCCAGGTGACCATAGGACCTTGCAGAATCCGCTGATGCTCTCTGGGTCTTAGTAGTACCCTCACCTCTAGGAAAGATGGTAACCGGGGCTTCTGGCAGCATTGTTGTGAGAATTCAGTGAGAAATTGTATAGGAAGAGTGTTCTGTAAACTCTAAAAGCTGATATAAGTGTTAGTTATTAAGCAAAAAATGGCTATTCCCACACATTACCTCATTTGATCTAACACCAACCCAAGAGGTGGATGAAACGGGAATTCATATACCTATTTCACAGAAATAGAAAGTGAGGTTCAATGAATTTCATAACTTGCAGCTTGCAGATCACCAGTGGCAAAGCCAAGGGTAAACCCCAGATCTGTTTGATCCTAAAATTCATGGTGTTTTATTCACTGCAGATAAGCAAGAAGGTGCAGCAGTAACGGCTCTAGATTATTTGGATAATCTTGGAATCCCAATACCAGTTTGAGCTTGCTCTGGACTTTGATCTCCCAGAGGACAGAGATTAGGTCTGGTTTTTCTCTGTATTCCTAGCACCAGCCACAGTCTTCAGGGCATAGTAGGTATGCTTGGAATGCTACAGCAATAATGAACGAATCAGTATGAATGTGTTGATACCTACCATATACCAGGCATCCTCAGAAGGGATGCTGTCACCATCCCCATTTTACAGAAGAAGACAACGAGTCTCAGCAATCGGACAGGTTGCCTAAGGTCGCGTAACTGGCAGAATGTATTTGGAATCACATCTAAGTCTGACACTCTTTCATCCACACTGCCTTAAGATTAATTAATATTAATTAATATTATTAATTATTAGTTAATAATTATTAATATTAATTAATATAGGAATGGCCTACCTGTTAGCTGAGGCCTGAGATCAGGCAAATGCTGAGGAAAGGTGCCTCTTATGCTCTAGACACCCTATGCCCTGCTACCTGCAACCCCCCGGCTTCGGCCCCAGCAGCCTGCCCCTCCGCTGGCTCACACCTCAGTGAATAGAAGGCTGTTTGCTGTTGACTTTTACACCATAAACTGCCACCCGGAAAAAGGGCTGAGTAAAACCAAACCAGTGCTAAACTAACCATCCCTCCCAGGTCTCTCGGGAAAGTTCCAGCCCTGAGGCAGGCCCTGCCTCCAGGGTCACCAGAGGTCACTACTGAGCAGAGAGTTAGAAATTTCCTAGACAGGACTGTGGAAGGACTGGGGTCAGAGATTATCACTCTTTGTCAAGACTTTGTATGAGAAGAAGGGAAAGAAGCTCGAGGAACTTCCTGAGAAAGCCGCATTCCTGGAGGGCTACTGGATGGAGTGACACTGGCCCACAGCCCCACCCCAATCTGGGAGGTTTTCATAAGGCCAGCTCACTAGAGAGAGGCTGGGACTGACCCTCAGCCAGGCAGAGCAGGGTGCAAATGAATCACTTACATTCTCGGGCCGCGTGTCGCCCCAGGCACAGTAGGGTTCATCCCTTAGTTCCATAAACGTCAGTTAGGGGTCGGTTCTGGGTGAAGCTCTGTGCTGGGCACCAAGCATGGACGTGATCAGGGGAATCCAGTCCAGCCTCGGATATCCCTAGTCTGACAGCGAGACGGGCAGGGAAACGGAAAATCCGTTTACCACGTGATATGGAAGGGCAAGGAACAAGAGAATAACCGCAGGGTGAGTCACAGACTTCTCGGAGGAGAGACCCTCGAGCTGAACCCTGGGGGTGGATTCTGCTGTGTAATAGGGAGGGGGTTTATATCACAGACTCCCACGGTCTTAGAGCCAGAAGAGACCTTAGATGCCATCGGATTCCCCGCAAAATAGATGAGGAAACCCAACACCCAGTGAGGGGCACTGACGTCCCCAAGGTCACCCAGTAGATGAGTGGCTGAGCAGGCAAGGACCTTGCACACTTGGTCCGCGGACTCCTAAAGTTCACTGTCCTGAGAAACCTTTCTTGATTGAGGCATCTCGGCCATGCCCTTCTCGGTCTCGCACCTCAGCCAGTGCTCGCCGTAGCCCTGACGGTCACCAGAGGTGCTGTGAGGCGTCCTCGTCGCCGCCCACACTCAGTACGTCCATGATGTCAAGGAACCTGCCTGTGGTCACATAGCTCAGAAGCTGCCGAGCCTGGCACAGAACCCGGGCCCCCCCAGTTCCAGGTCAGGGCTCCTTGCACCCATTTCCCAGTGGACCCTTCTCCTCTGGGCAGCTGAGAAACTCGGTGTGTCTCTGCGGGTAGTGCTTCCCTTTCCAGGTGGTGGGCCTGACAGGGTGTCCGGCGTGGGGACACCCCATAAATGGTGACTCAGCCATCGTGGGTTTTGTTTTGTTTTATTCACAAACATCGTAGCCATTGCCTTACAGGTTGATACGGAAGGTCTGAGTCTCTGAGATCTAATTTTGATTTATCTCCTTTTTCAAAAATAGCTAGACTATTAGTAGCTTCTCAACCAGGAATATAGCTCAGAATCTTCCAAGCTGTCACGGGCAAATGCAGCCTGGCACAGTGCCAGTTAATTTAGTTCGAAAGAGAACAAAAGTGTGGGGGTTTTCATTTGAAGACTGTTGGGCCATAAGGCTCAGACTGCAGCCAGGGTCGCCATCAGAGCCCTGGCAGAGAGCAGCCGTGGCCTCGGCGGCTCAACCTGTCTCGAAAAGTCCGTGTCGGAGCCTTCACCACCCCTGCCTGTGGAACCGGGAAGCTGGCCCCGCGCCCGGGGAGGGGGGGGCTGTGAATTGGGCCATGTGTGTTCTGCCCCAGCTCACAGATGGGCCTTTGTGAAGGGCTGGGCCACTCGACTCTGGCTGGGATGCGATCCCCCAGCTATTTGCTTTGGATCCGAAGGGCCGGGGAGGCGGTCCTTGGAGTCGGAGTGGCAAGGCAGTGTGCAGGAGAACAAACCCAGGCAGCAAAAGCACAGAACCGGCCCCCAGAGTCTCCCCCGCCTCCCCAGGGTGCGGGGGACCAGCCTCCCTTTCACCCTGTCTTGAGGACAGTCAGGACTGGAAGGAAGTGCGGGCCCCAGACCCCTGCACGTGCTGCAGCCAGACCCACGAGCACTCTCCTCGGCCATCAGGGACTCGTCCTCACTTTGTTTTCACACATAACCAGTTTTTAATTAAATTTGACTTTTCCTCACATCTGTTCAGAAGGCTGGTCCCCCTTGGAAGCAGCGAGCACGAAAGCAGGGACTGGCTGGCAGTAAGGGGAGGCAAACAGAGCAGAGCCCTTCCTTTGGCCTTTGTTACTAAGGGAAGTGGGCTCTGGATGGGCTTTTGCATGGAGAATTGCTCTCCCCTGAGGGTCATTGTTGGGGAAGATTAGCCTCCTGGGCCTCTGGAATCCAGATGGCCTCCCCCTCCCCCAGCAGCCAAGGTAGGTAGCCAAGTGTGACCCTTGCTCCCCATAATGACCGGCTCAAAATGTGTTTTTGTCTCTCCCCTCCCTCCCCCCACCCATCCTACCCACAGAGATCTGTGCTGCCGACTGTGGGGGCCACGGCGTCTGCGTGGGGGGCACCTGCCGCTGCGAGGAAGGCTGGATGGGGGCAGCCTGCGACCAGCGGGCCTGCCACCCACGCTGTGCGGAGCACGGGACCTGCCGTGACGGCAAGTGCGAGTGCAGCCCTGGCTGGAACGGCGAGCACTGCACCATCGGTATGGCGGGCCCAGGCCCGGGGGGCGGGGGGGTGGTCTGCTGCGGGCGCATGCTACCTCTGTCCGCATGTGGGAGCTGGGCACAAAGTCCTTTCATCTGGCGACATTAAGGTTGGCATTTCTCAGCAGCGATTGAACATAAACTCACAATTGGCCATTTTTAACTTTTTCCTTCCCAGTCTGCATTTCTCAGATGTCCGTTAGCTGGTCCGCGTGCCTTTCTGTGTACCCTTCCTGGGCCAGATGTGGTAGGGCTTCGCACCGAGGAGCTGGGGATCAGGAGGAAGGCTCATGACTAGCACTTAGCAGCTGTGGGCTGTCCCAGTGCCTCTCTGAGCCTCGGTTCACTCACCTATAGAATGGGGATCATAATGCATATGAAGAGCGTGACACAGGCTGGCACAGAGTACAGGGCTCCTTAAGTGTGGCCATGATGATCAAATTTAATTCGTGACCTGGTCAGGAGGGCTCAGGCTTAGCTCTCAGCTCCCTACCCCCACTGGCCTGGGATCTTGGGGAGAGCTTCCCATGGGCCCCAGGTCACATCTGCCTCCCATGGGCAGGGCTCCCTCCTCCCCTGTCCTTGGCCTCCATCCTGTCTGCATTTGTCTCCTCTCTGCCCTCTGCAGGCGGGGGCGGGGGGGGGGGGTGTTCTTCAGGCTGCCTCGGCTGAAGCAGTGCTGTTGGCAGCTCTCAGAGCAAGCTCATCATTCTGTTCCCTTCTTCCTGCTTTGCCTGCTGCTTTTGTTGATTTTAAACACAGCCAGACGTTTTGCTTGGTTTATTATCCTGGAAAGAGCACTCACCAAAAGCTCTTTATTGAATCAACTGGTTTGTGTGTGTGTTTTAACTTCTTCCCCTTCCATTTTTCGCAAAGGGAGGGTCTGTGATCAGATGGCAAGCACATGGCTTTGGAAGGTCAGATTCTGGGGGCCCCTCCAACTCTAAACATTCCCTCTCAGGGCTTCCGGAAACTGGGAGATGAGCCCCAGACCTTTCGAGGGACATTTTGAGCAAATGAAGTCACCGCTTTTCTCCATGTATTTTTTTTTAGACTTCATTTCTTTTGTTTTCTAATCTGAAATTAGTCCATATTCATCATCCCCGGGCCCACAACCTCACTCTGTTGTTAAATGGCAGTGGAAGCCCTTGTGTTTATTAACAATAATAATGGCTTCTAATTTTTGAGTGTTTATAAAGTGCCAAGCATGTGCTAAGGGCTTCTAACTGCATTATTTCATACTCCAGAGAGTCCCCCTGTGAAGGCACACGTATTATTCCCTCCTCCTCAGGCACCTGAGGCTTGAGGTCCCTTAGCTTGTAAGAAGTAGAACAGGAATTTGAGGCTGGGTCTCTGTACCAGCTGCTTGCTCTGCGGCCCACAGGTTAGAGCTCAGGTTTTCTACAAGGCATCTGGCTCACATCCTGTGCCTCCTCATTCCTGTTGTGCTCGGAGTTGCAAACCAAGGTGCCCACCCAGAATCTTAACAGAGCCACTCTGGAGCCCAGGGCAGCCCTCCCCCTTTTGTCTCCAGCACGAGGTGCCACAGCATCTTAATGCACGCTTCTGGCGGCCTCTTCATGTCCGTGTCATCCTGCCGTCCTGAACACCCCTTCATAAGAAGTGGCCCTTGTCGCTCACGGGGCCCGCTTCTTTAAGCCCCACTTTCCCCTCACCCTCACTTTTCCCAGTAATTGAGGACAGGCTGACCCAGGAGGGGGGCCCATCCCTATTAAAACCAAAAGCAGAGCCCAGAGAGAGTACATTCTGTTTCTATCACTCAGTTAACAGAGTTCTCAACTCACCTTACCAGGTTCCAAAAAGTTTATGGATGGCAGACTTTTATAAGATAAAAGCATCTCACCTTAGTCAGATGATGATGAGGGATTTCAGGGAATTCTCCCTGAGCCCAATCACAGATGATTCATGCCAGGGCTGGCGGGCAGACTGGGCTGCGTCTAGGGTCTTGTGGATGGATGTTCAGCAGTCTGGCCTGAAGAATATGCAGTGTGTTGGATGCCAAGAAGTCGAAGCTTCCCACTCCCCCCACCCCACCCCAGCCCTGCACTGCCGCACACCCATCGTTACTCTTTAAGAGCAAATTCCTCCTTGGGATTGCAGATGCTTTTTGCCCTCCAGATAAGAAATGCATCAAGGCAAATGTGCACAATTCAAAAGGGAGGTTGACAGTCACAAATACCAGAAAAATGTCACAGGACATTGAAGAAGTAATGGACTAGTCATAGTGGCTCAGATGAAAGGACGTTGGCTCAGAATTCCATTACCTTTCATTTTGTGGTGAGCGTTTCCTTTGTCCCTGTCTAATCTCCCTGCATGGCAACTTGCTCTCTGTGGGTCTCTGCCTGTGGCCAGCTGCATCCCCAGTGAGAAACCCAACAGCCTAGTGCTGAAGGAACACTCCAGTCGCCTCATTCAGTGCAAGGGAAGGGGTAGGAGAGGCAAACCTGAGGAACAGTGGTGGTGCCTTCCTTTTCCTTTTGGAATAGAAATGAGAAGAAGAAGAAACCCCTTTTTAACCTCTGCTGGGAACAAGAAGCACCTTCCTGTGTTTCCAGGGCACCTTACTCCCTTAGAGGATCATTTAGGAAAAGACAAAAACTGTTGGTGTGGAAAGTTAGAAATTCAAAGTGTTACATTTTCTCTTGTTATCAGATTTCATTACTATACAAGAGGTCATTATAGTGCTGCGAGGTCATGTGCTGGAGTATAGTTACATCCTGTACCAGAGACAAAGCTGGAATCCACAACACTGGTGCAGAGACCTCCATGCAGTAGAAGCAAGAGAGGAGGGCCTGTTTATTTACACTCGCTGTCTCCATAAACAGGAAAGAATGATTCGATGACCCGCCAGCCGGCAGTAAACACCAAGACAAGTCTGAGCTCCTTCTGGTCAAGTCCCCAGCATATGAATCCTTTCACGCCAGTAACATTTCCCAGAGCAGAGTATTATAGTAGGAATTAAATATCTCCTTTCAGAGGCTTTAGTTCATCTTTCCTTTTATGGAAGCTGCATGATTTTTCTCCAGAAGAGGTTGGTTTTCAGAACAAAAGGGAAATGGACAGGAGCATCCCCTTTAATGACAGTGATTTTGTCAAAAAGCAAGACTATTCACAGTGAATCCTAATTCCTTGTATTGGGAATTATCTGTCTCTTTGTGTCTTCAGGAAAGGTCTTTGGTGAAAGCGCCATGGGCAGACCATCTGGTTGCTAGGGATTTCGTCTTCTCCCTCCGTGAATCACAGAATGGGGGAGGCTGGAGGAGGCCTCCAGGGATGACCAAGTTCTGGCCTCTTCCTCCACTGGTCACAGAACTGCACACCCATCATCCCAAAACTGAGTTATCCTGCTCCTTAAAAGCGTCTTACAAATAAGAAGGGATTTTTCATTTTCACTCTCTCTTGTCAATAATGCTCCCACTTGCATATATGAAACTCAGTTTTCCTAATCCAAAAGTTAAGGTAAGATGAATTGACGTGGCTCTATTTCCCAAGTTTATGGTCAACACAGAGTCATTAAAAGTATATTCGGAGGATGTCTTTTCCAGGAATTTCATGGGTCTCAAGTCTGGAGCTTGAGCTCCCAATTCTTTATAAAAAGCTAAAAATCATAGTTAAGTTTGAGAAGGTGTCTAATTTTTTTCCTGTTTCTTTGAAAACAGTACTAGCATTTTTGATCACTTCTACAATCATTATTTTATTCACTTCAGTGCCCCTCATTTATGAAGTCTCAAAACACATGTGGGAAGTGCCAGCTTCTGATTACATCTGTAACATTCCAACCTTGACCCCAAAGTTGTGATTGTTCAAGATGCCAGATACACAGAATTATTTACCAGGCTTCAGGAGAGCTGTCCAACCATATAAATCTTGATTCTTACACAAATCCTCCTCTGGGAGTACAGATCAAAATAATACTCTGATGATGCAGTTGTTCAAGTGAACCCTGCCAGACTTCACGATAAAAAGAGATTGTAAAGAAAGCCAACACAGTTTTCTGGAGTTCTTTGTCCACTTTTCAATGGTAGCTCTCAGGTTTCTCATTTGTAATCAGACAGGCCTTAGCTGAGAGCTTGCAAGACCCTCACAAGGTGTCAGAGCCTGTGTGATAACCCTCTCCTTGCCCTTCAAAGCACTCTCTCACAAAGGACCTGTGATCTCACAGGACAGATGCTGGCAAGGACAAGAAAAAGGGACAGGGATCCACCCCAAGTTATCAGAGCAAGAGCTTGATGAGTCGATGGTTCTGGGAGATGTTAGCCCACAGGTGGTAGGGTTGGGAAACTGAAAGGTTAGTAAGGTTTCACGAGTCCCTCTCAGGTGGGTGCCATTGGCCATTTACTCATTGATCCCTCATCCAAAGCAAAGGGGATTAATGTATCCAAGGTCTTAACAAGAGCATCTCTTTGATAGTTTGTCAAACATCTAAAGAAGGTCCATGATTATAAACACCCTAACCATCACCTGCTATAATGACCCTAGTTTAATCTGGCCTGATGGGTACCAATGATACAAGTGTTAGAGTCTGCTGAGGCTCCTGGAGAATGACAATGAAGAACCTCTTGCCGTGCTCTCCATAGCCTTTGATAGGGGGCCCTTGAAGCTTCTTGAGATAAACTTTTTGAAACTTGTTTGGGTGCACGCAAGTCAAGTAAAGAAATTTGCATGTTGAGGGCCATAGAAATGCTGAAGAGATCTAAGACCTCATAGACTCATGCCACAGGCATGGAGTCTGTATCATAAATAGCTGTGTGCCTCCGTTTTCTCTAGCTTCTTGCATAATGATGGGAATGGAGGAGCATAGGAAACGTGTGTAATGTTGAAAAAATAAGCATGGCCTGAGAGGAAATATGACTCTACTCTCATCATCTTCATCCCAAAGTCCCAAGGAGAAAGATAAAGGAATTTTGTGAAGTTCTGAATCCACCATCCACAAGTGCAGACTCATGGACTTTGTGTCATCTTTCCTGAAAGTTACTATTTTAAAATCGTGGATTTTTTTTTTTAAGTGACTATACTCAAGTGCATATGTACCAAGATTTTCAAACAACAGAAGCATGGATTACAGGATGGACTTATGCACACGGCCTTTATAAATAAATGGCATTGGACTTCAGAGATCCAGTTACCCCTTTCGTCTTCAGTAGAAGGAAGCCCTAGTCTGTTCACAGAAAACTCTTGGGTTTGGTATTGACCAGCCCTTATCAGCTTCTGGACTCACAGTGTGGCTCAGGGTCACTGTGTGACAGTGGTTTCTGGAACCGGAGCTTGGAGTTGCAAATGCCCATTGTGTCTCCTGAAACCCACCGCACTGATTACAGGCTGAGTCTGCCTCAGTCACTTCCACTGGCTGCTCTTCCTGCCCATGATCTGGAGAAATTAGGAAGTATTTTGCAGAGATATTAGAAACATATTTACATTTAACAGAGATTTTTATTACTAAATTCTTAAAAATGAAATGGCAGAAAGGCATTAGAAGAGAGCTCTTTGAAGTCGGCCCCTAGGCTTGGGGAGACTAGCCTACAGAGGAGGTACAGTCTGTCCTTGTCACCAGAACCAGCCTTGCCATCCTTTCCAGCCCTGTGAGAGCAACTCCGGTTCTTCCACAGCTGGGTTCGGTTATTACAACAATGTGTGTTCATGACTGCCTGCACAACTCCAGATCCGAAAGCTCGGAGCGCCAACTAAGCCAGGAAGTCCGGGAGATCCTGTGTATTATTGGTCTCAGGTGACATATCAAGGGAGGCGATGTCAAGGAGATTTTAGGTCACTCTGAAAAATGAGATGAACGAGCTTGACTAAGACAAGCATGACAGATGAACCAAGAATCAAGAGTCTTCCCCTTAGCCAGAGAGGCTTCCTGGGCTGTGCTACCTGTGGGCTGGCCCTGTCTTTCATTATTCAGCATTTCCCAACTTCGTTTATACACTCTTGCTCTCATACGGCATTCTCCTCCATTTTCCTTTTTTTCTATCTTGTGCACTCATGGACTCCATGTTGTCCCTAAGAATGAAAGGGAAGCATACCAGCGCAGTTAAATTCTCGTCTTCCCAGTTTTCCACTTGGCTGTGCAGCCTCCGGGAGCATATTTCATCTAGAAACAAAGACCACATGGAAACCTCAACTGGAAACATAGCCTCTCATCTCCCTGTCTTTTTTTTTTTTAAAGCATTTTTTATTTATTTGACAGAGAGATCACAAGTAGGCAGAGAGGCAGGGAGAGAGAGGTCATCTCCCCGTCTTTTGAAACAAATATATATTGATGACCAGCAACAGTGTCTGTTCTACCCAGAGGACTGGAAAATATGTATATATCTATATGTGTATATATATATATATATATATATATATTTATTTATTTATGGAGAAAGGAAGAATGTTCTTGCAGTTGCTAGAACCCTAGGGCTTCCACATAAGGCCCCAGCGTTGCAGTCCAGTCCTACTTATGGGCTTTGGATTCACGTGTTAAATCAAGCTGAGGACGGAGGCCCCCTGGCCAAGAGCATCGGGCCCTTCAGGAGATGACCGTCAGTCTGGCCATTGTGGGAGCACATGTTGGGAAGCTGTAGAGAAGGGGGTGGGAGGGAAGCTTCTCAAATAGCTATGAGGAGCCCAGGTAGGGAAGGTGAGACCGCACTACTGATTAATGCCAGGAACGAAGAGAGCTGCCCTGCTTTCAACACCCGGCCACATAGATGCACCATGGGGTTTATTTCAGAACAACGTTTGACACCCATCCTCACAGAGAAGCAAAACCTTAGATTGCCTAGCGAGTCAAGGCTTGGGTGCAACCCCTCCATTGGAAAACAAAGCATACATCATTTTGTCTTTTGAATTAACGAGCATTGAGATGTGGGCAGGTTTTCTTTTCTTTTTCTTGTTTCTCACAGTGACATCCATTGACCCGACCTTACATTCTCTGTAAGATGCCCCAAGGAGAAATGCATCTTACTTAGAACACCAAGCATTCCACATTCAAGTCTGTGTGGACACGTGTGTCCATGGAAAATTCAAGAATGGCAAACATATTATCTGGCGGTATATTTGACCAAAGACTCAGACCACTTCCCTAGTGCATATCAGAGATGATCCCAAGTTTGCATGTCTGAGTTCCAGCTCCTGGGAAGCCCCTCTGCCCAGACAGGGAACCTTGATTCTTATGGGGCTGCTTCCCCCAAATGGAAGTTGCACGCTACTCTGGGTAGGCGAAGGGCGAGTTCTAGGGTTCCATAAAGTTGAATACACCTGACAGAGAAGAAGCATGGCCATGTCTGCAGCTTCCCTTCATCCTTTTTCTCCTGTTTTCCCTATCCATATGTCTTCTTATATATGATCCCCTTTCCAAATCCCCGGATCATAGAATGAGTTGAAGTTCCTTTTGACCCTTCCTGGAGAATGTGCTTGCTCTCCCTCCTTCTCTCTCGTGTCATCTTGTCTTTGGTTTTATTTTCCCCACCATGGCAGGTCTGTCCCAAACATGGGCACATCCCCCCCGTCCCCTGGGCACCTGGCATGGTTACGTACGTGGTAGGCAGTGTTGCACTTACTTGATCCTACCTTAAATGTCCTGTCTTTTATTCCCCAAGCGCACTATCTGGATAGGGTAGTTAAAGGTATGGTCTTCCTTCCTCTATTTTCCTATTGTCTTTGTGTGTGTGTTTGTGTATGAGCATAACAGAAGACGTGTACATAAGCAATGTATATACACCCCGGAAGCACGGTGTCTAGAGCTGCCCCATCCCCAGCTTTGTCCCAGTGTTCGCTGCCCAGAGGGTGGGTTTTTGGTCACAAGGTGGTTGATATGCCTGGAGGGTCCTTCTTCCCCCCGAAGTGCTCAGTCTGTTTGTGACATTACCATTGTGCTGTTGTCCTTCCCTCCACACGCACACATACACCCCTCACTCTTTCTGCCCCATCTTCCATCACCCTGCCCATCCCTTACAGCCCCTAGTCCCTCAGAATTAAGATACCGAGGACCAGGGTGGGTGGCCCGAGGAGCAAGCCCAGAAGTCTGAACAACTACCTTTCATTATGTTGTCATGTACATTCATCCAACAGCCACATATGAAGCACCCGCTAGTACCAGTGCTGTGTGCTAGGTGCTGGGACAGGGTCTGGGCAGTTGGGGACACAGATGCCTGACCTCAGGAAGTGGGTGGTCTGTTTGCTTGGGTTTTTGTTTTGTTTTGTTTTGTTTTTTTCCTTTTCAGAGAAGGCCCGAGTTTGGTAAGTTTTATGTTCGAGGAGTATTCCCTAATAGGCAAAGTAATTCCATTCAGTATCTTCATTAATTAGCTAGTGCCCCATTTTCCAAATAGGCCTGATTCCTCTAAGCGTAAGTCTGGAAAGAGCAGATACGTGTGCAGCTAAAAGACCCCCAGACCCCTGAGGAGAAATATCCTGCCGTATTCATCGTTTCCTCCTAAAATCCTAATACATCACCGGGCACAGAGCACATGCTCAGTGGTTAAGGGCAAATACTTCCGTGTTAGACTGGGTGACCTTGGGCAAGTTACTTAACCTCCCTTCACTTGGGAGTCTTTGTACAATGAACTTGGTAAGAGGACCTACCTCATAGGGTTGACATTAGGACTAAGCAAAATAATGAAGGTAACATGCTTAGCACATGGGCAGGGATAAGGCTCAATAAACATTAGCGATGCCATTGTATCATTGTATTCTTATCCTCACCCTTAATTTGGAGAGCTTCGTTAGCCAGAGTCGTTTTTGAAATTGTGAAGAAAATGGCTAAATCGGCTTTTAATAAGAGATAGCAACTGCCGTTTAAAAACTTATGGAAAGGGTTTGGGGGAAACATAAATGACTGACTGCTTTCCAGTCAGAGCATCTTTGCCAAGTGCAGGAAAGGTGTTAATGGGCCTATCAGACAGATGCCTGGTGTTGAGAATCGAGGTTCCTTGCATTTTACATGCTGGTCTTCAGCAGAGAATGTAGTCATTCGGGCAAGAGAGAGTAGTCCCTATGAGCCTCTTTAAAATAGGCATCTCATACATAATCATTATCAGAGGAATCTTTAGTATGGATTAAATTTAATAATGTTACCATCTATTTGGTAGAATTTTTTCATATTTTCTGAATTTTTTTCATATCTGTGAGTCTTAAGCAAGTCCTTTGAATTTTTTTAAGGGAGCAGATATAACTATACTCATTTTATTGGAAAAGGAAATTGAAGTTGAGGAAGGTGGGGGACCCACCCTGGGTCACCCTTGTAGTGAGTGACAGAGCCAGGATTTTGAATTTCCTGACCTAATCCATATTTCCAACATTCTATCTTCTGTTACCATTCACCGAGAATGTCCCATAATTTCTGATATTTTTCCTCCAAACCATGCCTTCCAAATTGGCACACTCACCAGGAAGTGATATATATTCTCCCTCAGACCA
>CM052815.1:49663740-49709632 GCA_028533885.1 Nasua narica | reverse complement strand
CTTAATCTTCTCCAGAACCCCCAGCAATCCACGGGATCCTGGGCTAAAATTATGTCTGCTCTGGCTTGCCCAAGCTCAGGCTACATGATAGCCAAATGGTGCTGATTTAATGTTTCCCAATTACCAGGAAATCCCCAAAGAGAGATAAATCGGAGGAGGCTGGCCCACACGTGTCTGAGGGGCAGCAGCCAGAGCAGCCCCCAGAAGGAAACCATCCCCCCCAGGGGGCTGGTGATTGTCCAGGCAGAATCTGAAGGCACATATGTCAGGAGAAGGCTGGATAGTTGCCAGCACCAGGAGATGAGATCTGTTAGTAATTCTCTGGAAGGACAAAGTTCCAGCAATAAGAAATTCAATTTTCCTCCATTAAAGAAAGCATCTCTCAGTACCAGCTGAATACAATTGATGGAATAAATCTTTCCCATTAGTGGAGAGATAATTTCACATAAATGTATCGGGAGACCTTCAGAGTAGGACTGAGAGTCTTTGCCGAGCCTCCCCGCTTAACTTGTTTGTCATGTAATTGCATTTAGACCAAGGGCCTCGGAAGGAAACCACTGACTGAATTAGCATTAACCAGATTGTGTGTAGTGAGGTGAGGTGAGGTGGGGTAGGGTGGGGCGGGGCGGGGTGCGGGAGGGGGCTTGATGCATTGTGGGTAGTTGTTCCTGCCTTCAGAAAGGACAAGCTGACACTAGTGGGACCAGCTGCTTACAAGCCTGGTGTTAATTGCTTTTCTCATCAAACAGAGAAAAGTTTATCACTCCAGGAAGGTAGAGATATAAGTACCTAATAAAGCAGAGGCTGAGTCTGAGATCTGTTTTTTTATGAATGCCCACAGGTCTAATCAGTAGCTCTTCCCTAGGCCGGAAAAAAAAAAAAGCCTTCTGAACCAAGGCGGGTGGAAAAAGTTGTCTGAATACTCGTGCCTGCGTATTTGTCTCAGATTTGTGTTATCAATGAGGACTATCTCCCCAGGGCCCTGACGCCTTAAGATGTTGAACCATGGAACGCATCACCAGTGGTAAACAGATTGGTCTAGAATTGGACCCAGAGTTGTGAGACCTGGATTCGAGGCCTGCCTCCACCACTACCCTGCTGTGTGGCTTGGGGGCAAATAACATAACCTCTGTGGACCCCAGTTTCCTCCTCTTCCACTAATTCTGTGATTTTCCAGCTGGCTTTTGTCTGGCTTCTCCCAAGACTAAGGCTCTAGAGCTGCCTTCAGAATCCCCCCAAACCTCTATTTCATCTAGAGAGATCTTGTTTTTATTTGTTTTCAACTTTGGGTCCTTATCAAATATAAGGTAAAAAGGTTCCCTCTCTGATATATTTGAAAAACCAGCATTCTAGATGACCTCTAATTGTCCCACTTATTCCCTCAATCCGCTGTTTTTTTTTATACAATGACCTAGTACTTGTTAGGCATTCCCAGGCACTGCAGAGAGAAGGAAAGGAAGAGCCCTTGACCTTGCCCTCAAGGAGCTCATGACCTAGTGGAGAGAAGAACCATGTACACCGTGGTAGGATAGCGACATGTTTGTGTCAGGCTTTGGAAAAAAGTGACTAGTGCCAATTAGGGCCATCAAGACAGGCTTCAGGGAAGAGTTGTCATTTGAAGCTGGGTCATGAAGGATGGGACTGTTGGGGGAGGGGTGCAGGAGTGACACCTGCAGCAGAGGGGGAATACTGCACAAATACGAGGCCTAGACTACGTGTGCCTGGCAGCTTTGGGGAAAACAGAGGATATGTTGTCTGGAATACAGTGGGAAAGTGGGAGTGGGGATATTGGGAGATGCCATAGGTTCCAGAACCTGCTCCAGGCGGGGTGCTAGCCTCTGTCCTTCTCCTGTTTCTAAAGCCCAATGAGAGGAATTGCTGTCTGTCCTCCTGTCCACTTTCTTATATGCCCACCTCCAATGAGGCTATTAGTGACAGTAATAAACACTGCCATTTATGAAACTCACTGTGTACCAGGATGCCAAAACAGAGGCTCAGAGAGCTGTCACATACTTGTGCAACTTTAGAGAGCTCAAAAGTGGCAGAGCCGTGTGTCTGACCCATGTCGCGTGACTCCGGATTCTCATGCAGGACTCCACCGTGCAGCCCCAGCTTATCCCCTTATGGTATAACATAGTATCCTTAGAGAATGACCTCTGAGTAAGATACCTGAGAACATCTCCCCGGAATAAGCCTTTAGAGGACACTTCGATGTCTTAAATTGGGGCACTAGGAAAAAAAGAAGGTAATTGCTCCTCTTGAGTGAAGACAATGAGCCCCTGGGTGCCAAGATATGTTTGAGCAGCCTGCCTTCTGTCTTCTGACCTCCGGGGCTTCCCTGGCAGCCAGGGTTCCTAGCATGAAAAGTGGATCATGTGATTTCCTCTTCTTTACCCACAGGCATGCATGTGTCATTCGTGGTCAAGTGATGACATCAGATGGGACCCCACTGGTTGGTGTGAATATCAGTTTCGTCAATAACCCTCTCTTCGGATACACAATCAGCAGGCAAGATGGCAGGTAGGAGACCTTGTGTGGACCAGGGTTAGTGACGGTCCTGCTCTCCTGGTCTTCCTGCACAGCTGCTGCTGCACTGACAATGCGGAAAGAGGATGGGACCTGAGTTCCGAGGCCCAGTTCTGTAACTCGCTAGCTGTGAGACCTTGTATCTGACTCTGGCCCAACTCCCTTTGGCTAAAAGTTAAGCAGTTTCCTCTCCCCTAGTTCTCAGAGTAAATGTAGGATACCTTGTACATGTTAGCCTGCTCCATGGCTCATAATGTAAGATACAATCACAGGGGCCACTTTGTATAGACCGGACAACCCAGAGATATTAGCATCTCTGCTGTGTGGTTTCCGTGTGCAGCCAGCTAGGTCTGCAGAAATCACTGGATGATGACACAACTCTGCCTTTTGGGGCCCTGTGAGAACTGTCGAGAGAAGGAAGTAAACTTTCTTTAGTCCCTCCACCTCTTCCATTTGCTAGAACAATTGGGCAGTTCTCCTAACGTCTTGAGGCCTCAACTTCTTCACTGGTGAGTGGTCCTAATACTAGCATCTCCCAAATTTGGTTGTAAAGATTACGTTCCATGATGGATGCAGAAGCACCTTGCTCATAGTAGGCGTTTAATAAATCTTACTTTCCCTGCCCCACTCTGGTGGGGTTTATTGCCAGGGTCTGGCACAAGGTAAGGATGCAAGAAATATTTCCCATTTATTAAAATTACCGATTATT
Source organism: Nasua narica (assembly GCA_028533885.1). Lineage (NCBI taxonomy): Eukaryota > Metazoa > Chordata > Mammalia > Carnivora > Procyonidae > Nasua > Nasua narica. The sequence goes on along the minus strand of CM052815.1, from coordinate 49,706,397 downwards.
AAATGATGAGAAGGTGATGATTACAGTACAAGCCATGGGAATATTTTGGAGAAAAGGGGAAGGGAAGGAGGAAATTGGAATATTTAGGCTGTCAGTGGTGACAGGTCCTCGATTTTTAATAAAATCAGGTGGTGGCAGTCCATCTGGCTAAGTGTGGGCCCATAAGGTTGATTTTCACTCTGTGTTGGAAATTATGCTCCAGCCTGATTGATTTTAGCACCTCTTTAATCCAATATCAGATGTGAACATGTCCCGGCCGAGGTGATAATGAAGCGGAGGCTCATCTGTTTGTAGACATGTGTGCCTCTTAGCGCGGCAACCTTGGCATGGGGAGCCCTCTCCCCCTCCTCTCCCTGGGCAGGGGAAGGGGCCCAGCTAGAAGGGGCTGGCAGACGGTCCCGGGAATGATCTGCCCAGCCCAGACCACAGCTCCCTGCCCCGCACACATCCCATCCCAGGAAGCACGTCAGTAGGGACGCTACAGCGTGGGGGACTAGCCTTCCTCATGCTCTGTTTTTACAGCCTTCCAGCTGGGGGCTGCCTGCTAGACAGAGATGGCAGATGTGAGCATCCTAGGCAACAGGTGTTCTGGCTACATCCTTACCTGCTGTGAAACGGTCATCAAAAAGGAGCCGTGGGAACTGCTCTTTTTTTTTTTGCCATGAAACGTGCCCATCATTCACATGAGATGGCACAGCGTCAGTGCTTTGCCCTGCTGTGCTGGGTCAGGGTGGGTCCATAAAACACCCCAGTTCGCCTAAGTTCGGTGGCCCTTGGGAAAAGTCCACTCTGTCCCCTCCAGGCTTGGATTCTCCCATGAGTGCTGTCCCCCATGATCTCTGTGGCCTCTTGACAGCATGGGGGGGTGGCGGCTGGGAGGAAGTGTCAGCCACGTTTCGTGCATCTGCCTGCTAAATCACGTCATAGGAACCAGAGTTGCTGATGCTTAGAGCTTGAGTTTCAAAGCAGTTCTCACCAGTGTTTTATGGGGCTTGACTTTTCTTCCCAGCGTAGATACCGCATCACGTATAGGAGGGTCATTACGTATTCTCCAGGTGCCTGAGGATCCCAGACTGTTCCGTGTGCATGAGCAGCATCTCGCCCATTTCCCTCCCGCTCCCCTGACTCGCCTTCTTTCGTACCTCTCACACCCCAGGAGAACCCGGAAGGCTAGAGACGTTGTCCGGAGGTAATGGGATACGCAGGTCCGGGGAGCCAGTCTACCTCAGCTTTGTCTCCCTCACTTTCCAGGCAGGCGCCGTGCTCCCCTCCCTGGCCCGGCTCCACCTGCACACACCCACCATACTGCAATACTAGACGTCCAGTCTGAACCAGAGCCACAGAGGTCATTAAAAAAGTTGAAAAACAGGAGTCATGAAGACAAATTTTGAAAGAATACCAGACAAGAGAAGCAGTTCAGGCTAGTCGAATTGAAAAATGGGGTTATACGGAGCATGATGTCCTGGGAGTGGGGCCCTGGGCTTTTCCCATCCATTATCCCATCTATCTAATTAATAACTCTGCCAAGTAATTATGATCAGCAGCTTCATTTTACTTGAGGAGATTGAGGCTCAAACAGGTGACATAAGTCACCTATGGAGTATGCGGCAGTGCTGGGACCGGCCTTCAGCTTTCTGAGCTTCATCGGAAAGCGAGGCCTTCCCTGTGGGCTCGGATTCACACCCATGTTCCCAACAGGGTTTCCCTCCAGACAATCAGGCCCGGCTCTTGGCAAGATCCAGTTCCACCCAACTCTTGGCAAGGCCAGCTGCCCCCAGCTTGCTCACCGCCTCGAGAATCCATCTCTTCATGTTTATCTTCACTTCCTCCCCACACTTGTCCTCTCATGAAAGGAGCTCGTAAGTCGGGCCAAAATTCTGTGTGATGGTTAAAAATGCTCTGTCAAAGTACAGATGCTGTTCAGTTCTGTGACAGGGAAGTTGTTCTCTGGGTATTTCCACAAAACCATAGATATTCCCCTAGGGAGCCAAAACCTAAACCCCTGATTCAACATAAACTCTGTCACTGCTTATTGAAGGAAGGTGCTGTCCCACTTGCTCTACTCGAGTGTGGTCCTAAAAAGGGCCGAGTGGTTTGAAAGGAAAGCAAAGAGGGTGAAAAGCTTCAGCAAAAGACAAAAGAGTCAGGCTCTGGAGTCTAGAAATCCAAATCTGGGGACGTTGTCTACCAAGAGCAGGATTGGCATTAGGTCAGGGCAGTTGTGCTAAATCCCTAGAAAAGGGAAGAACATCCTGGAGCAGTAAGCCCATCCCCACAAGGTATATTTATCAGGGTCAAAGATGAGGTCCTGAGTTAGAGTCTCTAAAACCAACTGCATGGGTGAATGTTGGGGTGACTTACAATAACAGCCAAAGTAAGAAGGAACCCAGGGTGTTTTGTGGACAGTTCAGAAGAAATTCACAGCATCACTCATGCATTCATTCTGTGAACTCTAACCATCAAGCATAGCACTAGGTTTTAGAAAGATGGAGTAATCATTGTCCCAAGGCTGGAGCATTAAATGCATGATTCCCGTGCAGTTTAAGTGGGCCAGAAGGAGGAGTGTACACAGTGCCCTGGGAGCCCAAGGGAGGGAGCTAGAGTTCTATCCAGCCAAGGAGTTGGCAGGAGCTCTCCCATCAAAGAAGCAAGGTAAGGACAGGCCTTGATCCTGCATCCTGTGGATATTATGGCAGGCACTTGTTGTGGGGACCACTGGGTGTTACATATAAGTGATGGATCACTAAACTCTACTCCTAAAACCAATATTACACTATATGTTAACTAACTAGAATTTAAATACAAGTTTGGAAGAAAAAAATAAATAAAACAATGTAAAAAAGAAAAAGAAAATGTATCCTAAAGTAGTAGCTAAACGGACTTTGTCCAGAGACATCACAGCCAAGAGGTGGCATGCGGACAGGACCACTATTTCTAAGTCCTGAAGGACTTCTGTCAAAGGCAGAAGGGACACACCAGTTGGAAGTCACCCAGTAGGTAGACCAAGGCCTCATGGCTAAGTAACTATACGGAGAGGCACCCAGGCTCAATTCCCCAAAAAAGAAAGCCTAACAGACAGAACTCACTGAAGACGGGAGAGTCTTGCCATGGATATAGCAAGTTCCTCATCACTGGAAGCATGCAAGTAGGACCCAAATGGCCCCTTGGTGGTGATTCTGTAGAAGAAAAGCATCAGACTGAGAAAAGGCCATGCATGAAGTCTGGGCGGCTGCTCTCAGGGACACGGCCAGAGATCTCACCTCAGTGGGGAATTCAGGGCACTCTTCCCCTTCCCTTTTCCACTCCTCAAGCACTGTCATTCTAATCGTGCTTGTCCATAACTTGCTTAGCCATTTTGGAATTCCAGAGGCCTGTATTGACTCATCTGTCACAATCAGAGCTAAAATTGCCATAGGGTCTTAGAATCTTAGTGACTTCAGTATAATCCATTTGAAATTTAAGGAACAAAACAAACGAACAAAGAAAGAGAAAAAGAGGTAAAAACAAAAAAAAACAAAAAAACCCCAGACTCTTAAATTCAGAGAACAAACATGGTTGTCAGAGGGGAGGCTGGGGGGCAGAGATGGGTAAAATAAAGTGGATCAAGACTACATTTATCTTGGTGAGCCCTGAGAAATGTACAGAATTGTTGAGGCATTATACTGTACACCTGAACTTCATGTAACACTGTATGTGAATTATACTTGGATGAAAATATTAACCCATTTGAATCTTTCTATTTTAGAGATGAGAAAATTGAGGCTAAGCGATATACTCAAGATCCCACAGTATCTCATGGCTGAGGCAGGACTAGGCTTAGGGCTCCTAATGCCAGGGCAGGATTTGTTCCTCTTCGTTCTGCTGACGTTTCCCTGGGCTTCAGCTCTGAGAGGCCCTAAGTACCAGGAGCACCAGAGCAAAGGCTCGTCGTCCTCCGTCCCGGCAACCGGCTCTCCATGGCAGTGGTTATTCATGTGGGTTTTGGTAAAATCTGTATAATGAATCATTTCTGCAAAAACAAAAACAAAAACAAAAACAAAACAAACAATGCTTTCTGGAATCTCTGTTACTGTTTGTGGCCATAGTGAAGTCTTTAGTTAGGTTGTAGCGTCCCCTCGACAAGTATGTAGACCTTTGGTGTAATTTTTTGCTCCTGTCTCTCTTCCCCCGCCCCCCTCTGCTCCTCTTCCTCCTCTCCTGTCTCCTGCTTTTCCTGCTCCCCCTTCTTTCCATCCCTGCCCTCCCAAACAGCTTTGACCTGGTCACAAATGGCGGCATCTCCATCATCCTCCGGTTCGAGCGGGCACCTTTCATCACACAGGAGCACACCCTCTGGCTGCCTTGGGATCGCTTCTTTGTCATGGAAACCATCATCATGCGACATGAAGAGAATGAGATTCCCAGCTGTGACCTGAGCAACTTTGCCCGCCCCAATCCCGTCGTGTCTCCATCGCCGCTGACGTCCTTTGCCAGCTCCTGTGCAGAGAAAGGCCCCATCGTTCCAGAAATTCAGGTACCTGGCTTTCTTCACTGTATTTCTCCAGGCTTCCATTTCATTGGTGGGGAGGAGGGTCTCAGAGCCGGGGCCGGGTGGGGCTGGGGGTGTGCGGAGAGCGAGCCCATCAGCGCACCGTGCAGAATCCAGCAGCCAGGCTCCACAGCGGTCATGGTGTCAGGAGATGATGACGTCCCCTCTTAACACTCTGAAAACACACCAGCACTGGAAGGTGCTTGGCACACTCCAGCGTAGAGTGAATTCCTGCTCCCTTTCCAGTCTGCCATCCACTTCCCTTCCACTTTCCCCTCCCCCAGCCTCCAATGTCCCCCTCTATCATTATTTCTCTCAAAAAGATTTATGATGATAGGGTCTACCAAGAGAAGTAGGACGGAGGGGCATCATAAGAAAGACTAAATGAGAAAATGTATATGAGGTGCTTAGCACAATGGGTAGCACTTAGCAAGTGCTCAATAAATTTTAGTCAATATTATTATTATTGAGATTATTTTATACACACTGCCTTCATGCCAGTCAAGGATTTCTTTGGCTCAAATCTCAACACGCAAGCGCTTTACTTAATTATCATTAAATGGAAGTAATTTGGAAAGAGGTACTTTAATCAAATGGAAATCAAGGCAGATTCTTTGCCTAACAGAGCTGTGTGGAGTTAAATATCTTCCGCCGTCCCAGCCCAATTTCTAGGGAAAAGGCAGGGAAAGAGGAGAGACAACAGGGAGAAGCCCAGCCCAGCTCACTTGCCCAGGGAGAGCTCTGGCTGAGTGCGTGTTAATAGGTCGCTGCTGCCTGTGGCTGGGGGAGTGTAGACACTTTGTGTATGTTTCATGCCTGGCCGAGCAGATATATCTTTGTGTGTGTCTGTGTGTGTGTGTGTGTGTTCCATTGCGTGGCTTTGGGCGCCAGCCCATGAGAGGGACATACAACTATTTTGAAATTCTCATTGCACCCACAGGTTGAAACCCTCACTCCTTTTCAGAGATGTAGCGCTTGTCTCCTGTCTCAACTACCAGGCTGACCTTTCTTTTGAAATGGTTGTCAGTGGAGACAGAGTTTGCTGGAGAGAAGTAATTTGTTACTCAACCCTGGTTCAGCTCCAGCTAGACATTTTCCCGGGAGCAGAGACTCTGGAACAAATGAGGTTAAAGGTCCCCCCCCTCTTCACTGTGCTCCCTGGGCTGGGTGTCTGCGAGCCCAGCTGGGTCAGAAACCTTGCTTATTATCAGATTCATGAAACACAAGAAAACAAGCTCCTGGGTTTTCCCAGTCCGATCATTGGCCAGCCTTCTCTAGCACTGCGACATGTACATTTTAAAGGGTGTGTTGAAGATAAATCCATATTGATGAGAGCATCAGGATGGCACTCGAACCCTGCCTGTGGTTCACCCGGGTATAGAGCCTGCTTTGCCTACAACTTGCAAGCTGCTTTTTAGAAAGACTCCTTTGCTTTAGGGCCAAGCCCTAAAATTTCATGGGTTCAGAATGGGGTGGGGAGAGAGTTCACACCCGTCTCCGATACGAAATGGACAGAAAGGAAAGGCTTTCTTTGTGAAGGCCCAGTTTCTCCATGAACACAAGAAGAGAATGATCACTGTCCTTTTAATGGATACGTTAGCCTCAATTGATTTAACGTCCCCTTCTTGAAACAGAGCCCAGAGCATCACGCTGATAAAAGTTCTCTGCTCTTGCCATGTGGCTGAGCACCCTGGCATTGATTTTCAAGTCTCCATCTTGGAACTGCGCCCATTACACCCAGTAGATCAAGTGCTGCCTTCCCCACAATTCTGTTCTTGTAGCACCTAGATGAACCGGGGCATGAAAACTCCATGCCGGCAATTCAGCCTCTTTCCGTGGTGAGTTGGGGCGGGGGGCGTTGGCCATAGGTCCTTGGCAGGCTGTGCTCTCAACCCTGCATAATTGTTTGGCCAACCTCTCATGGTCTGTGTTTACTTTCCTGAAGAGAATAGCCGTCGGAGGGTCTCACTGTAGGAAAGTTTTGAGGGAGACGCTATCCTTCCTGCCAAGGCAGCTGTCTGCATTAGTCTGAGGGAAAGATCTTTCTTCCCTTTCCCACCGGTCCTAGCACCAGCACCAGCAACGGCACCATCAGCCCTGTTATGAGCTGGGCATTTTCTGTATGTGACCCTACTCTGTCCTCACTCCAATGCAGAGAGGAACCCGAGCTTCAGCAGCTTACGTGAGTTTCTCAGATGACATCGCCAGTGAAGGAGAGGCACCATGACGATAAATGTTTTACATGCGTTATCCTACATGTTCCTCTCAGTAATGCAACAGGGTGAGCGTCGTCATCCCCGGTGAATGGGGGGAAACCCGAGGCTCATTGAGACAGGGTCGTAGCACATGAAGTCGGCCCCGGAAGCCAGGCCTTCCACCTCCGGTTCCCTCCTCCTCCCGCTCCTCTTCACACTCTGCCTCCCCCGTCCTCCCCCTCCTCTCTTTCCTACTTCCTGCCCCCCCCCCTCAGTCCTCGGTCTCTGCTTCCTCCTCCGCCTCTCGGCCACCCAGAGTGCTTGGGGCTTGCCATCTCCCCTCCTCCCGTGAGTCCCTGACGGCCGCTTGCTGTGTACTCTGTCTGTCTAGGCACTGCAGGAGGAGATCGTTATCTCGGGCTGCAAGATGAGGCTGAGCTACCTGAGCAGCCGTACTCCTGGCTACAAGTCTGTCCTGAGGATCAGCCTCACCCACCCGACCATCCCGTTCAACCTCATGAAGGTGCACCTCATGGTGGCTGTTGAGGGCCGCCTCTTCAGGAAGTGGTTCGCTGCAGCCCCGGACTTGTCCTATTATTTCATCTGGGACAAGACAGACGTCTACAACCAGAAGGTGTTTGGGCTCTCAGAAGCCTTCGGTAAGCCTCCTGGCCTCAGGACTCAGGGCCGTCCCCGGGAAGACAGTAACACTTGGGGGCACGGGGCTCCTTCTCCGCCTCCCTTGTTTCTTCTTTCTCCCTTCCTCTTCTCAGAAATACCTATGGTTTAGTTGGCCTTCCAGACTTTTCAGGGACCATCTGTGATCTCAAAGAACATACTCAAAGACCTGAATGTAAAAAAGTTGATTGTTTAAAAAAGGGGTTACACAACCAGAAGGGTCCTTGCAAAGCGCTGTGGTGGTATGTGATGGGTGAAAAGAGGCTTTGTGCCACAAAGATAGAGCTGTGTGGGCATTGCCGTACCCCCCTCACAACCACCTGGCCTCAACACACCCGTTTAAAAATGTGGGAGTCTGGAACTCCTGAGTTTCCTCAGTTCTTTGAGATGCAGGAGCTTAGATTCTTCCTTCCTCAGGAAGGTTTCTTGGCCTCTACCTCATTTGCAATCAGAGAGATTCTCTCCTTATTGTTGTTGGCTATTTTTAAGATGAAGCGGAAGGTGACTCTGGCCTCGCCTGGGTCCCAGCCCCTGAGACGTCAGCCTTCGGAGGCTGGCTGGCTCGTTCTAGCTTCCGTACAGACCAGTGTCCCAGGAAGCATTCAGAGCTGGACTGTTGGCCGACCTCCCCCCGCAGGGCTAGTCCCCCACACGTGGAGAGGATTAGCCCAGGGAACTCCTTCTCATCTTGGACCCTGCTCCAATTTTATTCCCTTGCTAGATTCGGCAAAAGCAAAATGAGGAAGCAGAGGAGAAATCATGTTGTAAAAAGAAAGAGAAGAAGGGAGGGAAGGGGGGGCAGGTAGTCACTGAATGTTTGCTGAGCACCCACTCTGGCCGGTATTCTCCCTCACCCATTAATACTGCATCTAATCCTTATCACCACCCTCTGAGCCAGAGATTGTCCCCGCATTCTGCAAGAGGAGGCAGAGAGGTGAGGGGACTTCATGAGGACGGATGAGGGAGGAACAGAGTTGGACCCGTCACAGACCTCCCCTGTGGTTTCACATCCCATCCTACCTCACAAGGGTGTGTTGGGAGTAAAGATTCGATCTCTCTGTTCATGCTCCCTTCTGTAACTCAAACTACTTCTGGGGTCTCTTCAAAAACAAACCTCACAACCTCTGTAGATGAAATGAGCATCCTTCGTGTCCACCAGCCAGGGCAAAGGAATGCATCTGCACAGTGAGACCTCCAAGGCCAGAGGCTCACTTTCCTGAGAGGACAGGTGACCTGTAGGAGGCAGAGAGGCTGCTGATAGGGCTCCCGGTCACAGGGAAGATGTCCCGTGTAGACATTCCCCTCCCCCGGTATTTGGCCAGCAACCTTTTATGGCGCGTAGGGAAACTTCTTCAGGAGCTGCCCAATTGTTAATTCCTCCCTTGAACATGTGGTAAGATACTGCCCACTTGGCGGATAGTGTCTGCACAGAAGGATACTTGAAAGAAATGGCATTCCTGTCTCTGCTAGTTCCTTTCCATCGGGCAGTTCTGGGCTTTTTTACAAACCCAGCTGTGGGATGCCTGCCATGGTTAGCCTACATCCTGGTGCCCTTCCAAGGAGGCCCGGATCTATGAAACAGAAGAAAAGCCAGTGGATTTTCAAGCTTTGAGATCTCAAAAGAGCTTCCAGCTTTCAGAGTACCCTAACTGAGCTCCTTGTCCATGTATTCATTATAAACAGTATTGAATTCTTTTCTGTAGTAAAGTAATGCCATTATCATTCATAAAAATTTGATGAGTGGACAAAAATATAAATAAATTCATATATGTTTCTATAAATAATACCCTGCTTGTTAACATTTAAATTTATTTTCTTTCTTCATGTATAGTTATTATGGGTGTATGTTTTTTTAAGCGCACATATAATACCATACCTAACCAGTCTTTCCAGCTTAGCATATAAACATTTTCCGTGTCACTCCATTATCTTCATAACCAAAATATCCACTGGCAGCATAATATTCCTCAAGTTGGGGAGTACTCTTAGATGGGCTCAATCTCTACCCCTTTTGGACTTTTAGATTACTTCCAATTTGCACTATTAGAAATAAAGCTGCAGTGAAGAGTTTTGTGCCTGGGCTATTTTCCATACTAGAAGATCATATCCCAGGAATCGATTCACCTGGGTCCTTCAACTTTTCCTAAAAATGCACTATTGCTCTTTGAAAAGAAGATATTCAGGCTCAGCCTGTCTGACTTAGTATTGCACATACCTCTGGTTCTCACTGAGAAACATGATCCTGTCTCCTGCCCTACAAAAGACAAACCCGAGCCTTGCATGCAGGTCAGAGTCATAGCAGAGACTTTGCTCACCTGTGCACTTCGTACCTTTTGTTTCCTGCAGTTTCTGTGGGCTACGAGTATGAATCCTGCCCAGACCTGATCCTCTGGGAGAAGAGAACAGCAGTGCTGCAGGGCTATGAAATCGACGCTTCCAAGCTGGGCGGTTGGAGCCTGGACAGACACCACGCCCTCAACATCCAGAGTGGTGAGTGCGTGAGCACAGCTCAGCAGCTGGGCCGCGGGTGTGACCCTCATCTCACATCCTTCGTGCCTGCCAGATATAAAACAAAAATGCACACTTCCAATTATAGGGGCTCGTGTGTGATCAGTCGTCTGAGGGATTAGTCATCAGAGATATTCCTTTGGGGCCTGCTCTGTGCTTGTCACTGCCGGGCACTGGGGATACGGGAATGAGACCCCAGACACTTCCCGGGCAGTCTCCATGCCGGGCCATCCCTCATAAAAGCACAGGACCTGGGCATGGAACAGGGGCACCTCAGCCTCTTGGTTCAGCAACGTGTCTCTTTGGAGAGAACCTCTGGACGGAGTCTCAAAAGGTCTGCAGGATTAGCCTGATATATCAAGCAGGAAGAGCATTTAGGCAGAAGGCACAGTAGGTGCCAAAGCACAAAAGCCTGAAAGAAGAGTAATTGGAGAGAAGGTTCACTATGCTTTGAGCGAAGGCTGAACTGAAGGCAAGAGCCGGAGCCAGAACTGGGGCCGGAGCAGCTGGAGCCCAGGCTGAGAAGATCGGGACTTTGAGCTGCGTCCAGAGGCAGATGTCAAGCCTCTGAAACGTTCCAGGCCTTCGAGTGACCCAGTCCGCTCCGTAGTTTAGATCGCTCACCTTGACTGTGTTCTGGGGTGGGACAACTCACTGCGGTCATGGTCATGACATTCCCGCCTCACCTGAAGACGCAGTGAATGCCTATCAAAACCATCAATCACATGGTTGAAGGAAAAGCTGGCAAACTGATTCTAGAATTTATGATAGCCTAAAGATTTGTTAATAGCTAAGGCAGCCTTTAAAATCAGAAGAAAATAGAGGCCCTGCCACAGATATTCAGCTGTCCCCAAAAAACCACCATCTCCAGTAGTGCGTGGGGCCGGCCCCAGAGCAGACAGAGAGACTCTACGGGACAGAGCAAGGAGTTCAGAAACTGACCTGTAAGTCATCAGGAGGACTAGTTTTGGCCACACACATCAGAAAAGCCACAATAACAGAATTCTGAACGAGTTCAGAATGTTTCTCACTCAGCACCAAATCCGGGGGGAGGCCGTCCAGGGCTGGCTTGGCACTCTGCCGGGTCAGAGGTCAGGGCCCCTCCCCTCCCATTGCTCACACCTCCAACCCCAAGGTGATGGTTCAGGGTGACCGCCTAAGTTCCGGCCTTCAGATCCACATCCCAGCTGGCAAGGAGGAGGGGAAGGGCTAAGGCCAAGCCCTTTCCATTGCGAAGACACCTCCCAGTAGCTGCCCACCCCATACCACTGGCCAGAACTTTTGTCACCCGTCAGGTGTAGGCCGCCCTAGATCATCCTGTGCCCGGCAGACAGCAGGGCTTCTGTAGCTGCAGAATAAGGATAGGGGACAGGAGGGATCTCTGTGGACGACCACACCGTGCACATACATAGGCACTGGTCTGGGACAGAGGGAGCCTCAGGTATCGGTGGGGGATGGATACGTATGTCAGAAATTGGCATCGGGAAAACTGGCTCAGTGGGGGGAAAAAAGTGAAATTAAATACTACATACAATACATTAAGTACTACATACAATACTAAATACAAATACTACACTACATACAAAATGAATAAGGTTAATTAAAGATCTAACTTTGAAAGATAACACGTTAGAACTAATAGAAGAAAACATAGAGTATCTTTATGATCTCAGAGGATTCCCTAAAACCAAAAAGAGCACAAACATTACAGTAGCAAAATCAGTGATTAAACTATGTAAGAAGGAAAGATACCTGTTAAATGAAGGACACAGCTAATAGGTGACAGCCTGGGAGAAGATCCTGGTGACCATAAACCCAAAACTCAGGCTTCAGTATGGAAGAGGTGAGGTCGGAGGCAAGGAGTCCAATTTGTAGGCGTGGCCGTAATAGGGGAGACGAAGGTGAGCTGAGCCCAAAAGGACACAGTGCGGATATGGGATGAAGCCTGCAAGTCACTGAGCTCAGTCCCTTCATTTTGCTTGTAAGGAGACTGAGGCCCAGGAGCAGGTAAAGCAGTGGGGAGTCCAATGCAACATCTGGGGTCAGTCCATTAGGAGCAAAACCACGTAAGAACCCAGGTCTCTTGACTCTTATCCTGGTGAGAGGAGACTGAACTTCACTCGTGCATCTCTATAAACACTCACTGGGATCTACTCTGTGTCCAGTTCTGTACGAGGCACTGGGGGTACAGAAAGGGAGAAGACATGGTCTTCTTGAAGTGGTATCGGTCTAAAGAGAGGAAAATGGGTAAGTGTAATAAAAAAAAAATGCACAGTGCAATCAAGACAGTGACTAGAGGTGTACTATCTGAGAAGTGGTGAATGATTCAAGGCCTGGGTGACCTCAGGTGAGCCACCAGCCTGCCCCTGCCCACCACCGTTAGTATAGATGGGAAAATAGGACCTATCTTACAGAGGCGTTGTGAGCGTTCAGTCGGGAAAGCAGGAAGGCTTGATCGGGACATTCTGGGTTTCACGATGGGGATGCCACAGCCCTGGGCGGGGGGAGTCTGGAAATGGTAGGCAGAGGGCTTGCGTTCCTTGCAAAATCAAGGGGACTCTGTGGCCAGCCACAGAAGAGGGCCCTTTCCGGCTCCATCAGTGATGCTGTCCTTTTGTCCTTGTCCCAGGCATCTTGCACAAAGGGAACGGGGAGAACCAGTTTGTGTCTCAGCAGCCACCTGTCATTGGGAGCATCATGGGCAACGGGCGCCGGAGAAGCATCTCATGCCCCAGCTGCAACGGCCTTGCTGACGGCAACAAGCTCCTGGCCCCTGTGGCCCTCACGTGTGGCTCCGACGGGAGCCTCTATGTAGGAGACTTCAACTACATCCGAAGGATCTTCCCCTCTGGGAATGTCACCAACATCCTGGAGCTGAGGTATGTAAGGTGATGCCCTCCTCAGCTTCCTAATACCATCCCTTGGCCATCCCGTGGGCCTACCTGGCATCTCCCACTGCACCCAGAGGAGGGGATAGGCAGAGCCACACCTGTCAGAGTCCATCCGGGACTTTTCACTTCCCAGCTCAGGAGCTGAACTATAAACGGGGGAGGTCTGCTAACAACCAGGAATTAGAATTCTGGGGGCCCTTGAATTTCCTCCTGTTTCCTGGCACCAAACAGCTTGGGATTAGTCCCATGAGCCTTCTTAGAAGGACAAGGACAGCAGGATGGACACGGCCCCCAGGCCAGTGTTGCCTGCTTTGGCCCCATTACTGAACACTCATCCGACTTAGGAAGAGTTCTCTTCAGAGAAAGGCCCACAGGCTGAAATTAGGCAGGGCCTCTCAGCCCCGACGTGCTGCTGAGCCAACTGACTTAGCCTTTTCTTTCTCCCCATACCGACTGTGCGTGATACAGCACAGCCATACTTAAAGAGCTTGGGGAAGGGCCTGATGAGTTGCATTTTCTCGAGGCCTCCTTAAAGCAGGTCATTTTAGAACCAAAGCTCTGTCATGGGGTGGGTTCTGGAGTTACAGAGAAGCTGTGGTTAGAGACAGGGGACCCCCACGTTCCCTTTCAGAAGAAATGGCACCAGGTTCCTCAGAACTGCTTTGGAGAGGGGATCTGCCTGTCTCCTGGACTAGGGTCCATGTGAACAGGATGGGCCCATGAGCTTCTTTGGAAGAAAGCCTTCTTCCAAAATGGCAAGGGATAAGGAAACTCACTTTTGTGAGGTCCCAACTATTTGCCTAGTATAGCAGTCATGCAACGTATTTATCACGATTGCCCTCAACAAACAAGAAAAAAGGAGACTTGGGGAATTTAAAGAATCTGCCCAATGTCCAGCTTCTAGAATGGTGGACCCAAACCCAAAAGGCCATCCATCACACAAACCCAGAGGCCATCTGCCTCACCAAAGAATTGTCGCCTTACCCAATGAGGGCTGCTTTGGCTTAATCCCACATTAAGTTATTCCCTGGAGGAATACCTTCCCTGGAGATAATTGCCGGCTAAGAATCTCGCTCTGCAAGGCTCATGTGAAAGGAAGGGAGGGCTTGCTGATTGACCACAGTCATGGCGGCCCTCAGGAGGGAAGCGTTCCTACACACACACACACACACACACACACACACACACACACACACACACGAAGACAAATAAAGCAGAGGGTCTTTGGCCATGAGAAGAATCAGAATTCTCTGGACTCCTAGGAGATGAGATATCAAGCTAATGAGAACCACCGATGGAGTATTCTCTGCCTTTCTTCTCTCTTTCATGGGTTTCACTGCCACAGACATCTGTCAAGGATGCTCCAGTCAGCTGCTCACATTGTCTTCCTGTCTCCTAGAGCACGATGGAAAGAGCCATCGACTAGGGAGTCAGGCCACTATGGCAGAGAAGTACAACTTTGGGCAAGACGCTTATCCTCTCTGAGCCCGCATTTTCACATCTTCAAAATAAGAAATCCCATTTTCCCTGCCTCCCTCCCACACTTGAGGGGCAATCATGGAAGACAATAGGCAAGGAAGAGAGGAGTAAATCAAATTTGGAAAGAAAAATAAGTTTATCAGTACATTACCATCTTAATATATTTTCTTCCCATCCCCTCCCTTCTAACTATGGTGTGTCCCCACTTCTGTATTCCATCACGAGGAGGATCACGGTGGGCTGCACACGGTGTGAGTACCTCTGTAGGGCCGCGTGCACACCGACAAGAGACGCAGCTGTGAGCAGGTGTGTCTCTGGGCCTGTGTCTCTGCACGGGGGAGGGAATCAGCCGTTCCAGCCGCTGTCTTAGCCCTGGTGAGAGCAGCAGCCTGTCAGCCTCGTTCTCTTCCCCTGAACTCAGCCGTAGTGGTGCAGGTGAAACCGGCCTCTTCTGTGATATGTAGCTGCTTGTAAGTGAGCTCACTGACAAGTAATATCCAATACAAAATAAATCAGTGTCATAGCTGCTAAGTCTTTATTTATTATAGTATTGCACAGTACCATTGCTGTCAAGTTTTCAGGCTGCTAATAATGCTTCTAACCCCGCTGCTAACACCTCATTCTTTCTTCTATTCCCTGCTCTCCTGTCTTCTGTCAGAAATAAAGATTTCAGACATAGGTAAGCCAACCAGTGGAGAATTTCCTGTCTCTCCTCTGCCTTGTTGCATGTTGTATGGTAAGCTGCACGTGTCAATTTCACATGGCTCGCTAGCAGATGAGTCCTGTGTGATTGGAACTGATTGGAGGTAATCAGTTACCGTGAGAGGAAGTCATTAATAATGGTGGGGGGCGGGGGGCGAGAGCCTAAACTCTCCCATCTCTAGCGAAGTGCAGCTGCTACTCTGCTTGTCTGTGGACATGACGGAAAATAATTGGGGAAACAGTTTTAACCTTGGCATAGTAATTTGAACACCAATCTGCGTCTCCTTGGAATAAATGAGAACATCATCCAAACTGTGTTGAGTGGCTTCGATGGTCACAGTGGGAAGTCTTAAGAACATCTCGATCAGGCAAAGAACCTGGAAGAAGACAGGTGTCAGGTTTGCACTTCTGTGGGCGTTCTGGATGCCTTGGCTTTGGCAGCCGAGATGCTGGGTGACCCCACCAGAAAGTTGGCCAGCAAGGACAGCGTGAGGGAGGATTTTCAGGCCATATGGACCACCCAAAATAGTGGTCCCCGAATAGGAACTTTGTCATCGGGTAGAGTTGTCACAGAGGCTCACAGTGACACTGTGGCAGGCAGAGAGGGCCTCATTAGTCCCACCAAGAGCAACGTCTGCCCGTCAGCTCTGCTGTCTTTGGGGCGCTAGTCTGACCCCGGGCACAGGTGGCTCGCACACATCCGGGTGACTTGGAAGTAGCTGTGGGCAGATGGGGTGGGGCCGCCACAGACGCGGCTCTTGGTTATCCACATGTGGCTCACATCAAACTGGTACATGGAGTAGGTGCTAAGTTGGGATCAAAAAAATCTTAGCACGGTGGAAAGAGTTAGACAGACCCAAAATCCAGTAATGTTTATATCCACACCTATAGCATTAATGTAACAATCGTATTACTTTTTTTAAGACTTTATTTATTAGAAAGAGAGAGCATGCGCAGGGGGAGGGACAGAGGGAGAAATAGACTCTCCACTAAGTGCGGAGCCCAGAGCCCAACACGGGGCTCAATCCCAGGACCCTGGGATCACTTGAGCTGAAGTCAGATGCTTAACTGACTGAGCCCCCTGGAACCCCAATCATATATGTTATTTTAAGGTTAGAATAATAATTCACATGGATAGAGCATCTCGTCTGTAGCAGAGAGAGCATTCAGTGGTTTACATGGACTGTAGCAGTTCATCCCCAAACCATCCTGTGAGGTAGGCCCTCTTGCCACATCCAGTTTACAGATGAGAAAGCTGAAGCTCCCCCGTTGTGTGACCTTGAAAAAAATCACTTCATCTTTCTGAGCTTTTGTTTCTGCCTGGAGGTTAACAGAGTCTCTCTTGGAGGCGGTTTTACAGGTTACAGAAGATGCTCGTAAAGCATCTAGCATTGTGCCAGGCACAGAGGGGAGCTGCAAGCTTGGTGGTGGTGGTGGTGGTGGTTGTTTTGTTATTATTATTAATATTATAATAATTATTATTATATTTATGTGTAGTATTACTATCATCGTAACCATTATATAATGATGATGGTGTCTCCATTTTTACCAAAAAGGAATTCAGTCCTCTTATAACCAAAGATACACTTCTTAGAGTAAATTAAACAGAAGTTGAGAACAAAGGAAAAAAGGAGCAAACACATACGCGATTAGATGTCAGACTAGACTCTGAACTTCCTGGCAGCCAGAGTAAACAGGGAAACGTAATTATTCTCATGGTTTGCATTATCAGAAATGGGAAAATATGCTCACTTCTCAGAGGGGGTAATTTTTTCCGGACTCCAAAAGCTAAAAGAATTTTCAGTGAGCTTCGTATGGAGGAGCTGAACTGTGAATCCATACATACCCCCCAAGTTGGGTTTTAGAGAAAACACAGAAGTACGATTCATACAAAGATTTGGGGTGAAGACCCAGCATTTCACATGACAGCCTTCAGGCAGTGGTGGTCCCTGGCTGGACACAGCCGGGCTACAGGGGACGAAGCCGGGCAGAATCAGGAGCCAGGATTCCTGCTTTGTGGCGCACTCGTCGAGGGCCTCTGAGTTGGAAGCCCAGCGTTTCTGATTTCCAGTCTCATCATCTGTAAACCGTGAGACTTGTGGTTCTGGTGCCCTTTTGTTTCTGACGTATAGCGATCTTTTGATACATCCGCGGCACAATTTCAAAGCCAGCTTCCTGCCCTCCCTCAATTCTTCACTTTCTCGGGCGCCAAAAACTACTTCTGAAGTAAACCAAAGTGGAAGGAAAAGTGAGTTTCTTTCTGTCTTCTCCAGTTTTCTACAGAAAATCTGGAGTGAAAAGACCCAAGTCCCAGCTCTGATTTTAACCGGCACTTGGATATTGGTAAATCCCTTCTCTCTGAGCCTTTCTTGCCCCCATTCATAAATGTCAGAAGTGGGTTAAAAATTCTAAAATTTTGTCCTCTCTGTCCATGAGAATTTCTGTCTCAGCTGTTCCCAAGACTGGTGGTCCACATATGTGCTCCCCAGGGCAGTCTTGTCCCCTCTGACTGTTCAGCCTCCATGCCGCCCGCCACAAAGGGCATGCGCAGTCCAGGGGCCCCCGTGGGCATCTTCCCTTGGTGGACCCCTTCAGGGAACGAGGATCCTCATTTCCTCCTAGATCTCCACCCCAGGGTCATGGAGGAATGCTTGGAGCACACTTGAACTCAGGTCTCCATCAATCTCAGCTGCACATACTATGTTAACTCCAGTAGAGAGCCCTTCACTGCCCCAGGAAATAGGCTGGGTGGGACAATATTAAGTCTTTTCTTGGCTTTTCCATTATGCAGTAACAAATACTCTGAAAGTTTCTCCAGGTGACCAGCTGTCATTTATTGGACATTTTTATTTCTTAATGGAATAGGTACTATGCTCAGCGATTTATATTCTTTACATATGTATTCTTTATACAGTGTTGTCCTCAAAGTAGTTCTTTGAAGTATGGTGATTATCCCCATTTCTCAGATGAAGAAACTAAGTCTCAGAGTAATGAAGTGATTTGCCCAGGTCACTTACTGTTTGAACCCCTGTCTTTGTGGCTCTTCCCTCTTGGTTCTAAGAACCAGTAAATCAGGTTCTGCCGGGACTGAAATGTAGTCACAGGATGCTTGTTTGTAGACGTTACTTGTTACTCGGAGACAAAGGGGGAACTCTCACTCAAAGCAGGGACTAGAGTGGCTCTGGTCCCTGGACTCCCAGCTCCTAGAAGGAAATTCCCCACAGTATCCAGAAAGAGGGCAGAGTGAGGCTTGGTTTCAGCTCATGAACTTTGGGGACGACACCCTCGGAGTCTCCCAAGAGCATAGGTAGCTTCCAGAGGCGCCAAGTTCATGTTTACGGAAGTAGAACAGAATGCGGGTCCCTCGGTGGACTCTGCACAGAGCCGTGACCCTCCCCTGTGCCCAGCTCGGCTCAAGAGGCTAGGAATCAGAGCTGAATCCGACACGGTCCCTGCTGCGGAGCTGGGCCTGGGTTCCGCCTACACACGGATGGTTTGTAGAGTAGTCTGAGGCCTTGCTACTCTCAGAGCACACCAGGCAACCCCGGCATCCCCCGAAGACTGGTTAGAAACACAGGCTCTCAGGCCACGCCCCAGAACTGCCGGACCGGAATCTGCATTTTAACACCATCTCCAGGTGATTCGTCTACCCCTTAAAGTGTGAAGAGCCCTGCTGTCAGGCCTCAGTTTCCAAATGCGGCTGTGCCTCAGAGTCACCTGGAGAGATCTTAAAGGTACAGATGCCCAGGACCTTCAATGTCAGTGAGGCTTTTTTTCTTTTTCTTTTTCTTTTTCTTTTCCTTTTCCTTTTTTTCCTTAAGCTTTCCCGGTGAGTCTGAGGTGTAGCCATGTTTGAGCTCCTTAGCATTCGTATTTCCTCTGTACACTCCCAGGGAGGCACATAGTTGTTCATTTGCTGATTCATAAATTCCATAGACCTTTCTGGAACACTTACTCTGCAGCAGCCCATAGCTAAGCAGCAGAGACTCGAAACTGGTCCCTGCTCTTGAAGAGTTCAAGATATCATTGAGGACACAGACAACTAAACAGAAGAAGTGCCTTGAGGGGCCGCAGTACTGACAGTACATTCTGCTGAGGGTTGAGGGACACCACGAAGGAAATGGCCAGTTACCCAGTGGAGGAAAGCAGGGCCTGGGAATCCAGGGATGGCATTACAGATGAGGTGACACTGGAGCTGGGTCTCAGCACACGGTCGGGTGCTTCCCGGTGGGGAAGGACAGGGGCACTTTCTAGGCCCGGAGAGGCAGTGTGGGCAAATAGGGAGAACACAGCCTTTACGCCAAGAGGATTGGAGTTGGAAACTCATCCTGCCACTCATCAGTCTCCGACCCTGGTCAAGTCCTTTCACCTGTGGTAGTCTCAGCTTTCTGAAATACATATATTTAAAAAACAACAAGCCCCTGCCTTACACAGTAGTTGCGAGGAGAATCAGGCTATGCGCATAAAGCACTGGGCTGGTGTCCGGGACAGAACAAGCCCCCAGAGGTGGTAGCAGATGCTTTCTAACAGCGACAGTCATCTCTGCAAGCTCTGCCCCACTGAACGGTGATCCTGCCTCCGGCAGAGGTCCAGCTGCTGCTCCCTGGGCCAGTGGCTTGAGGAAACAAGAAGACAGTCCAAGAGCTCTACCAACCAGAAAAGGCTGTTGACATGTATCATTTCATTTGATCCTGATGACAAGCCTGCGGGCCAGGCAGAGCCGGGCCTTCATCAGCTGACAGCCAAGGGACCTACAATTTGAGCGATGTAGGTGACTTGCTCAAATGAGAACCCACATCTTCTAACGTTCTTTCCCTACAATTCCCTGTCCACCAGACCACAGATAGGTCCTTGGCCACTAAAGCTAGGCCGCAGCTCTTTCAGACTCTCTGGGACAGTCCTGCCAGTGCCACCCCCTTCTGGAAATCACTGAGCTGAGATACTGTACATGAGTGACGCATTTCTGGGTCGGTGCAGGAAGACAGGAGCCAGAAACTCAGCGGGCGAATCCAAGAGGACAGGCCCCCTCCCCACTCCCTCCAGGACACATTTTCTGCCAAGGTGGATGGCACAGTTTATCATGAGTGATGCACAAAGAAATGAAATGATCTCCCCCACCTCACAGCTGTCATCAGGAAGGCAGAGCGATCGAGGCTGCCCCGAGTCACAGAGTGGGCTCTAAGGTCGCTGCAGTTTTGCTTAGCCAGAATCTGCGTCATCTGGGAAGACTGCCTCTGTGCTGCATTGCAGGCTAAGTCTCAGGGGGCATCTCAAGATAAACAGGACATCTCTCCTGTTATCAGTTTCCCCCAAAGGAGAAGTAAAAGAAACACCAAGTAATTTGAATGAAAAAGATATTTAAATAAGCTCAAGATGGAGATGCCATCCATTTAAAGCAGGTGGCTACTCTGCCCTGGAAGGCACCATGTTGAACGTTGGAAATACAAAAACGAATAAAATCCAGTCTCTTCCCTTCAAGTGCTGATTGTCCGATTTGGGAGGCAGTCTCATGAATAAATAGCGACAGCATTATGTGAAGTGTCCTGTTACCCAGTTCTGAGCAGATACGAAGCTCCACACACACAGGGATCAGGGAAGGTTTTGCCAGAAAAGGCACCATTGAGCTGACACCTGAAGAACGGGTAGAAGTTCAGCAGGCTGGAAAGGGAAGGGGGAGATGGAATATTCCACAGAGCGGGGATGGCAGGTACAGAGAGGTGTGGAGGTTTGGGTGTGGGGGGGACAAGGTGCTGGAGTGCAGGGCGTCTGCTGGGAGGAGACTGGGGAGACGAGGCAGCGGCTGCATGTGTTGCTCGGCTGGGAAGTGTGAATTCAGCCTAGAAGCCATGGGGCGTCCTGGAAGGGAGGGCATTGGCACTGGGGTGACGTGACGATGTTTGGGTTAGAACGAGGAAGAATGGCCTGGGGAGGACCCAGGCTGCAGGCAAAGAGACCTGCCTATTACTTGAGAAGGATGAGGTGAGGGGACAGTCGTGTTTGATCTAGAGAGGAAGGATGGTTGGAGAAAACCACATCACCGTAGTCTAATTCAAGGAGAAAAAATAAAGGGAGGATATCTTGGGTCTGGGCCACTGGCCCTGTGGAGAATCTGCCCGTCCCCAAGACAATGCCCAAAGCAAGGGATGCTTATAATGACAGCCAGTCGGGGCCAGATTAAGACCTTCAGAGACCCTGACACTGAAAAGATGATGATGCCCCCATCTTCATGTGTGATTCAAAAAACGCCAATCTGCAAAATAAAATTTTGTTTTTCAAAAGGACTCAAAACCTACATGCCTGATAAAACATAACATCGCTTCCTTCTAGACTTTCCTGATCCTCTTACTTGCATCTCAAAGGTGTGTCCTGAGCGCCTCCTTTGCTGGGGCTCTAGGCACTGCTCAGTCCGCCCTCTGAATCCCCAGCACAGTTTGCATCCCACCATCCAGTGAAAATGGCCAGTGCCGGGCCATCCAACCTGAACAGAGAGAGTCCCTCGAATCAGAAGACTTTCCAGAGACTTGGAAGCGCCAATCAGTATTAAGATGCAGTTTGAGGGCCCAGGAATGACCAGACCATGCAAGGGAACTGAAAATTAGCTTTCTGGGAGTTAGGAGTCCAGGTCCAGTTTGGCCTAGACTTGGAAGAAATTACAAAGCAGTACCATGTGGTAGGATAATTCAGGTTTAATTAGGGAGTTCTCCCCAGCTGTGAGAAAAGGCATAATGACTAGGAATTACAATAACAGTTATGATTATTGAGTATCTACAATGTGCCATGCACTATGCTAAATATTCTTCACATATGATTTTATATAATTTTCTTGGTATACCGACAAGGTAGCTGTTCCTACCCCATTTTGCAAATGAAGAAAACCTGAGGCTCAGAAGGCCAGCTAACTTGCCCAAGTTTCAGAACCTGGAAATGACAGAGCCAGTCTTGGAACCCCGACTGATCTGATTCCAAAACTTGTGCTCTTCTCCTGCCCTGTGCCCAGGGCCGGTGCCTTGTCTCTGCCACCCTCCGTACGGTTGTGGTCTGCCTCTGCTTCCCTCTGTCAGCAGAACCTTGTCTGCAGGACTGGTTTCCAGAACCAGAACCATCACCAGAACTACCCCCTTGTTTTATTTTTCCTTGGGTGTTGCTGCAAATTACAAACTCATCCTGCAGTTCCTTATATCTAACTGCAGAAGGGAGACTACTGAGCTCCTGATGAGTATAAGGTGGGTCTGAGTGACAGAAGGCTGTGTTGTCCCCGACTGAGGAGACCTGGCCAGGATCTTATCAGTTGGTCCGGAGGTGGCTGGGGATAGGGTTGACAGACAGACTCGGGGGGGACGGGCTTGTGTTTTGAACTCTTGAAGTGTTTTTTTAGAGGCAAGCCCTCTAGTGTTTCTGGCATGGCTTTACAGGCCACCCACGGCAAGCCTCCCTAATAATCCTTCTAAGAAAACCTGTGTTGAGCCTCTCCTACGGACATGGTGCTGGGCAGGCGTCAGGTCATTGGCAAGAGCTTTTTATATTAGCAGTCAGGTAAGACGCATAGTGAAGCCAACCACTGGGGTCAGGAAATCTCAGAACAGTCACCCAAAAGAGGGACGTCATCCCCAGGTGACTTTTTGCTTGGATTCAAGTTGTACCTGTGTGGTCCCCTGATGGAGAAGAAGAAAGTGCTCACCAACTGTGTGTCCTTATCTCGTAGTCACAGCCCAGCGCATAAATACTACCTGACCACGGACCCCATGAGCGGGGCTGTCTTCCTCTCGGACACCAACAGCCGGCGGGTCTTCAAGATCAAGTCCACCGTGGTGGTGAAGGACCTCGTCAAGAACTCTGAGGTGGTCGCGGGGACAGGTGACCAGTGCCTCCCCTTCGATGACACTCGCTGCGGAGATGGTGGCAAGGCCACCGAAGCCACACTTACCAACCCCAGAGGTAAGGCCTTGCCTTTTAAACACAATCAGTAATACTGCTGGGGGTCCTGATAATTAACTTCTCAGGAGTGAGGAGTCCAGCTCCACACCCAGGCTTAGAATTGAAAAAAATTATAAATCAGCCCCATGTAATAGCAAAATACACGCTTCATACCCACTCCATTTTCAAAAGAAATACATGTTTATTCTTCTGAAAGCATTTTGGAAAATACCAAGAAGCCTACAGAGAGAAGTTGAAATTGTCACAGTTCCACCTGCCAGAAATATTCCCAGGTAACATTTCCTGTCTTTCCTTCCAGCCTTTCTTCTGCATGTTGGTATACATATGTTTATGTGCCCAAAATCAGACAAAACTGGGATCTCGCAAAACAAACTATTTTAATAACCTACTGTTTTTTCCCTCACTGATATATCACGAATATTTCTCCATGTTATTAGTCTTCTCTGTCCTCATTTTTTATGGCCATATGGCATTCCATCAAATGGATGTCCCATCCTTCACTCATCAGTCCGCTACTGTTGGGCATCGATGCTCTCTCTCATGTTATTGTTTTATCAGAACATTGCAGCGTATCATCATTGTAGACGCTCACGTGCCATAGGACAGGTTAACTGTAGGCTTCAGTTTTGAGTCCTTCAGAAAGTCCTTCACAATTACAATTTTTCATTTGCTTATTCAGCAGGTGTTCATTTAGTGTGCGGTGTACTGTGGTTGCGTAGATAACTTCAATGTAGCAGAAGAATTAAGACTTGAACGTGAATCACTGAGGTGGGAGAGAGGAAGAGGAACTTCTCCCTGAGAAGCAAGGAGACCTCTCTGAGGGACTCCGAATTCTGTCCCTAGAACACAGGGAAGGCTTTTTAGCGGAGAAGCCATCATTATCAACATTCATTGACAAGGCATCCGCTGCGTGCAGCCATAAAGCTGGTCACCCATAGTGTCTGAGCCTCAGTGTCCCCATCAATAAAATAGGGACGTTAATACCTTCTGTGCCCACCTCCTAGGATTGTTCCAAGGATCAAAATGAATACATCTCATATGATATCCCACAAAAATGTCATAGGTGATTGTATGAGTAAATAGGGCCAGATTTCAGGGCGTCTCCTGGACCTGGTTGTGCCCCTAGTGATAATGGAATTAATATCTGTGAAAGTGGTTGGTAAAATGCAATTGGCATATGCACTTTCCAGTCAAAGCCCTAGACTCTAGTGAAATCAGGCGGTTCTATATTCAGATTTCAGTCATGGTCACCTCATAGCCGTGTGAGTGGGGGTGAGTTGCTTACCCTGTCTGAGCCACAGTTTCCTCGTCTATGAAATAAAAATGGATTGTACAGTCATAGTACAGATTAAATCTGATCAGGAGTGAGAATGCTTAGTTCAGTGGTTCTGGCCACCCAAGAAACATCTCAGAAATAGTGACTTCTATTATAATTGTTCTACTACATTACATATGTCATGTATCATATATCATCTCATCGCATCTCTCTCACATACCGACTCTGGTCAGGTGGTAACTGTGGGGTAGGTATTGGGACTTCCACGGTCCCAGTTAACGATTTCTGAACCTTGAGCCAGTGGCCTGCAGCGGAAAGAGCACCCAGCTTGCCCTTAGGGATTCTGCATCAAGATTTGGTCCTGCTACTCCCTGGCCTCTGACCTCTTCCTCTGGGCCTCAGTTTCTCCATTGGGAAATGAGCAGAGGCTCCATGCTCCAGAGGCATGGAACAGGGGCTCCATGGATCCCCTGAGACCATGTTCAGTGACAGCATTCTATTCTCTTAGACTCAAATGTTATTTTCTGCAAAGGTTGTTCTCTCCAGGTCTCTCTTGGTTCCCGCCACACACGTGTGTTCTGCACACACAGATGGACGCACGCAGAGGCACGCACACAAGCACCCAGACGGAACGGCAGTGAAATTGCCCAAAAGTCTGTAATTAACCCAGAGCGAAATGACAAGGGTGCCAGGGCATGCAGACACTTCACAGCAGGGAGGAGAAAAGATGTCCACCTATTTAGCACAACAAAAGGGGGAAAATCTGAAGTAATTAATCAGGGGGCAGATCACTTCTATTAGCCTGTGCAGCCAACTTTGTAAACAAGAAACCCGATTGTTCACAGAGCACTCATCCATCCCAGCAGATGGAAGAGAAAGAGCATAGCCAGGCAGACAAGAAGACTCCTGTCTGGTGCTTACAGAATGCAATTAATTTACACTCCAGGCAGGGACAGAAGAAAGGCGTCCCTGCCTGAAGGCTGCCTTGTCCTCCCTGTGAAATCACCCTCCGTCCCTGAGCAGCCTAACGAGGGGGTGGACAGAACTACTGCTCCAGGGACTCTTCACCACGCAGAGGCCCCGGGGTGTCTGAAACCACCCCAGTCCTGGACCCGTGGACCCCGAGAGCAAGGGCCTCTGCAGAGCTCTGGTCAGGTTCTCAGAATTCTCAGTCACTAATAATTATTACTGAGGGCGGTTACAAGTCAGCCGTTACTGTCCCCGTTTTGTTGATAAGGAAGCTGGACTCAGTGAAGTGACACGGCCAAGGTTCTATAACTGGAAATTTCTCTCTTGCAAGTGCCTCTACCTCTGAGAAGCTTTTCCCGACCCCTTCTTTCCTCTCAGTTCCCAGAGAAGCCTGAACAGAACACAACTGACAGGAATCTCCTTTACTTCATCATGTCACTCCCTGGGGCACTCTGCGGGGCATTGACTCATTCCTGCCCTCCCCATCCGGCCTGTGTGTTCCGGCGGGGGGGGGGCCTGTCTCATCTGGGGGCCCCCTAGCCCCAGCACCCCTGAGCAGTTCCCAGTTGGGTAGGGCTATGTTTAACTCTTGGGGTGGAAATCAGGATCACTCACGATAAGACATATCTTGGTCCCAGTCCTAGCCACCCTCAGGATTAGTGTTTCCATGAGTGAGGCCAAGCAGGTATGTACTGGATAAAATAAAAACTTCTTGGTGATTCTGATATACATCACTGGTTAAGAAGCACTGATTTTATTAGAGTGATTCTCGAACTTTGTTTTACCTCATTATCACCCGAGGTGCTTGTCAAAAATACGGATAGATATTCAGGCTCCGCCGGAGATTTTCTGAACCAGCTCCCTGTGGGGTACATAATAGAAAATGCCCAGGAGATTCTCACACACATCCAGGAGTGAGAAGAACAAATTTGGAACAATCCCTTCATTTAAGAGCTGAGAATACAAATGCGGAGACATCCATTGACTTGCCCAAGGTGACACAGCTGAAAACGAACAATGAATTCAGACTGCTCTCATCCATGTGCCTTTTTTTAGACATTTTATTTCGCCCATATTCTCTACACACATCCAAAGTTTTCATGCTTAGGCTCTACACATCTATAATAACCAATGAAAATGAAATCAGATTTGAAAAACAAAAAGGATGATTATCTTGGGAAAAAAGAAAAGTTGTCACCAAAAAGGGGATTTGATTATTATAATTACAGGCCTTCATTAGTAGGTTAACTTAACTGATTCACAGTTTTGACATGGAAGAAGGTTCTCATTACCACTACCTCTAATGCTTGACAAGCCCCCAGAAGCAGGAGTCAGGTTTTGGCAGCTAGCTAAGCGGGTAGGTAAAAGTCTCCAGAGGCAGTAATGTGGAAAGACCAGAGCCTTGGGGAATCAGAAGACTCGAGTTCTACTCCCTGCTCTGAACAAGTGAAGATGCCCAGCGCCTGGGCATCTGTCTTCAGGCCTTTAGAAGGGGAATGAATCCCGTGGGGAGGATGTCATCAAATCATGAAGGGGAGGTTCTCCATGAGCCTGGAAGGCCCCATGAGCATGCAGATTGTTACCACCTCTTACACTGAATTCCCTGTTTCGGCTTCTCTTTCCCAGGCATCACAGTGGACAAGTCTGGGCTGATTTACTTCGTGGATGGCACCATGATCAGACGCATTGATCAGAATGGGGTCATCTCCACCCTGCTGGGCTCCAATGATCTTACCTCAGCCCGGCCCCTCAGCTGTGACTCTGTCATGGATATTTCTCAGGTACGGTGAAAGCTTTGTCTGCTAGAGCCCTGGAACTACACGCTCATCCTCTCACCTGATACCTAGCCCCCCACCGGCCCCCCCACATTTATACCGCACAAACCCTTTAAGAGTGTAGTCGCAGTGCTGGGCCTGGGAAAAGCACTAAGGACATAGAGATGAGTAGGGCATATAGCTTGGTGCTCTGGGAGTTCGCCGTCGGGTGACAGGTGGGTGACAGAGGGACCTCAGGGGACAGGGAAGAAATCTGCCTAAGGAAGTTTCAAAGTCAGCAAACATTCACATGGTGTGAATTTAAATCCATAGCTGCCTGTGAGTTCCCTCTTT
Source organism: Nasua narica (assembly GCA_028533885.1). NCBI lineage: Eukaryota > Metazoa > Chordata > Mammalia > Carnivora > Procyonidae > Nasua > Nasua narica. The sequence goes on along the minus strand of CM052815.1, from coordinate 49,679,128 downwards.
GGGAGTACTTACAGTACCTGGACACTGTCTTTTCTCTTCCTATACTGTGAACTCCAGGAGGACAGGAATTCCGTCCATCTTTTCCTCTGCTGTAACCAGAGCGCCTGGGACAGGGTAAGAGTAGAGCCAGTATTTGGTGATTGACTGAGTCCTACCTTTGCCACTCATAAGCTGAGTAACTTTAGACAAGTTCCTGAAGTCCTTTGAACTTCTCTTTTTATATCTTTAAAATGGAAATCATTGACTTCAGCCTGGCAAGATGGCTCAGAGAAAACACGAACAGTGCAAAAAGGGCTCCTAGCATTGCCTGGCTCTTCAAAGGCAGTCAATAAACAGAAGTTCTAGTGCCCACTTGCACAAAGGAAGTGCAGTTTGTGCAAGATCTTGAGGGTGAAATCGGGGTTGCTGCCTGGCAAGGAAGAACAGAGGCACCTCACACAAAGGGAACAGCATGTACAAAGGTACAAAGATATGCATGCGCCTGGAACAGTCCAGGACCATTGGAAGGTTGAATGCCTGAGCCTGGGATTCTTGGGATAACGAAGCAGGAGTTGAAACTGGAAGCATGATTTGGGGCCAGTTAGGGAAGGACTTTCCCGTACCATGCCAGGGAGTTTGGACCTTAGCAGGGAACGCCAGGAGCCCCGTGCAGACCCAGTGACTGACCGTTCAGCATGTCCTTAGTTTGTCCCGCAACGTCTTGGCGAGGAAAGGGTCCTTTACTGCTAGATCCTTTGGCAGGGCCTGGCCAGAGCTGAATCAGTGAACATCCTTCTTGCCAACATTAGCAAAACCAAGGGGAAAAGGGAGGCCAGAGTTACAGTAAATTGCAGAGTGGCGTCAGCAGGAAACTCACTTAGCTTTTTAAAGCCCCTGTGCAGAGGCCTTTTTCCTGGGACTGCTGACCTACTCCCTGTGCTCCGCGGGCAGCAGAGGCTGGGGGGCCTCACTGGTCCTGCCTGCCTGTTAGTGGCATGTGTCACTAACATGTGTCACGTGGAGCACCGTCCCCAGAGCCCCCCGCTGTCGCCGGCCATCCCAGCACCCACCTCACACCCCTTTCAGTTGCTGGTGTGGTTCTCCTCTGCACCGACGAACGTGATTGCTGTGCTCCCAGATGGCATCTGTTCTCTGCCACTCGTCTTCCCAATTTGGCCAGCTTCCCTGTTGCTGGCTCGAGAATTTCCCTCTCTGGCCAGTGAGCAAGCTTGAATTACCCATCGGGAAGCTGCCACGGCCTGAGGATGTGCATACTAGTATTTTCAGTTCTCACACTGGGCCTGCACCAGCCAGCATCGGCGCTGAAAATGTTCAGTCGGCACGTTGGAAAAAGCTGTTTAACTTTAGCTGGAGGCGCTGCCAAGCAGCCGGATCCAAAGCTTGGAGGACAACAGGCAGATAGTGGAGTGGGGGGGAAAAAACCCACACTTAGCCTCAGAAATCCTGGACCACAGTCCCTTTGCCCCTGGTCCTTGATACCCTCATCTGAAGCAAAGCATGGAATTCTTTTTACCCGACTCTCCAGACCCAGGCTGATATTTGTATACACACGCGGGTAGGGTACTGGCTTTCATTCTGAGAACAAACACTCCGGGCTGTTTCACTGCCCCCCGGGAGCGGGGTGGTAAGCCAGAGAGCTAAGAACACAGCTCAGAGGCAAGAGTCCAAAGCGGGACCAAGGAACTAGGACCAGCTCTCCTGGGAGGCGATAAAGACCAGGCCCAAGGAGAAACTCAAGGGAGACATAGAGAAGGAGTGGAAGATGTTGCAACCCAGTGGAAAGAGAGAATCCGTTCCTCACTCAGGAGCCTACAGAGTATAACTCTGTATGGAGGGTCCAAAATGATTTCTTGAGAACTTAACATGTGCCAGGCACTGTTAGAAATGGGAATACGGGATGAGTATGACTTCCGCTTTTCTTATTTCGCTGTCACAATAATCCCAAGGGATTTGTCTACCCCCATTTTACAGATAAGGAAACTGAGGCTTGGTGGGGGGAGAAGATGCACTTATACATACAGAGCCCTATGCTAGGTTCCATCAGGGCTGTGGAAACGAATTTTGAAATGAAATCGTGAACATAAATTGCCTAGCACAGTACCTGGCAGCTAGTAACAAGCTGTAAATATTCATTCCCTTTATAATTGGCAAAGCAAGTCCTTGTACATTGTCTTGTCCGATGCTCACAATTACTCTGTGGGATATTTATTACCTCCATTTACAGATGAGGAAAGAAGCTCAAAGTCTTTAAGTCACGCACCCCTGTTAGTAACCATGGGACGGAGACAAGAAGTGAGCTCTGCTGGCCCCAGATCCCCAGCGCTCTCTGTGCTATGCACCAGTCATTCATTCATTCATCCATTTGGCAACCCGCTTTCTGAGAACAGATAACTGTAACAAGGCAGTCCCCTCAGAGCACTTTGATAAAGGCACAGAGCGTTTAGGAGGACGGGAGCTCCAGCCCCTCTCAGGACCGAAGAACACGGGAGCCAGAGGGACCACAGGAATTCGCAAGACTCATCCCTCCCTCATGGTGACGCGGTGACTGGGATGTTAGGCCTTGGCACGGCTGTCACTCCCAGCTGGTGAAATCAGAGAAGCGTGTGTGCTTGGCCCGCTCCAGAACCCTCACCCAGGCTCTGTGACAGAGCCAGGGCAGACTCCAAGAGCGCTGTTCCTTCTCTCCCAGGTGCCTCCGTGCCCGCAGCGGGAAGGAGGGAGAGAGCAGGAAAGCGTTTGCTCTTCTCCGCTGCCCCTTCTCCCTCCCTCCTCCCCCCCCACCCACCCATCAGGGAGCCATCTTTTCATCATAATGACTGGCAGAAAGGTCTGGGCAAGCAGGTCCCCAAGGTGCCACAGGACCAGAAGGCATAAAATATTTAGCAGCCAGTGTTGACAAGAAATGGGTTTTAGGAAATTGAAAATTCCCCTGTCACTTTAGAGTAAACCGTTCTTGATGCAGCCAAGGGCTGCAGTGGCGCTGTGCTCGAAAGAGCGCTAGAAGTGTGAAGGAGCACCTCCGGCCAGCGCCAGCGCCAGTGCCAGCGGCTCTCACTTGGGCTCCCCGGGCTCTGAGGGGGCCACGGGGCCCCGGCTGGGTGGGAGGAGATGGGAAGACCAGCAAGCAGGGCCTGACGACAGCCCTGAGCTGTTGGGTCCGACGGAGGTGGCCGCATCTCACATGTATGTAATTTGCTGGGGTTTCTTTTCATAATAGAAGAACTACCACACTGGCATTGCAGAAAATGTAAAAAGTTAAAAATTACAGAGAAAAAGTTAAAATTACCACAAACCTGAGTATAGTTAACATTTTAATGTATAACCCCCAAACTTTTAATCTCCCCTCTGTCTGTAATTTATCTTACTTGTGGTTGCCGTGTTTCCCCCAATTGGGATCACACTGTGCTTATAATTCTGTAACCTGTTCTTTTCAACTAATACATAGCAAGCATTTTCCTGTGTCATTAAATATCCATCCATAACTGCACTTTTAATGGCTACGCAGAGTATTTTTCCTTATGGGCGAAGTAAATACTATCATTTATTTAGCCAATTGTCTGTCGTTGGGTGTTTGAGTTGGTTGCAGTTGTTCACCATTATTAAAAATGGCTGTGATGTACACCCTTGCAGACAAGGGTGTACAGGAGTGAAATCCCCGTAGAGAAATATAAAGTAATATGCGTATTCAAGTAAGTCCGAAATTGAACAGAATGTCGAGAGTTTGTAAGGGGCTCAGGAACCTAAGGCGATGAGTACCTAGGGACAGGGTACACAAATCAGATGGAGGTGACACTTCCAGCCCATGTACTGTGTGCCTGGATGACCCGTTGGGGACATAGCTGGCAAGTGGCTTCTCTTAGCGCAGCCACCTCCCAGTGTGCCGAATCCAACAACCCAGCCTTCACATCCACCAACAAAGCATTCCTCCCCCTCAGACCCTGCCAGCAGCGCCCCCTGTGTGCCTGCCTGAAATCTCCCCGTCGTCCCTGCCAGCTTCCCAGACTGGCGCAGAAGAGGCTCAGGCATGGGCCCTGGGACCGTGAAAAACAAACCCCTCGTTCCCAGAGCCACCTTCCTGAATCTCTTCCAGGAGGACCTGTTCTCTGAGGTGCTAGAAACCATTATCTGGAGCAGGGATTCACAGACCTCAGTGTGCACAGGAGCTGTCCAGGGGTTTTGTTGAAATTCAGCTTCAGATTCACTAAGTTTGGTGACACCTGCCGTCCCATGTTTCTGACCGGCTCCCATGCAATGTCAGTGCCGCTGGTCCAACAATCATGCCTGACAGAGAACGGATTCCATTGTGACTCCCAGTCTGGGTGATTCAAATCACCCAGAAAGCTTTTGAAATCATGCCACTCCCTGAGCCCCTCAGATCCCACTCAGGGACCTGAGTTCACTGACCAGAGGTGGGATGTGTGCACACCACATGTGTGCTCTCTAAAATCAGCACAGGTAACTGGAATGTGTGGCCAGATTTAAGAATCGCTGGTCTGGAGCTGTCAGGGGCCGTGGCTATTCTGTGTTTACGTCCCCAGCCCCTAGGCCTGTGTTCATCCATGAACCCAGTGGGTTGAGATGCCGTCTTTCATCCGGGTATCGTATCAGCAGTTTGTGTAGAGTCTAAGACACCTGAGCAATCCCTGCCTCAGCCTCCAAACTCCATCTGCCTCCCCTCCCACCTCAATCACATTAGCTGTCACTATTCACACGCTCACTGTGGGTCAGGCCCTTGGCCCTATTGTCAGTCCTATTTTACAGGAGTGTATATCAAAGCTCAGAAAGGCAAAGTAACTTGCCCAAGGTCATAATGGGGGGACTAGGATCTGCACCTAGGCTGTCTGGCTCCCAAGTCTATCTTCTGTCTACTTTTTTTTTTCTTTGCCTATCTTTTTTTTTTCCCCCTTTTTATTCCCTTCTCCGTGTTTTGTGAGTCTAATGGAGATCATCAGGTGTCTCGGTGACAGCATGTTTCCCTCTGATCAGGGGGTTGACATCCGTTGTTGATGACAAGCCACCATGAGATCAGGCAGGACAGTGTGTGAAGGCACAGGGGACATTCTCACGAGCCATACAGGCTGGGGGAGGATTCATGGTGGGCACCCTGCCAGGCCTCTTAAGTACTGGTTGTCCCCATTGGCAGGTTCGCCTGGAGTGGCCCACAGACTTGGCCATCAACCCCATGGACAACTCCCTCTACGTCCTTGACAACAACGTGGTCCTGCAGATCTCTGAAAACCACCAGGTGCGCATTGTCGCCGGGAGACCCATGCACTGCCAGGTCCCTGGCATCGACCACTTCCTGCTGAGCAAGGTGGCCATCCACGCAACCTTGGAGTCAGCCACCGCCTTGGCTGTCTCACACAACGGGGTCCTGTACATTGCCGAGACCGACGAGAAGAAGACCAACCGCATTCGGCAGGTCACCACCAGCGGAGAGATCTCACTGGTTGCAGGGGCCCCCAGTGGCTGTGACTGTAAAAATGACGCCAACTGTGACTGTTTCTCTGGAGATGATGGCTATGCCAAGGATGCGAAGCTGAATACGCCATCTTCCTTGGCTGTGTGTGCCGACGGGGAGCTCTATGTGGCTGACCTGGGGAATATCCGTATTCGGTTTATCAGGAAGAACAAGCCCTTCCTCAACACCCAGAACATGTATGAGCTGTCCTCACCCATTGACCAGGAGCTCTACCTGTTCGATACCAGTGGAAAGCATCTGTACACCCAAAGTCTGCCCACGGGAGATTATCTATACAACTTCACCTACACAGGGGATGGCGATGTCACACTCATCACAGACAACAACGGCAACATGGTGAACGTCCGCCGAGACTCTACCGGGATGCCCCTCTGGCTGGTGGTCCCAGATGGCCAAGTGTACTGGGTGACCATGGGCACCAACAGTGCACTCAAGAGCGTGACCACACAAGGACATGAGTTGGCTATGATGACATACCATGGCAACTCTGGCCTGCTGGCAACCAAAAGCAATGAAAATGGATGGACAACATTTTATGAGTAAGTATCACCACAAGCGCATTTGACGGTTTTGTTTCATGAGATGTATGATTAGAGGTAAGTTGGTGGAGTGTTAATTTTTGGATAGATTTCATTTTGGCTCAGAATTTGGGATGCAAACCATTATTTTTGGTTGGGATTTGGGATGCAAACACCAAACACCATTACAATGTGTTCTGCGTGTTCATATGGCAGACGGTTGCTCCTAAGAAGGAACATGATGTGGTGGAAAAGGCATGAGCTTTTTGGCATTAGGAAACTTGGGCTTGCCTCTCTCTAGGCTTCCATTGCCACATCTGTACAATAGAAGTAACCTGCCCAACATTCCCCAGGGGGTGAATAGGGATGAGACGTACTTGACAGAGTGCTAACATCTCTGGAGAACCTTTTCCAGAAACAATGGCAAGTTCCATGTAGATGCCCACCTAATCCAAACTCACCTGTTCAAGTTTCAAAACATTTTTTGTTCTCATTTTAGCCATTTTGGGTGGAACTTAACAAATGCTTCCTATGCCTCCCTTCTCAAACCCATTTTTGAGACATAATGAAACCTTTCTCTTTTCGACTCAAGATCATTAATCCAACAACCACAATTGCATATTACATCGGAAGGGAGAACACAAGGCTATGGAACCCTTTGCCCCTGCCCAAAGAGGGTTGTAAACTGTTCTTTGATCAGCTCCCGTGTGGCAGGGTATCATTTTACTGCTTCCTCCCTCCACATGGTGCTAGTGGCTCTGTGGGTTTCAGCCATGGCACCCACAAGGAGCTCACCTCCCTTCTGCTCATCCAAGGTAGGGCTTCTTGAAGTTCAGCTCATTCCAGTCCCAGCCAGAATCAAAGACGCGGGTATCTGAGCTCTTTCTCCAGGAGCTAGTGTAATGAATGGACTTTGTACCTTCTCTTTTTGCTACTTAGATTTTTTTTAAAGATTTTTTTTCGGGGCCCTAACCATGCTCCAAACAACTGAGACTACTGAGTATGTGACCATTCAATAGGTATGCAGGAAGTGGGGAAGGAAGCAGCCTTTTGAGCCCAAGAGATGGGTTAGGAATCACATTATTGCATTTAGTCCTCATAGCAGCTCTGGAAGATGAGCAACAGTATCCTTTCTACAGAAATAGAAACTGAGGCTCAGAGAGGCTCCCTGTTACATATTGAGAACAGGGCAGAACTGGGATCACAACCTAAGTCTGTCTGCTGCTGGAGCTCCGGCTTCATCAGCTCTGCCCTGTGGCCTCCTGCTGAGTTTGTTAATCCCAAATGAACTTAAATCCTTAAACTGTAAATTTTTCTCAGGCTTGATTAAGCATCAGTTTCTCATAGTCTTAGAATCCAAAGGCAAAAGATCCGTAATAGATTTTTAAATACAATTTGCACCCCCCCAAAAAAAAGTCACAGTAATTTGTGCAAAGTTCACTGGCTAAATTCCTGTCTCCAAACAAGGGACTTGTTAATTACAAAGAAAGACAAAGATCCAGGAAAACAGCAATTATCTTGATTAACTCATTGAGATGGAAATACACTAAATAATTCCATTTTCCTCCATTGCCCAATGGAAATCCCTTATACGTTACTTAGCCAATACAGGGGTTTCTTTGTCAGAGCAAGTCAGCGCACTCAATTAGTTCCCAAGGTCACTCCTTCAAATCCCAAACTGAATGCTTACAGATCACAGCAACAACCGTTGCTCTCAACCAACCCTGAAATCTAAAACCATTTCCTATACCGCCACCATAAGGGATTCCATTCCCTCCTCCCTGTCTTCCTCGAAGACATTTATAGTCATAGTTTTATGAAGAAGAGAAAGGTAGTGTAATCACCATTTAGAAAATGGCATTTGGGATTCCAAAGAGTCCCCTGAGAATGGAAGATGAAAGCCCTAAAATTAAGAGAAACTTACTTATCTTGACATCCTACTATGTGCCAAGATCTTTCCAATTTCATCTTCACAGCAACCTCAAACCGGAGAAATTATCATCCACAGTTTTTACAGGTGAACAAACTGAGGCACAGAGAGATTAGGAACCAGTCTAAAATTACACAGCGATACATCACAGAGCTGGAACAGAAATCTGTGTCCTTTCACTGACACTGAGTGGGTTCACCTAAGTTCTCTGTGACTTCTCTGGACGGTAGGGATAAAAACAGTATCTATTTCACAGGGGTAGTCTGGGGTTAAAAATGTCAATGAGATAAACTATGGAAAACACAATGTCTTACTCATCAGCACTTCTCAATGACAGCTGCTGCTGTCATCGTCGCCATCATCATCTTTGTCATTTCAAGCAACATAAGTGGATGTAGCAGTAATTGCAGAAATATTATTTGGGTGTGAAAGGTAGTACCCAGGAGCAGCAGCAAGTAACCTAGTCAAAGGAGCAAACCACAGTTGTAATTAAAGTAGGAAGGAATTAGAACTCAAACCAGAGCCACAGAATCAAATGTCAAGTCTGAAAAATCAATGTAAGATTTAGGAAAGGGGTCAAGTCCCTGGGAATATCCAAACGGGACTGGAAAAAGGCATGCAGGGTGGGTCAAGGAAAAATGGTTCAGCTCAGACTGCACAAAGCCAGGGTACAAGATAGCTGTTTTCACTGAATGCTAGCCACATGACTCAGAGGCTGGCTGGCTGATTTACAGACCTAGGTGTCAACCAGACAGAAATCAAGCCTCCCCTACCCTATTTTAGGGCACTGTGAGGATTATGAGGATCAACAAATAGATACAGAAGGTAAAAAAATAAAAAAAAACCCTTGCAAACTGTGAGGCTCCCAAGAAGTAAGGATGCAGTCTTATCATTATTGTGGTTTTCTTTTTTCTTTTTCTTTTTTCCTTAAGTAGGCTCCACACCCAGCACAGAGCCCAACACAAGGCCTGAACTCATTACCTTGAGATTAAGACCTGAGCTGAGATCAAGAGTCAGACGCTCAACCAACTGAGCCATCCAGGCACCCCATTATTGTGGTGTTTCTTAACACAGATTTTGACAAATTTTGTCAAAGCACCATTGCCCTAATGAATTTTCTATTGTTACCTCCATTAGGGAGTTTAATGGATTCCAGTACAAATGTTCTAATATTAAAAAAAAAAAAAATCAGCCCAGGCTTGCCTGTAACATGGGCTGTTACTGAAATGAGTTTTACGTTGGCTTTATCGATCCTTTCAACAGATTAAATAATACATCTGACATCAACATCACACACTGCAGAGCAACTTGACTTAGAGAGTTCACTGTTCTGGGGAATGAAGGTAACCTTCCTCCCCTCAGCCCACAGGTCTGCTGGCAGAAAACCTCAAAGAACTCTGTAATGCAGTGCTCATTTCCAGTGTGTGGTATCATGAATTTCAGACTTGGGCTCCTGGCCAGATGGCATTCACTGGCTAAGAAAATGGCCTGGTGAGCATGGGGCAGGTTCCAAAATTCGCTTGCTGGATGGGTGTGAGCAGCCGGCTTCCCCCAGGTTCACAGGGGTAAGTGGCTCTGGCCTCCCGTGGTGCCCGGCGACAGCTCCTGTCATAGTTCTGCTCACACTAAATACTGTGAGACCCTACCTAATTTACCTCTGGCTCAAGCTCAGGGTTTGCCACATAGCAGGTGCTCAGTATTTTATGAGTGAAATGCAAATGCAGGGAAGGGAAATAAAGAAGGGAGGAAAAACATGCTGTAGTGAGAAGAGTATCAAATCCCAGCTCTAGCATTATCCATGTACCCAGCAGGACACAGAATTCAACTCATATGGTTCAAACAAAGACAAATGGCAGATTCATGAGTTTTCCTTAAACTCCTTCCCTAACGTTACAGGGCAACCACCTAACCAAATCCAAGGAGAGGGACTCCTGAAGAGAAAGACAAGATGTGAGCATTAGCTTACTCGGGGTCAGTGCAGCTGGTCAGAAGGGTTCAGCTATGGGGGCTGGTGAATTTATGAAGGCTAAGTGTGTACTGGCAAGACAGTATGAAGCCATTAGAGACTGCAGAAACTGAATGGGAAAGCCCACATCCTCTTCATAACTTCTCTCCACAGCACAACCAGGTACTCGCAGAAAAGAGTAGGGAACAATGGAGAACTCTCTAGCTCACCACATGCCACCACTGTTCAGCTAAAGAGCCAAAACACAGCAATGGAAAGCAGAATACTACTGCAAAAGAGACAAAAGAGGGACAAGAGCCTAGAAAGAGACCTTCCCTGAGGCCCAGCATAAACAGGGGACCTAAAGCTTAGGATAGAGTTGACACTGAGGGAAAAAACTCCTCTGACAAACCAGTTTAGCGCCCTAAACATTGCTAGAGGAACTGAAAGCCTATAATGCACTAAAGTTAGCCAGAGAAACATCAAACTTCAAAACCAGCCCAAATCCTAGTAAGTTAACTCATACCCCTTCACTAACGTCCTAACAGAAGGAAACTCATACCCATTTCCATGCATAAAACCTGTTACCTCATTCTCTGGTGCGCTACAGAAGATGTTCAACTGAACATACAGAAAGGGTAGAAAAAGCAACACACTCCCTATAGACAAAGGAATCATCAGAAGCACACTTAGATATGATATAGATGTTGAAACTATATTTCAGGGGATTCAAAGTAACTGTAGTTATGTTAAAAGCTCTAATGGAAAAGGTGAACAATATGAAAGATCAGAATGATAAGGATTTCATTGGAAAGGATTCAGAGAAATGAAACTATAAGAAAAAATCAAATGGAAATCTAGAATGAAAACCAGTTACAGAGATGAGGAATGCCTTTGATGGGCTTATTAATAGACTGACACAGCTGAAGAAGGGAGATGGATCAATAGAAATTACCCAAACTAAAATACAAAGAGAAAAAAAAAATAGTGAAAAAAATATAAAACCTGGGCATCCAAGAGCTAGGAGGCAATATGAATGCACAGATCTTCCTTGACTTACAGTGGGATTACATCCTGACAAACTTATTGTAGGTTGAAAATATTCTAAGTCAAAAATGCATTTTATACACCTAACCTACCAAACATCCTTAGCCCAGCCAGCCTACCTTACATGCGCTTAGAACACTTACATTAGCCTACAGTTGAGCAAAAGCATCTAATACAAAGCTTGTTTGGTAATAAAGTACTGAATATCTCATGTAATTTATCAAATACTGTGCTGAAAGTGAAAAAGAGAATAGGTGATGAGTACAGAATGTTTGTCAATTTACTGATTATTTACCCTCAAGATTCAGGTGGCTGACTGGGAGCTATGGCTCGCTGCTACTGCCCAGCGTCATGAGAGTCATACCACATATCACTAGTCTGGGAGACCATCAGAATTCAAAGTATGAAAAATTAAAATTAAAATTAAAAAATACTTTTTATTTTTAGGCAGTCTAATGGGGTCCTGCAGGCTCTGGTTTAAAAAAAAAATTGCATTTCACTTTAAATAGGTTATCTTGTTTGAACGTCACAGTATCTTTCTAAGATAGGCGTTATAATTTTCATTTTAGAGAGAACAAAATAAGACAAAAAAAATATTTTTTTACTCTTAAAAAAAAGTTCTAAGTATGGTTTCTCTTGAATTCATATCACTTTTGCAACATTGTGAAGTCAAAGAAATCATAACTCAAATCATCAGAAGTCAGGCATCACCTATAATTCAAATTCTAAGAGAAGAGAAAAAGAACAAGGCAGAAGAAATATTTTCTTGAGGAAAATTGTTTGAAGAAACAATGGTCAAGAATTATCCACAAGTAATGATGGACACCAAATCACAGACCCAAAAAGTTCAGAAAACACCAATCAGAATACAACACACATATATACATCTTAGGCATATATTCAAAATACAAAAGAAAAAGAGAAAATCTTGAAAGCAGGTGGAAGGGGAGGCATTTTAGAGCAACCAAGATAAGAATTATAGTAGACTTCTCGTCAGAAACCATGCAAGCTGGAAGACAGAAATGCTGAAAGGGAAAAAACAAAAACAAAAAACCCCTGTCAACCCAGAATTCTATACCCAGGAAAAATTTCTTTCCCATAAAGAAATGTTATACAGGTTGAGACAGGGATAAGGGAACCAACAAAGAATGGCACTAAAAGGCAGCCAGGCACTAAAAGCAGTGCACAACCATGACCAATGCTGAGGCTTAAGGGCAAGATGGGGCAGGGATAGAACACTGTTACTAAAGTGCCCAGTGGGAACCATAGCCAGGAAGAAGAAGCTGTCTCACAGAAACTGTAATCACGGACAGATGTAGCCGCTATTAGAAATATGGCACCAAAGGAGATAGGGAATAAGGAAAACTCCTCCTCCCGACCTCCCATCTCTTGCCATTGTCTACCATTGACTGAATCCAACCAAAAGCAAGCCAGAAGGGGGACCCGAGTGCTGTGGTCTGTGGGGGTCAGCTCCTGTGGGAGAAAAGCAGAGAATGGTCCTGAAGGGAGAGAGAATAACCAGCAGAGACACTGCCTGGCTCTGTGACATTGTACACATGAGTGGCAGAGCCAGGATTCAATTGCCGACATCCCTGAATCCTTTCCATCAGATGCGCTGCTTCAAGTACAACATCAGCAGGAGATAAGACCTACGGTGGTAGGGTGGGCCAGACCTTAGAAATCCCAAAGGCTAGACTCCATTGGCAGGACATAATTCTGTAGCAAATAGGCAGCAGGTATAAGTTCCCACTGCAGAATCCAAAAAGTACCTGACTCTGGTACGGCTTTGGAGAAGATGATGATGTAGTAATGCCATCTATTATAGGGATATGAGGCCAAGGGAACTATTCGTGTGCATGGGCTGTGATTCCTATTTATTCACAGAGGATGTGGTATCCAGTTCCTCTCATTGACAGTGGTGGCATTTGAAACAATCGTAGATGAAACTCAAAAATCACATCTTTATTTTCCAACTAAAAAAAAAAAAAATCCCAATCAGCAAAAGTTAATATCAGAGAAGCAATTTGGCATTTTCCTCACCAGCTGCAACAGAGTAAGTGGCTCGAGATGTGAAATATTGAGTGTGAAGAAGAAAGCCTTGCAATGTGTGTGAAGATACCCTTTAGCAATCCTCTTCTGAGAGCCAAGTTCACAGCAACTATATGAATGTTTTATGTGTTTTTGTTCCCCATCCTCCAAAGATGCTCCAGGAAAATGGAGTGGAGAAAACTCCATGGAAAGAAATAATGAAAAGCCAATCATCTGGCCATCTTGATGGTACCTCCCCGATGGGGGGTTGACATCACTACAAAGTCAGCTGCCGTGGGTTCAAAGCCGAGCATCTCAAAGAGAAAACTGTCCGTTTTCTTGACCCATCTGAGATTTTCAAACAAGTTTTTCTTTAACATCGTGATGAACACAAAGGTTTTTTTCCCTGAAACAGCATCACTCTTAGGGGAAGCCTGATGAAAGCACATAGACTTTAAGGCCAGACAGACTTGACTTTGAATCTATATTCCTCGACTAGCCATATGATCTTAGGCAAGTTACATATCCTTAGGCAAGTTACGTATCCTCAGCTTCACCCGTTGTGAAATGACAGTAGGAATGCTCACCTCCAAAGACAGTGATGAGCCTGGTGCTCAGTGCCTAAAAGGATACAGATATCCGTGAACTTTCCCTTCCTCACACAGAAGGGGGGAGGTGAAAGGGGTGAAACTTGTAGTTTTTCCTCAATCCACATCTTGAAGAAACAACAATAATATCTACTATTTATTTATTTATTTATTTACTCGTGAATATGAGAAATATGTACTGAGTACCTTTTATATTCTGGGTACTCTTCTAGGCATGAGAACATGGACAAGGTCTCTGTCCTCACCAAGCTTGTATTATAGTGGGAAGAGACCGATAACAGACCAATAAAAATGTAAATAAGAGAATACATGTAGTGAAGACAATAAAATAAGATAATGTGACAAAGATGAGAGGACCTATCTATTTCAGGGAAGGCCTTACTGAAGTGATCACATTTGAACTGAAATATGAATAATGAAAGCAGCTGGCCACACCAGGACTGGAGGCAGGAGCATTCTCAGCCAAGAGAACAGTTAAAGCCCTGAGCCTGGCTTGAGCTTGGTGTGTTTGGAGAATAGAAACAGATGTAGTGGAACACAGGAAGGATGGAGGGGTCGGGTTCAAAGCGAAATTAGACAGGGAAGAAGGAAGGAGCAGGTCCTTCAGATGACATTCATTCACAGTACTGAGCACCTACTATATGCCAAGCGCTCGTCTAGTTTCTGGGGCACATCAGTGACCAAAGGCCCTTCTCTCAGAGAGTTGACATTCTAGGGAAGGCAGTTTCATGGGGTCCTGCAGGCCCTGGTAAAAAAAAAAAAAAAAAAATTGCGTTTCACTTTAAATAGGTTATCTTGTTTGAACTTCACAGTATCTTTCTAAGATAGGTATTATAATCTTCATTTTATAGAGAACAAAACAGAGGCCCCCAGGGGTTATGGTATATGATCTGCCTGAAATCATATCATTTGTGACGTGATGGGGTTGATGGTTCGTGGGAAAACAGAACTGAGTGCGCATCCTCTAGGGTTGCAGTGCTGGTAGAGCCAGTAGTCAAGCCTAGAACGTCTGGCTCCAAGGACTTTGCCGTATCAACACGTTCCTTCCTCTTGGTTAGAAAGAGAGAAGCTCCTCAGTACTTCAAGTAAAGCCAAACAGATATAACTGAGCCATTGTCCAGAAGTCACTGATCATGGGACCGCTTAGAGTCCGGAGAGTGCCACGAACTGTCCCACCTCATTGGGCGGCACCAGCCTTCTTTCTCTCAGCAGCTCTGCAGCAGGAAGAGAATGGGCTCCACTGAGGGGCCGGGGGTGGGGGGAGCACGGGTGTTCAGGGCCCACAGGAGGGGCAGCCCCAGTTCCTCCCTGCAGAGGAAGCACCAGCAGTGTTCCGATGGGGTAATCACAGGTAGGGATCAGGCCGCACAGAGATCCGGCGGCACTTCCCAAGCTCCGGAAGGCACTGAAATGAATGAATAAGAGACAAGAAAATTCTATAAATTGGCTGTTCTATTTGATGTTCATTTAATTAAGACATTCAGTCCCTCTAATAGAAAATGTGAGGAGTGGAAATTACTGTTTTTCGGCCATCTCGTATAAAATGAAAACCAGGTCTTGAAAGCATGAGGCTTTTCATTGTGTCTTCTTCCAGCTCAATTTAATTACGTATTACAGGCCACCTTCAATAATAATTACAATTGTCTCCCTTTATGCAAAGGCTCTTTCTGCCGTGGAGACCAAAGCTCCACAGGGAGATGCCTGCGGAGATTGGTGAAGGATCGTTTAGCGAAAGCAGTTGTTTCTGGATTTGTGCCATCAGCAGATGATTACTGCGTACCTACTGTGTGTCAAGCCTCTGTCGAGTCCTGCAGGAGATAGTGTTTGAAT
>CM052815.1:49544190-49663240 GCA_028533885.1 Nasua narica | reverse complement strand
AGGTACCTGTAGGAGAGCCGGAAGGATTGATACAGCCCACACCCTTCCCCTGCCAGGCCCAAGCCCAAGGTATGTGTTAGAGATTCCTGTGCTGCTTGCCGTGTTGGAAAGGGCTTCCATCCCGCTGTCTCAGACCTCAGGAACAGAGATTCCGCTGATCCCAGAGTTGGTCTTGGGTCCAGGACTAGGGCAACTCATTCAAAAGACCTTTAAGCAGCACCCCATTTGTGGCAGACTGTGCCAGGGTAAAGAGTGCCACGGTCAGTCCCAGGCACAGGGTCAGAAAGAGTTGGCAGGAGGCAGAATCCATGCAGCACCCACAGCTGGCCTAGGGCAGGAAATTGCTCAGCAAAGGCCTGCCTAGTCTCACCTCCCAAGTCCCACCTCAAGCCGTAGACACCGCAGCACCCAGGGGTCTTGGTGGGAAAGCAGGCACAGCTGAAGCATCAAGCAAAGACCCAGGACAGCGCTGAACACTCGGGCCCTTCATTTCACCGTCATTAAATCCCTTAGGGCCCAGAGGCAAAGCAGGGGGGCAATGTCCAGTAGGGAGACCCGGAGTCTATGGGGGAGACCTAGCACGGAAGCCGTGTGCCATCTTGAACATGAGCCAAAGTCAGAAATACTGACATTTGGATAAAGACCATTTTTCCCATTCACACACGAGGGCAAAAAGGCTATTAAACCTACCTTTTTACGCTTCAGCCTCGCACAATTAAAAATTATAACTGAAGTGTTAACAGCCTCTTCCCTGCCACCTCCCGCCCACCCTGCCACCCGGAGAACCCACGCCACAGACACTTGCAAATGGGCAGCTCAGAAATGCCGGGCGAGGGCAGGGAAGCAAGGGCCAGCTTGGAGCAGACAGACCTGAGTTTGAATTTTGACTCCATTGCACTTATCTGTTGTGGGACCTTGAGCAGGTGACTTCGCTTTTCTGAGCCTCCTCCAAAAAGGAGATCATTTATACCTTTTAGGTAAGTTGCAAGGAGTAAGCAAAAGAAGGTCTAAGAAGCACTGTGCTCTAGCGCAGTGGGTGTTCAGTAATGGTAGGCATTTCTTTTATTATTCTCAGGAATGGAAACGAGAATTGAGATTCTATTGTTGTGCTTCAGAAAGGCCACGCCAGAGCAGAGTGAGCTGTGATGATGGCTGCTATGTAGCCGCTTGGCGCCGGCTGTGAAATCGAGATGGGAAGGGGTTGCAACAGCCCATCCGTTTAGCCTCCCTATGTGGTGGCAAGATCCTGGTTTGGATTCAGAGCCTCCTTTCCCCAGGGACTGTAGCTTTGTAGGAAGCCCCATGTCTTGTGTTGTTCAGGAGCACCCGTATCACCGGCCGTCAGGGTTTTGAGAGGGCGTTCGAACATCAGGTTTGGCCCCCTCCCCTCCGGGCATTCCCCTGCTCTAAGAGCCCGGTTCAGTGGTCCGCGATAGCTCCCATCATCTCACCCCACATGGGTGGCTGTTAGTCTGTAGCCACAGTCCACCCCCACATGTTCCCCACAGGAACCCGGCCAGGCGGACAGGGAGGGGTCATCGTCTCCATCCACTTTGTGGAATTAGCAAAGACTCAGAGAAGTGAGTCCTTGCCTGTAGTCAGATATCAACCGGTTGAGTCACTTCCCAAAAAAAACCATGTGTGAGGAGATGGAAGAGGCATGGCAATGTATCTACCCAGAAAGAAGAGCAGAACATGCCAAACTGGGGCACAGGGTAGAACATGCCACATTCCAGCAACAGCACCATTATGTTCCTGTCACTCAGAGCCACCCCTTGGTTTTCAGGTACGACAGCTTTGGCCGCCTGACCAATGTGACCTTCCCTACTGGCCAGGTGAGCAGTTTCCGAAGTGATACAGACAGTTCGGTGCATGTCCAGGTGGAGACCTCCAGCAAGGATGATGTCACCATAACCACCAACCTGTCTGCCTCCGGTGCCTTCTATACACTCCTGCAAGGTAAGCCGGGGGGTGGGGGCGTGGGGGCTTCGAGGCACAGGGGTGAAGGGAGCCCTGTGGAAGAGATGATGTAAGAAATAAGCCACTACTCGAGCCGGCCAAGAACAGGAGAGTGTTAAAACTGACTTCTCTCTGCACTGCCGTCTCACATGCAGAACCCACCAGCCCGAGTCCCATATATTCTCTCCCAGAAGCTTCAGGGTCATAGTCCATTGTCTCATCCCATTATCATCAGAACAAAGGGTAGAGAGTGCACTGGCAGCCCATCCAGGTGACCTCACTGTTCCGCCATTCTGATGGTTCCCACTCTCACTCTGGGGTGAGTGAGGACAAAGGACAATAATAATGACACTTAATCATGAAAGGGATCTAGGAGAAGTCCCTCCTGAAGCTCAGACGAGAACACTTTGAGCCTTCCCTAGGATTCCATGGAGAAGAGACCCTTCCGTTCTGCACCCATCAGATAATCCCTGGTATGAGCTGACCTTTTAGCTTCAGGGTAAATCACAGTGATAAAAACCTGCGGTCAACTAACTGTCTGCCTCAATTGTCCTCATGGACATGGTAACCCAGAGTGGACCTTGCAGCTTTGTTGGCTCTAATAATCATGGGGGGAAAAAAAGCTTGCTTGATTTCTTTTTCCCTCACCTTCCTGATGGCTTTTGGTACTCCCAAAGGCTTTGACACAGGTAGTAAAAAGAACCTTGGGCTAGGAGTCAGGGGCACAAATTCTAGTCCTGACTCTGCCACCACATCACAGGGGCCCTCAATTTTCTCCTCGAAAATGCGAAAGGAAGTTGAAGCCATGTTGAATGGTGTGAGGCAAGGCGAGGAGTAGACGCTCTGGAGTAGACAGGCCGGGGTCCCTAGGCCTAGCGTATCGGTTCCTCCCTGTGTGGCTTGGGTGGCATCACTCTTCTCTGAGCCTCAGTCTCTGGGCTTGGGGAACAGGGCTGAATTATAACACCTGCCCCATACACATTGTTCAGGCGATCTCTTGACACACTGTGCATAGAGTGACCATAGTGGGCCAGGCCCGTAGTATTACTGAGTACTTGTTGGATTGAGGAACTAATTACTTAGTAACTGGCGCTTTGGTTTACCTTAAGAAAATAACTGTATGTTTTCACAACCGTTTTTACTCACAAACATAATCCCATGCCTGTAAAGAAGCTCAAAGAATAATAGCCATTCTCCGTCAAAAAAAGAGAAACGATACCCTGCGGTTCCTTCCCCACCAGCATCTGTGGCAGTGGGTTGGGACACACCTCAGGTGCTGTGACTGGGTTATTGCCAAGGGAAGGTACCAATTCCGAGCCAGTCGGGTTCTGCCTGGCCAAGGACAGCAGGGTCCTGATGGACACCTTGTGCTTCCCTGGGGTTAGGAACTGTCTTGTCCCTCCACACCTCTGAGCTGGCTTGCGGCATTTTTCTCAGAAGTTAGCGCAGCCTTTCTTATATTTAGGCAACTTTTTTTTTTTTAATTCAAAAGTACCACATTTCCTCACTTTTAAAATGTACCGTCTATTTAATACCAGCTTTTCAGCTTGGGGAGACACACTTCTCAAAATTCATACAAGGACCTAAGACACATTCCAATTTCAGAAACATTAAAGAGGGAAAAGGAAAAATGCCTCCTGGAATCCAGGAAGCATGGTACCTGTTTCCTCTTTGGTGCCTCTGCCACGCTCCCTTTCTTTCTTTCACACCAGGCTTAGATGCTGCATTTGGCAGCCTTGCTAGAGTCTTCGTAGAAAGCTCTTTCAGCTTCATCGTACATCTGGACTACGGGAAGAAATAAGAAGCAGCTAATGAGGGGCAGGCTTGGGAAGTCACAGCTCACATTAAATGGGGATCATTTGAGATGGGCCTCTACATGATACCGTCCCATCCAGAGTCACATTAATGGATGTATGTGCATTCAGCAAAAAGCAGCTTTAAAAGATAAATTGACACAGACTTTTCCACCATTCAAAGGAAGTAAAATACAGATTGCCAGTGAATAATGCATAGCAAGTTTAAGGCAGATGTTAGGATTCTGTGTGTGAGAGAGAGAAAGAACGGGAGAAGGATGGAGGGGGCAAGGGAGTGGCAGAGGAAGGGGCTGATCCGATGTTGTTCTCGCCGAGAAGACTTGGCAAGGGTTTCCTATAAAACTACACTTTTTTTTTTTTTTGCTTAACGTAGCCTGTAACATAACTAGTTCAATCCAGCAACTGTTTACTGAGCATATACAATAATAACAGTGATAGCTAGCATTTTGGAACACTTACCAAGTATAAAGTAGATTTTTAGTGTTTTACATTCATAGTCCTATTTCAGCTTGCCACAGCCCTCTGAGGTATTATGAACATCTCCATTTTCCAAACGAAGACAGGAAGTCACTGAGGGGTTAAGTGGCTTGTCCAAAGACACATGCGGGCTAAGGTGTTTAGACTAAGACAAAGAGACTCCAGAACCCATTCTCTTAACCACTGGTCTAAAAGACATGGGGAGCTATTGAAAACCCATGATCAGTACTAGAAAAGTTCACTCTGACAGATCTGTGAAATGGGCCAATGGAGATAGAGGAGAGAGGACAAGAGTTATACGTGACAGTGACTAGTACAGTGCCAGGCACATAAAACTAGTAATAGCTAACATTTACGTCAAACTCACTACATGCCAAGTACTATGCTCAGCTCTTCATAGTCATTATCCCACTTAATCCTATGGGGTAAGAGCACAGTTATTATCCCCAAGGTAGAGATGAAGAACCAGAGGCATGTGAGGTTAAGGAATTTGCCCGAGAGAGTAGAAGTGCTGAGACCCGAACCCTGATAGCCCGGCTCTGGAGGCCGTGCTCTCCATCTCCGGGCAGTCGTCCCTCTCACAGCAGGCACTACTTAAGTATTTGAGAATGCCTTCATTACCAGAGTGGCAAGCCCTGCACCCCCTCAGCTGCAGGACCACTAACAGGGCCCTAAAGAGGCCAAGGGGAGAGGACGCATTCATTCTGACCAAGGAACCGGGGAAGCTTCTGGGAAGAAATGACAGCGAAGCAGAGCCTCGAAGGGAGGACTTGGGCTGGCATTTATGGAAGAGGGACAAGTGCAGACAGAAGCACCGGCTGAGGAAGGGCAAGAGGCAAAAGACTGCAGCACAAACTCAGAGATGTTTCCATTTTTAGAAAAGAACTGTGTTCTTTTTACAGGTGAAATTTACTCTTCTCCAGAAGTTTCTTTTAGCTAAAGATGCTAATTTAAATGTTTTATTCAGGATTAAAATTTCAAAATCAGATTTATTTTTAAATCATTGGTATATCTATGCACATATATGTATATGACAATGATATACATATGCTTGGCATTCTGTCAGTTGGCTCTTGGAGTTATTTCTCACCTTGTTATAAACAATATTGTTTCCCTGTTGTATATTAAGAACCTTAAAAATGTTCAGCCCTTTGTTCTAGTAACTTAACCCAAAATGAAGACAGTGATTTATCCAAAAAGTATATTTTTAATAGAGATGTAATTCACATAGTATAAAATTCACCCTTTAAAAAAATTAAAAATAAAAATAAATAAAATTAAAAATATACAATTCACCCTTTTAAAGTATACAATTCAAGGCGTTTTAGTATATTTACAAAGTTGTGCAATTATTAATGCTATCTCATTCTGGAAACTTTCTATCACTCCCAAAGAGAAAGCTCATACCCATAAGCAGTCACTCCCATTCTACCTTTCCCTCACTAATCTACTTTCTGTCTCTATGAATTGGCCTATTCTGGACATCTTATATAAATGGACTCCTTGATACATCATGTGGTCTTTCGTGTCCGACTTCTCCCACTTAGCACAATGTTTACAGTATGTTTATTTGCAGTGTTAACTTTGTAATTATGAAAAACTGGAAACAATATCTCCTTGAGAGTTGGCTAGATAAATTATGGTATTTCCATATGAAGGAATACTATGCAGTTAAGAGAAACACTTGTGAAAAATACTCAACAGTAATACCATGGACATTGAAAAACCATACAAATTATTTTGAGCTATCAGTGTATTCAGAAATATCCTAAAATTTAGGACTATGCAGGGTATTTACAATGGCTTTCTTTGGGTATTGAAATGATGGACAATCTCCCTCTATTTTCCTAGTTTTCTTCAATGATGATGTTCTGTTTCCATAGTCAGAAAAATAAGCCCATTTAAAAACACACTGCAGCCGCTGATGGCGCACATCTCCACCCCGCTCCGTGCGCAACCCTTCTGAGCAGAGCCGCCCCTCTCCTCTCCCTCAGACCAGGTCCGGAACAGCTACTACATCGGAGCCGACGGCTCCCTGCGGCTGCTGCTAGCCAACGGCATGGAGGTGGCGCTGCAGACCGAGCCCCACCTGCTGGCCGGCACCGTCAACCCCACCGTGGGCAAGAGGAACGTCACGCTGCCCATCGACAACGGCCTAAACCTGGTGGAGTGGCGGCAGCGCAAGGAGCAGGCTCGGGGCCAGGTCACCGTGTTCGGGCGCCGGCTTAGGGTGAGCAAGCCCCGCCCCGGGTCGGGTCTCAGCCTCCGGAGCTCTGGAGGCCGAAGGGGCGGGGCGGGGTGGAGGGGGGCGGAGAGGGGCGGGCGGTGGTGGGGTGGGGAGGGCTTGGCGGGGGACGGAGGGAGAAGAAGAATTAAAGAATGAGGACCAATCTGGAGAACGGGATTCCGTTCTTGAAACTGGCCCTAGAGTTTCAAGGGGCCCTTTGCAAAAGGGGGAAAGTCAAGTAGACACCCCCCCACACACCTTTAATTAGTCTCAAATATCTTTTCAGTTGCTACTTGTGGAAAGATTACCAGCTTTAGTGTTGGGCCCAAGTTGGGTTTCCAGCTTCTATTATACTCTGACTGAATCTGAGCAAATCCATAATGTCCTTTCATTCGTCCAAAGCATCAGTTTCATTCTCCAAAGAAATGCTAAGGTTAAAATCAGTTTTACAAGCTGCCACGAGAATTAGAAATGGTACGTGAAGTGCCTTGTATGGAGCCTGGCACACAGGAAGTGGTCTGTCCCGCGCACTCCCGTTGTTCCTGCCATTCTCGCCACTGTTTTGGTCATCCCTGTCATTCACATGGAGCGATGTGGAACCTCAGCCCCCTCCTGCGCTCTTTCCAGGCAGTTACGCCCTCCTCGATGAGCACAAGGCCCCTCCCCCGCCGGCTGTCCCCGCCAGTGGGTTGGGATGTGGGTGCTTTTCAGTGTGTGGATGCTCTGAAGCAGCCGAGCCTCCACCTCACGCCCCGTGTTTCTGTAGAGCATTGCCTCGGGCCCAGACAGGGCCTCGTTGCCCAGCTGCTTTTCCCTGCAGCTTTGGAATGGAAGGTGAGAAGCAGCGTGGCCACGAAGACACTAGTGCTGGCTTTCAGCATGGCACCTTGCCCGGCCCCCGGTGCTCTACGGACACTTGCTGGGCTGAAGGGCACCGCAGAAGTGAGCGAGATGCTCCTGACTCCTAAAAACCACAGAAGCACCCTCGTGCAGCACGGCTCGTGTCCTAACGTAGCCCATGTCACACAACGAGAACCCAGAAAGCCAGGCTTCCTGTGTTTCCTCCACGCCGAGAACTCCAGCCAAAATCGAATGTGGGAAAGAGCCTTCCACCAGTTCCCTGAGGAAGGCCTCGCTGTCTGTGCTCTCGGGGGCCTGCCACCCTCTGCAGCCTCACGGAGCCCCCTGTCTGAATTCTCCAGGAGCCCCTCAGGCACATCTGAGGTGACATGCTAAACGGAAAGTTTGACCTTGGTCTCTGATTCCTGCCTGGGCCTGTGGAGCCCCAAGCAACTCACTCCTCTTGAGTCTTACCCTCCTCTGTGGAAACAAGATAATCTATTCCAAGTACCTAGCCCGGTGCTGGTAGTCCCCAGGTGCTCAATAAACAGCAGCGATTAGGGCTGTTAGGATTTCCCCCTCTTCATTGTGAGCTGGACCAGAAGTTTCCCAGGCTTTAATTGGTCCCTCTCCCAGCCTAAGATTGATGGCGCTCCAGTCGGGTGGCCACATCTCCATGTCCTCCCAAAATAAATGGCCACCCACAGTGGCGGCATGTGGAATTAGAATGTTAGCTGGGTGCGCCTTCCCGTAATGGAGCTCATTTTTTATACAACTGGGAACTTTTTTAATAAAGAAAGATGTAAAATAATCTCATTGCCGCCACTGCCGAGCACAGGAAGCATTAGGCGGTTCCCCAGTGAGCTGCTTAATTCAATTTTATTAATTTTGCCACAGAGGTTTAGCTCCCCTTCACCAGGGATCCTCTGGGGGTGAGGGGGGCAGCTGGCTGGGTGGCACCTCTTTGGGGGGAGTCGCAGGGGACCTTGCAAAAGAGGCTTTTAAATGGCTCCCATCATTGTTGGTGGTGCAGACCCTGCATCTTCCTTCGCCCTCCTGGCAAAGAACACGGCTTCGCTCTCCAGCGCCTCCGATTTTTCATGGGAATTGTCTGCCACATTGTTTTTGCTCTGCAATTGTGTTTGATTACCCCTGGGAAAGCAACCTTATTATAACCAGGCCATTCACAGCTAAAGTTGTCTTAGCATCGTTATAAATCCTTATTTTCAAGGTTTGAGGATTTGTTTGGAGAGAGAGAGAGAAGGGGGAAACACACATGTCTGTACTTTCTCTGAGAATGACCGTGATCATTTGCTGCCTTAATGGAAATAATTGCAATCATTAATTCAGGACCTTCTGTGCACCCAGAACTCCACTAGGTAATTGACTTAAGGCTTCTTCAGTCCTCACAATAGCTTGGTGGTTTCACAGAGGAAGAAACCGAGACTCAGAGAAGGAACGGCGCTTGCCCAAGGTCACAGAGAAACGCAGTGGATCACAGCATACAGCCTGGAATCCTGTCCTTAATTTCTAGACCTGAGCCCTTTTCACCACCCTGAGCCCTACAGGGCCTCCCATTACCATGGCCCACGTGAACGCTTTTGCACCACGTGACCTACGTTGTCCACTTTCCTCTTGTGTTTTCCTGACTACTTGTCAGACTTCGCCAGTGACTAGTGGAAGAGTCACACGGTGTGTAAACCCTGACTTACTGCTGCCCTTCTGGGAGCCCTGTATTCCTGACTTTGAAAGGAAATTGAATTGTGCGCTGACCGAGCAGCCCATGCAGAGATCCTACAAAGGGAAAAACGTCCCAAAGCTAGGACTGGGTCTGTCCCCAGGCAGCCCACAGCCATAGAAGCTGTCCTAGACTCAAGCACACATTGCCTCCAGGGGCCTCCAGGAAGAAGACACCCTGGGAGCTGACCAAGGTAACCAGGAAGCCCTACCTATGGTGGCAGAGGGCAGGAGCGACCCCAGAGGGGATGGAAGGTCCAGGGCCCTAAAAGGGACAGACACACTCCGAGGACCTTTTTCTCGGCATGTTGTCATAGTGAGAGTCACATCCAGATGCAGTCGCTCACCAGCTGGGAGATGTGGAGATACTGTTCCTTCATGTCCCTGAGCTTTGGTCTCCTCAGTGCCAAACAGTAGCAGATTGCCTGGCACGTGAGAAACGAGGTTACACATGAATATACTGGACTCACCTGGCCTCTCCCTTTTCAGGAGAGAGTCAAGAAGGCTCTGCCTTTCTGTCTTCATTAGAAGAACCATGTTAGGAAATGATAGGGACTGTCTTTAGGACTAGCCACTGCTCAGTGCCTGCACTGTCTTTATTCTCACAATAGCCCTATGCAATTAGCATTATTATTCCCATTTTACAGATGAGGAAGCATCACAGAACTGACCGGTGACCGCACCAGGCCCCCAAATCCTGTCTGTTCACACCCATGACCTGTGCTGCCGCCTCTACTCAGGACCCTCTCACATCAAAGTTTCCCACATCTAGATTGACTCTCTCTTCCCTCCTGCCCCTTCCCCAGGTTCACAACCGGAACCTCCTGTCCCTGGACTTTGACCGTGTGACCCGCACGGAGAAGATCTATGATGACCACCGCAAGTTCACCCTCCGGATCCTGTACGACCAAGCAGGGCGGCCCAGCCTCTGGTCACCCAGCAGCAGGCTGAATGGCGTCAATGTGACCTACTCCCCGGGGGGCCATATCGCCGGCATCCAGAGAGGCATCATGTCGGAGAGGATGGAATATGACCAGGCGGGTCGCATCACGTCCAGGATCTTCGCTGATGGGAAGACGTGGAGCTACACGTACTTAGAGAAGGCAGGTGTCCACCTCCCCATCACTGGCCTTACCATATAGAAGGCCAGCCATTGTGGCTTACCCCATGGCCAGGCCTAGCCTGCTGCCTTCAGGGGCGTGGATTAGACCCACGTGGTCTCCAAAAGGAAGTGTCCCGAAAAGTCTGCCACGGAGGACCGGGGAGCCTGACGGGTGTTAGGGCGGACTGTAGCGCTGGTGCGGCAGGTGGGAGTTCGGGGGCAGGAGAGTGTGAAAGCCCCCCGTGATGGACTAGAGCTAGGAAGAGGCCCAACTCTAACTGGTCTCACGGAGCAGGACTCAGGGTGCAGACCCAGGCAGGAGATCTTGGGAACACTGTGGGATCTGGTCACAGAGAACATGGCAGAAGCCTGCGAGGTGATTAATCCTGAGCTTTGAATGGTGGGCGTAACTTTAGTAAATCCCTTCTGCTTCAGGTCAGGATTTATTGCATCCCAGGGGCTAGGAATCAGAAAAGCCCTGAAATCAGAAGTTAGTCCCAGACGGGAGAAAATGGTAGCTTTGCTGCTGAAAAGCCGCTAGGTCTGTTCCATGCTGACTTCTTCCCGAAAAAGAGCTGCACTTCGGGCCCCCATTCTGGTAGCCACATCTTGGCTTTGTTTCCTGCCCGTGGTCACCTGCCCAGGGCCCGTGCTGTGCTTGGTCTGTGCTCGGTCTTCCCCACCCCATGCTGGGTGTGCATCTCCAAGAGCCATGTTCTGTGTTGGTGCTAAGGGAGACCGTGGAGGTCATCTGGCTGGAAACCCCAAGCCAGAGGGGAAGGAGCCTTTGTGGGGCCGCACAATAAGCCCTTCGTTAGGAATCAGGATCCCGTGTTCCCGTCACAGCTCGTCCCACCCCAACGTGGGCATCTGACCTGTTCCTGCGTAAACAATCACGCAAAGCCCGAAATGCCCTTCTCGGATGCGGCCCTTATCCCCCACCAGCCTCCTCTCACACCTTTGTTTCCCTCTCCCTCCAGTCCATGGTGCTGCTCCTCCACAGCCAGAGGCAGTATATCTTCGAGTTCGACAAGAACGACCGGCTGTCCTCTGTGACGATGCCCAACGTGGCCCGGCAGACTCTGGAGACCATCCGGTCGGTGGGCTACTACAGGAACATCTACCAGCCGCCCGAGGGCAATGCCTCCGTCATCCAGGACTTCACCGAGGATGGCCACCTCCTCCACACCTTCTACCTGGGCACCGGCCGCAGGGTCATCTACAAGTATGGCAAACTGTCGAAGCTGGCCGAGATGCTGTATGACACCACCAAGGTGAGCTTCACCTACGACGAGACAGCAGGCATGCTGAAGACCATCAACCTACAGAACGAGGGCTTCACCTGCACCATCCGCTATCGCCAAATCGGGCCCCTGATCGACCGCCAGATCTTCCGCTTCACCGAGGAAGGCATGGTCAATGCCCGTTTTGACTACAACTATGACAACAGCTTCCGGGTGACCAGTATGCAGGCTGTGATCAATGAGACCCCACTGCCCATTGATCTCTATCGCTACGATGACGTGTCAGGCAAGACAGAGCAGTTTGGGAAGTTCGGTGTCATCTACTATGACATTAACCAGATCATCACCACAGCGGTCATGACCCACACCAAACACTTTGACGCGTATGGCCGGATGAAGGAAGTGCAGTATGAGATTTTCCGCTCCCTCATGTACTGGATGACCGTCCAGTATGACAACATGGGACGAGTGGTGAAGAAGGAGCTAAAGGTGGGACCCTATGCCAATACCACCCGCTATTCCTACGAGTATGACGCCGACGGCCAGCTGCAGACGGTCTCCATCAACGACAAGCCACTCTGGCGATACAGCTACGACCTCAATGGGAACCTGCACTTACTGAGCCCCGGGAACAGTGCACGGCTTACCCCGCTAAGGTACGACCTCCGGGACCGCATCACTAGGCTGGGCGATGTGCAGTACAAGATGGACGAGGACGGCTTCCTGCGGCAGCGGGGCGGGGACGTCTTCGAGTACAACTCGGCCGGCCTGCTCATCAAGGCATACAACCGGGCGGGGGGCTGGAGCGTCAGGTACCGCTACGATGGCCTGGGGCGGCGGGTGTCCAGCAAGAGCAGCCACAGCCACCACCTGCAGTTCTTCTATGCGGACCTAACCAACCCCACCAAGGTCACCCACCTGTACAACCACTCCAGCTCTGAGATCACCTCCCTCTACTACGACCTGCAAGGGCACCTCTTTGCCATGGAGCTGAGCAGCGGCGACGAGTTTTACATAGCTTGCGACAACATCGGGACCCCTCTTGCGGTCTTCAGCGGGACAGGCTTGATGATCAAGCAGATTCTGTACACGGCCTATGGGGAGATCTACATGGACACCAACCCCAACTTCCAGATCATCATTGGCTACCATGGGGGCCTCTACGATCCGCTCACCAAGCTCATCCACATGGGCCGGCGGGACTACGACGTGCTGGCCGGTCGCTGGACCAGCCCAGATCACGAGCTGTGGAAGCACCTTAGTAGCAGCAACATCATGCCTTTTAATCTCTACATGTTTAAAAACAACAACCCCATCAGCAACTCTCAGGACATCAAGTGCTTCATGACAGGTGAGGATCGGGCTCATTCAGAGGACAGGACCCGCTGCTGCTCTGGTCAAATGACCAGATAGTCTTCCTTGCCAAAGAGGGAGGGGGTAACAGGGAACATGAGCTTTCTCTCACAGCAGCGCTTTCCGAAGTATTTTTTAACAAACACTGGTTTAGAGAAATATCCTGGAAAACCCGATACTGACATCAAATTAATTTAACAGGGCAATCACCTTTCTTTAATTTTAGTAATACATTGCAGCTTAGGAAAGGCTCTGAGAAGTCCTACAGTAAAGAGAACTGCCTGATACATTTACCCACAATTTCGCAAACATTTGACCATGAAAACCCCTTTTTTCACCATGAAACTCTAATACTTCCCTGGATACACCCCTGAGAATACAGTTTGGGAGTTTCTCACCCAGACTGCCCAAGAGTCTCCGATAAGGTGGATGAAGGAAAAAAAAATTTTGATTTTCTTATTTGGGGCGATGTAATGGTCACAAAACTTACTTAACTTTCCTGAATTCCAGTTTCCTGAGCTGTAAATTAAAGTTAGAACACCTACACTGATCCTGGTAAATTAAATATGCACGTTAAATATCCACATGTAAATCCTCGAGCAACCACTAAAGAATGAAACAGAGACATAGCTAATTAGTAAATGGTGGAAATAAAGTGAAGACTAAAAAAATATTCAATCCGAAGAGGGGATAAAAAAAAAAAAGATGGTGGCGAGGGCAAAATGAAATACATTTAATAACTTGCCTAGCACCCACTACCTGGCTCGTGTTGATTCCCTTTCTTCTTCTTGGATTTAAAAAGTGGGCTTTGTTTTCCACTACTGTGAAACCACTGGAAATGTAAGTGTCCCCATGGGTCACACATGCCAGAAATGTCTCCGGCAGCCACAGTCCAACCAGCAAGCCGCCACTCACAGGCCAGCCATGGAAGACCTCGGGGGTCAGAGCAGCTGTGGGCATTCAGGTCTGGATAGAGCCAGCACTTTTTATAAAAGAGATTTTGTTGTTGGCACAAAATGGGCGCCTCTCAACTTGCAAACCTGGTAATCTCCTTCTGTTTTTCCTCTGATGACAGCTTATGCCTGCTCCCTATTTCAAGGCAGTTTCCTTTTCATTCAACAAATGCCTCCTCTCTGCAGCCACAGTTTTAGGCACTGGGGCCAGAAAGATGGCCGCTGTCCTCCAGGAGTGCACACGGCATGGGGGAGGCAGACAGTTGCTGTCTAGTGTGAGGAGCCCAGGATGAAGGTTTGCCCTGATGGCTGTGGAAACACAGGAGGCACGGCTGTCTCTGCCCGGGGAGCAGCTGGTATGTGGGGCCCACTTCAGAGTGGACATTCATCAGCTAATGGGGAGAAAGGCAAGGATTGGACCGATTATACAAAAGTCTAGAGAGGGCAACTGGGGCAGCTCACCTAAGTGTCCCTTAGGGATGTGGCTTCCTCGCCCCCCAAACTTGGCGGCCCAGTCTGGACCCCGTTTCTGCTGACACTGATGGGAGGAGTCTCTTTCAGCAAGAACCCCAGGTGGTTATGTTGCCAGCAGGAGTCCCACGAGTGAGCCAGAAGAGGGAACACAGTGATGGGCACGTGCGGTGGTGAAAACACAGACGGTACCTGTGGGAAACAGGAATATCCCAACAGGGTCTCACCGTGCTCAACGTGCTAGCAGCCCTCAAAAAGCTTTACGGATTTAGAGCCCATTTCCATTAATATCTGTCTGCATCCAGCATGCCCCCTGCCTCATCCTCTGGTGAGTGTGTTGTGAGGGATCTTGGGGGGTTAGTTTAGCTGGGGAAAGAAAATGGTGCAGAAAAACATTTGCTACTAAAAAGCAAGACACCACCAATTCTCACTATACCCAGTAGCTTCCACTTGAGCTACATGCAACCTCACACCCAGCAGTGACACCCATTAAAGGAGCAGAACTTTCTTTTTTTTTTCCAGAACTTTCTTCCAAGGTCCTGAGATATACTCCAGTGGGATAGGCCTACGTCGCATATTCCCTTGCTGCACCCTTAGGTGGAGTCAGCATCCCTACAGCTACACGGATACCCCAAAAGGGAAGAGCGGGAAGGTAGAATGGGATGCTAGGAATGCCACCACATAAAACTTCTACTGCAGATAGATCACACTCACTACAGCCCTAACCCTCCCCTGAAGCCTGTGAGGTGGGGCTCATGACCTCATTCTCAGAGGAGGAAAGTGAAGGTCAGAGCAGTGAAGTAACTGGCCCGCTGAGAAGTGGCAAGGCTCCGGATGGAACTCTGCTCCGACTCCAAAATCCTCATTCTGGGAACGGAATTCACTTTGTAACGTGCTCACGTAAAAGGGATTGTTATTCATCACTGCCCTGGGTGGCCACACAGAACTCTGGGGCCGATGGGTAAAGAGGAGCTTTTTAACTTGAGGGAAATATCTAGCTCTGGTGTCATAAAAGGGAAGAGTCAAATTCCCAACGCTTCAGAAAAGTGCTGTAGAAAAACCAATGAATAAATCAATTTTAAGCATTTTTCCTAAAGGCATCATGAGAAATGTTCCTACCTCCCATCACTTATAATTAAGGCCCAGCCCTCTTTTCAGGCCCCTGGTTTCCTGGGAATTTGTACTATTACTGATAGAAGTTTTCCTTTCCAACTACAAATTCAGATGCAAGTTCTTGGCCTCGAGCAAAATGGCTTCATAGGGGATTTTCCCCCCCTGTTCTGTTTGTTTTAATTTCCTAAAAAACCATCTGCTGCAATTCACAGAATCGGAGATTCTCAAAAATTCAGTGAGTAAAGGGACTTTGGAGGAAAGCAAGTGCAAAGGCCTCATGTCATAAATAAGGAAATGGGGGCCCAGGGATGCAGGGGCCTGGATTTGAAGGGACACAGAAAACCATCTATGAGCCAGGAACTGAGTTGGACGCCTTAGAATAGGAAACCCAGTCCTTCCTATAACAGACTTAGAACAGTTGCCCCTGTATGAGGCTGCCCAAAGTGGTAACGCTAATAGCACTATTAGCGTTCTTGTCCAGGGCTTAGTGAAAACCATTTCTACCACCAGTTTGTAGATCTGCAAGTGGAACCTCAGAGAGGAAGCAACTGTCCCAGTTCACACAGTCTGCAAGCTGGGGGGGGGCTGAATTTGGGCATGGGTTTTGTCTTGCCTCAACATGCTCTTTACCTTCCATGAGCTTTCTAGAAGTAGAACGTGGGTTTCTAAGCTGCCCTTCCCACCTTCCCTCCATGCCAGTACCTCTAGATTTCACACCCCACAGAGGGGCTCTGGGACAGCCAAAAAACACAACATCCCAAAACCCAAACGAACAAAAAACAAAGGCAAACACGAGGTTCTTGACTAAGACAGCATCCCTCCAGCCAGTTTTTCTTTCTGGTTCTCTCTCTGCCTTGCTGAGCCGCTCTCCAGTTACCTGAACACTCCCTGCAATCACCTCCCCTCTCCAGGCCTGGCCTTGCAAGACGGTCTTTGCCTGAAGCGCCCCCTTCATCTCTGAAGCCTGACAACATGTACACAGCTTTCAACGTCTGCCTTAAAGGCCACTTCTCCATGAAGACTTGTCAGCCTGTCCCACTGAAAGGCTTCTGCCCTCCTCTCATCTTTTTTTCTTGTGTCAAAGTTTGGCATGCCCACGTCTCATCTCCCCTTCAGGGTCCTGAGCGTGCAAGGTGAGGGTCAGCATGACACACTCCTGGGCACATTCAGCAGCAGCGGGCTGGGGAGCTGATGGCAGCATATCCGTCCTCTTTCTCTTCCTTACGCATCAGCTTCTCTGACTCTGTTCCTCAATAAGCCAAAGGCTCATGGCAAAATCCTCCCTGTCCCTCTACCTAATATTTTCTAATTAATTACTCCCCAGGAATTTTATAACATCAACAAAACCAGTGGCTATGGGGCTGGGTGCTCAGGCCCAATATTAAAGATTGGGTAATGAAGGCACAGGGAGGTCAAGTGACTTCCTTCAGGTCACTTCCCAGAGTAAATGAAAGGTAGGATGGGGGGTGGGGACTCTTTGATCTTTGGTACAGACCATCTGGTCACTGGGGAGAGGAGGGAGGGCTTGTGTCTTAAGTGAATTTTCTCTTTGAAAGCGTTCGTTGACATGTTCCCTTTGGGTGTGGCTGTCCCCCACGAATGTGTCCTCCTGATGCCCCGAGAGGATGCAGAGGGGGCTTCCTCCATCCACAGCTGCCCCCGGGTGTGAGGCCAAGGCCCTAGGAGACGGACTGCCAGAACGGGGATCTGGAAACATGGGCTCCACCGGACACATACCCAGGAGGGGCACACCAGGTCCCGAGCACACATGTGGCTTTTATAGCCATGAAGCAGTTTTCCAGAGTGCGTGCGTGCAGTAGCTGATTGTCCCACCTGCGGCACTCTGCCCCCTCACTCCCACTGCAGCGTAACTCGAGGCTACTGTGTGGGGATATGTCACCTCTGAGGGCCACTTACTCCATGAGGACGTGTCTGCTTCTCTCCCCCCAGATGTGAACAGCTGGCTCCTCACCTTTGGGTTCCAACTACACAACGTGATCCCGGGCTACCCCAAGCCAGACACGGATGCCATGGAACCATCGTATGAGCTCATCCACACGCAGATGAAAACTCAGCAGTGGGACAACAGCAAGGTAATTGGCTGCCCACCCCTGGGCCCTTCAGACATGACAGGAGTGGGTGCTGCAAAGCTTTCCAGGAAAGCGTGGGCCCGTGACAGAGACTGATGCGGGGCATCCACAGAGCCTGCCCGAAACCGTTCAGCAACTCCGTAGGAACCCTACCACTGGCAAGCCACCGTGGACCCAGCTGTAATGGCACACAGACCCTCACAAGCCCGATTAAGTTTTCTGTGTTACACCGAGTGTGGAAATCTACAAAAACAATGAGCCTTTGTCACTGCCCAGAGCAAAAGTGTAAGGAGGGAAGGTGTGTTCTGAATAAGAACGTGTATTTTCTGAGCACCTCGGTGCCCTTGAACTTGCCTGAGGTATTCTACACCAGTTAACTCACAACTGTCCCCTGGCATTCCCATTCCCGTTGCAGAGACTGAATGCCCGAGGCTTTCCAGTGCCACACAGCAAGGAAAGGGGTGGAGTTGGGATTCAGACCTGGAGCTGTCTGTAGGCATTCAAACAAATGTCACTTTCTCTTGTGTTCCTTTTATGACCAAGTTGGAAAGACTCAGAGAATTCTGTTCCCGCAAAGGTCAAAGCATTCTTTTGCTCGCTTCTTCTTCCCCTTCCCCCGCGTACCCCTCTGCATAATGTAGGTACGAGGGCTTGGCTCCTCCGGCCCCAGCTGCACCCAGTGAGTGCAGGAGCGAACCAGGCAGAGGGCAGGCGCTCCCTGGGTCCCAGCTGAAGGGGAAAGCGAGGTCCTTGGATGGCATAGCACTGGCAGCCAGAAACTTCAATCGGTCCAACCTGATTCCATTAGTCCTCAGCTGCCTCCTTCCCCTCGACTCTGGAGAACGTGGCTCCTCGCCTCGTGGCTCTGGTGGCACCCTAAATTCTCCCCTTTCAAAACACTCACTGCACTTTGCTTGAGTTCCTGTTTTCTTCCTATATCTCTGCCAGACGGTGAGCCCCAAGAAGGCAAATACGGGGTTTTATCTGGTGCCCAGTATACTGTCCGGCCCCAAAACTTCTGTTGAACAAACAAATGATTGAAAAAAGTCAACAGCCCTGTGAGCATTTTCCCCCACTTTCCAGATGAGACCAGAGCTCAGAGACAGATTTGCTCAAGGTCACTCAGCAGGAAAGGCGATGAGAACCCCTAGTGTGTTTGACCACAGAGCCCACCCCCTTTCTGCTGTTCTCGGCTGCCATGGCCCTGCTCCAGTCCCTGGGACCCCCCCAGGCCAGCCCAGCTGTGCCCCGGGCTGATTCCAGCAGCTCAGCTCCTCCCCAGTCCGCCCCACCCCCCTCAGCTTCCCTTCTCCCCAGCGCAGAGTCCCAGCCTCTGACGGCCTGTTTGCCAACCTCGCCTGTCAATGAGTTATTGATTTCTGCCCTTGGCAAGCATCGGAGATCTTTGTTGTTGAGCACTCCAGCTTTCGTGAAACTCTAAGAAATAATTGTTCACAGACAGGGTTCTATTAATTATAAAGAGGACTTAATTTCAGTGAGAAGCCGATGGGCCTGTTTCTAAAGCCATTTCCCTGAGTTGCCAATAAGGCCCTGGAGCCCACCCGAACCTGGCTTTGCCAGGCTCCCTGAGCCATGGGAGGGAGAGGTAGGTGGTATGACATGGAGACAGGGCCCAGTCTGTCCCCCAAAGCAGCCAAGAGCAGGGGCATCTGAGGAGCCCCCGAGAAGCACTGTGGGGACAGGGGCCCTCCTTGAAAATCATTCATAACACGACCGAGAACAATAAAGCAGGGCAAGAGGGTTTATCTAAATCACCACTTTTCAGCTTCCTCAGCCTTCTCGCCATTGCTCCCTCTCACCCACATCAGCCCCTTACCCTCCAGGTTCCAACTCAAGCATGAGTCCGTCCTTGAACATTCATTCCTCCGCCTTCAGGCTGAGGTGTTCTGAGCCTTGTTTGCTGCTCCCTGATCTAGAGCCCTTGAAACTGAACCTCTAGAATCAGACAGACCTGAGTTCAAATGTTGGCTTGAATACTTACTGTGGGCCCATTACAACTTCTCAGAGACTTAGTCTTCTTAGATAGAAAATCAGTAACATGACAGCACCTACTACATAAGGTGATTATAGAGATCTAATGAGATACTGAATGTGACTCCTTTAGCTCAAAGACCAAGACATGTTAGCTATAGGTATGACTACGACTTCTCCTAGACCACCAGTTATCGCAGTTGATTACGGTTTTCTGTGTCACATCTGTCTTTCCCACGAAATGACGGGTTCCTCAAGGGCAGGGATGTTGTCTGATTCAGTGTTATCTCTCCAGTGCCCAGAAAAGGACCTGGCACAGAGATGTTCCCTGAACAGTTTTTTAGTGGAACGATGGGCGAATGGATGGATGAAG
This sequence comes from Nasua narica, assembly GCA_028533885.1. Lineage (NCBI taxonomy): Eukaryota > Metazoa > Chordata > Mammalia > Carnivora > Procyonidae > Nasua > Nasua narica. The sequence continues at coordinate 49,643,495 of CM052815.1, read as the reverse complement.
GGTGGTAGAATATTCTAGTGGTCAGCGGTAGAACTGGATGCTACTGGTTAATAAATATGTATAGATTTGACTTAGTAACGTAAGGTGACTCTTCAGGCTGTTAGGGAGAGGTTTTCCCCCCTTTGTCTCACTCTCTCTCTCCCCCTCCCTCCCCGTCTGCTCCCCCACCAGTCTATCCTCGGGGTGCAGTGTGAAGTACAGAAGCAGCTCAAGGCCTTCGTCACCTTAGAACGTTTTGACCAGCTCTACGGCTCCACAATCACCAGCTGCCAACAGGCCCCAGAGACAAAGAAGTTTGCCTCCAGTGGCTCGGTCTTCGGCAAAGGAGTCAAGTTTGCCCTGAAGGATGGCCGAGTGACCACAGACATCATCAGTGTGGCCAACGAGGACGGGAGGAGGGTCGCTGCCATCTTGAACAACGCCCACTACCTAGAGAACCTGCACTTCACCATTGACGGGGTGGACACCCACTACTTCGTGAAACCAGGGCCTTCGGAAGGCGACTTGGCCATCCTGGGCCTCAGTGGGGGCCGGCGAACCCTGGAGAATGGGGTCAATGTCACCGTGTCCCAGATCAACACGATGCTCAGTGGCAGGACTAGACGCTACACAGACATCCAGCTCCAGTACGGGGCACTGTGCTTGAGCACCCGCTACGGGACCACGTTGGATGAGGAGAAGGCGCGGGTGCTGGAGCTGGCGCGGCAGAGAGCCGTGCGCCAGGCGTGGGCCCGCGAGCAGCAGCGACTCCGGGAAGGGGAGGAAGGCCTGCGGGCCTGGACAGAGGGGGAGAAGCAGCAGGCGCTGAACACAGGGCGGGTTCAAGGCTACGACGGCTTCTTCGTGATCTCCGTGGAGCAGTACCCAGAACTGTCCGACAGCGCCAACAACATCCACTTCATGAGACAGAGCGAGATGGGCCGGAGGTGACAGAGAGGACCGCGGCCTGCACTTCTTGCCAAAGACAGCTACTCTTTCGTGGCCACACACCTGACTGTGTTGTACTTAAAAAAAAGAAAGAAAGAAAAAAAAAAGAAAAAGCCTTTTTTTAACAAGAGCAGAAAACAAACAAAGATACTGGTTGCATTGTAACTCATGCAACATCCTTTTTTTTAAGAAAAGAAAAACACAAATTTGGCCTTCACACATTTTTTGCAAAGAACAGAAGGTATTTTTTTCCTGTAGTGTGATCACAATGAAAACTTTATTGTCTTTTGTTCCCTTTCCCCTTGAGGATTTTTCCCTGTTGTTGGGGTACATTTCTCCTTTCTGAGACACACCTCCTGAGGTGTGTCCTCATCTGTCCCTAGGTACCCGGTGTGATGTGAGACACAAGTGTCTGTGCTAATTTGTCTCATGTGCAACCCTTGACCGTGGGGGTCGGGCAGGAGTGAGGGGTGCAGAGAGTCCCGGGCTAGTACCAAACTTCCGAGGGGGCCTGGAAGGAGGGTCTGCAGGACCTGAGGATTTTGGGCTCAGCTCCCACAGACGTGTGGTGGCTTTTTACTCACCGTGTCCTGTGCCTCTGGAGGACCACAGATGTCTTCATCTTGCTCTGGGGAATTTTGTGATCTCATTCAGCGCCTTTTTCAAGCTGCCCCCGACTCCTGCCCAAGCTTTATATTTCGATGCTAAATGGAACCCCCAACCCCTTTTGCAAATCCCGTGTAGTTGTTGGTGCCAGCCCTGTGCTGGGATGGAGAAAGCATCCCCCAGGTCCCTTCCCCCAGTCTGGTGACGTAACGTCCTGGGGCAAAGAGCCTCATCCTCCCCAGGAGGGAGAGGCACCCAGGATGTCTGTGGTTGGTCGGTCTTCCCATGATGTTCCTTAGTATTCATCTCTTCCTCTCTCCCAAAGTCAGATGTGAGAACCAGCACTGCCCAGCAAGCCCTCTGTATGGGCACAGGGTCCAGGCAGGGGCAGGCCACCTGTGCCAAAAGGACAGCAGTGATGGCAAAGGTACCAGCCTGCCTTCCTGGGTGAAAATTTGTCCCCATGACTTTGGGTATCTTCCCTCCACTGCTCAGCTCCACCACTGAGAAACAAGAGTGTGGAGAGAGGTGCTTGGTGGCCTTTGATTCTGGAAAGAGACTTAAGAAAAAGTCAGCCAAAGAGAGGAAGGCATAAGCCAAGCGTCTTCTAACCAGCTCCTGAAGGCTCCTCTGCCTCCCGCACATGGGCCAGTAACACAGCGGGGATGCAGCAGCTTAGGCCTTCAGGAAATTCCTTCTGTGAAGTTCTTCTAAAACAGCTTCCCCTCTAGAGGAATCCGTCCGGGGTTTCAAAGAGAGTCGGAGGAGAAAGGAGGAAAGTGCTAATCTGGTGGGGCCCGGCAGTGTCATCCAGCCCCTGCCCACGCCCCCCGCCCCCCGCCGCCCCAGGATGGGGGCCAGTTCCTGAGGCCGATGCCCACAGATCGGGGAGGCCCGGCTACAGTTGTCCCTGTGAACACCTAGGCCTGAGCTCATTCGCCCACTCAGGAATGGGCCCAGCCCACCCTGGGAGGGCCTGCCCAGGGAGAGGCAGCGGCCAACAGGCCAGGGAAGCATTGAGGGGAGACAAGAGTAGCAGCAAGAGCTAGGAGCCCCACCTGGTTCATCTGCCTAATTACGATCATCATTACCACTCACAGGAGGTTCTGGAAGAGCAGGAGGGGAAGCCAAATGCTTCCTTTTGAGCTGGGCTTCTTAGAAAATGGGACTTTTATGGGTTACATTTACATTAAGTGTGGAAAATGAATTCTGAGTCTGAGCTATCCCCCGTGGAAACCTTGTTGGACTGATAAGCTCATGGCACCTTTATAGCCTTACTCCCAGAGTCTTCAGAATATTACACGAGTTAATGAAACCAAGAAGGTCTTTACCGCGTGAGCATCGGAGCAGCGTGCAGCCTGGTTTGTGCCTGGCAGAGAGAGGCATCCACAGCTTCTCGGAGAGGAGCTTTTGCCTTACGTCATCCCACCGGGATGAGAGGATATGTTTCGCTAAGTGCTCTTCCTGTTTCCAAAAAAAGTCACACTGCTGCGACTGTGCACCTTGGCCTATTTGTCCACTGGGTCCAGACCTCCTCTGGGTCAGATGCAGGCTCCTGGGCCCCCGTGCGTGGTCCTTGGGAGTTGGTGGTGGGCTCCCATCCAGCACAATCGTTCTTGGATGGGATGGACAGCAGTTTGGCCTGAAGAACACGTGTTTTTTTTAATCCAAAATAGACTTATGCCTCTCAAAGCATACTCTTGATATAAGGAGGCCTTGGGGGAAGCTCTCCTGCCCTGTAGCCCAGCTGGTCAGTTCTGTTGGCTGCCTGACACCAGTCAAGACCTTCTGGGGACATCTGTTTGGAGGTCAGAGACAACACGAGAGCCCGGGGAATGAATCATCTCCCTACACCTTCCCAGCCCTCTGAGCCTCTACCACTACCCCCAACAAGATAGGAGTATGGACTTCGAAAGATCGAAAACACAGAGAATCCTTGTGTGTTTCTTTTGTTTCGATGAATAATGTTTTCCCTGTCCTGGGCAACACACCACCGAGGAGGCCCGGCATCTGGGCAGGGAGAAGTTGAGGCATTCCCAAACTTTAGAGAACAGATGTCAGGTGTGGGGTCGGTGGCTTTCTGCGCCGCCAGTCCTCACGGGCACTCCTGCTCCTGGAGATGGTGCTTCCAGCCCTGGCCTTTCTGAGTTGGCTTCCATTCCGGCCAGCAGGTGACTCAGTGCCTCCCTCCTCAGTCTGACCTTCCGCTGAGACCAGCAGTCCCAATCTCACAGCACGAGTGAGTCTGAAGGCATAAGCCAGAGTTCCCTGTGCCCACTGAGTGGCCTCCAAGCATCAAATCCCATCCTTAATGGCACCGGCCCTTTTGGCACTGAGCAGCCCTGACATGTCCATTTCTTGGAGCAACCAGCCTTCCGTCACTGGCCCAGGTTCATGATCCTGCAGGATGTCCGCTTCTGTGCCCTAGAAAAGGGTTTATTTTGGAAGAGTTCCTGCCTTCTTCCCTGCCTTCCACAGCTCCCATCGGCCCCTGACCCTCAGCCCCTCTGCCATCATTTTAAACAGGACTTCAATGATCCCCCAACCTGGCTTTTTATAGGATGAGATTTCCCTTTTTTTTTTTTTTACCCATCCTCCAGACAGACAGCATTGGAGGGCAGAGCTCTGATGAGGGGAGGAAGGGGAAGAAACTCTTGTGGTAAATGACCACCTTGTCAGCCCCTGATGCTGTCTCTCAGAATTGTTGGCTGAGAATTGACCCAAGGAAGAGCCCAGTGCCTGATGTCTACCTAGTGATGGAGAATGTGAAACAGTCCCTAGGAAAGTGACCAGAAGTTGGGAATGGTTTAAATAATCGGCATGGGGTGGGGCAGAAGCAGAAGGGGAAGGCGAGGCAAGGAACGGGATTAACCCTGGGCAGTGTTTTTAGAGACACATAACAAGGAAGCACATTTGCTTAAAAAATTATAAAGGACCTTTTCAGCTGTGACCTTTAAGTACCACCTTTATAGGTGGCAGTTTCCCTTACGCAAAGAAGGGCTCTCGAGGGGAAATCTTAGAACACAGTTTCACATCTGCAGCCTCGTGGTTGTGCTTGCCACGCGGTGAGGGCAGGGAAGCTGAGCCTGGCCCCCAGGAGAAGGGAGCTCTCCAGGACTCTGCAGGATCCCAGGCTTTGGGGTTTGATCTCCTGGTGCTCCGAGTCACATCTCTTCTCCATTCCTCATAGCAGCCCCTAAGCGCAGGCTCTAGCGTCTGGTCCTGAGCTGGGGCCTGCCTCCAGAGAGGTACCAGAAAGAACCCAGTCTCTTCGTTCTGTTGGGATCCTTGTTAGGAGTCAACGCCCTCCGTTTAAGGCTCATAATTCCCAGCTAGATTTATACACTTGTCTATGTTTTATTGGAAGGGAGGGGATTAAAAGAAAGAACTCTGTCGTTCAAGGCCCTTTCATATAACCTTCAAAAAAAGAAAAACAAAAACAAACAAACAAACAAACAAAAAAACCACAGCAAACTCATTTTAAAGACTCATTGCTCAGGTGATCGAAACTTTATCCTTTCTAACCTTTACATTCTCCAAAACCAGCCCTGTGTACTTGACCGCCCCAGACAGCGGTGAGCTCTTCGGTTTCATCACGAATGTGGAAGAGCAGAGTTGGGGGGGGGGGAGGCCTGGGTGGGGCTCCTGTTGGGTTTCTTACCCCCTCTGGAATGCCAAAGGCATGACACTGGGTGACTTCTTGGTCCCCAAGAACATGGGATTGATTCTGAGGGCAAACTGCCAACGGAGAACCAACCCTCAGGCAGGCGCAGCTCTCCCGGCAGAAGCTGAGTCACAGACTTGCGGTGGTGCCGGCAGCCCCCGACTTATCCAACACCAGAGTCCCACTTTTCTAAACCTGCCTGTTCTCGAACACTTCTGAACCTGCAGCTTTGGCAAAAGGACTCTCCCAAGCTGCCTTTGGACGACCAACACTGGAGACTCTGGCCTTACCATGTGGAAATAGTTTTCCTGAAGTCTGGAACTAATTTTGAGAAGTTTTTTTCTCAACACTTTTGTGTTTCTAACACTGTATTCTTGACTGTGTAAATACCGACAAGGCTGTAAATAAATGCAGATGTAGATACCTTCTAGAAAAAAAAAAAAGGCATAAAAACAAAACCAGAAGTGATCCCGTGTAGCCTTCGTTGACAAATAAAAGAATATTTTGTGTTTAAGGTGTTGGGTGGCCTTTGTTTGGAGAGTAAGGACGGCCCGAGCCAGTCCTCTGACTTTACACTGCTGGACGCTGCTATTCTCAGAGTGACCCACAGGACTCGGGTCTGTGGCCCCAGAGGTCCTCATAAGCCATCTAGGTGACAGCTGTCTGGAGAGGCGTTGCCAGAGGCCACAAAGGCTCTGGGGCTTAGCCTCATGGAAGTCCAGGCACCCCTGACATCAGCTGTGCCCCCACCACTCCCCCAGGCCATGCCCTCCCCCAGCTGATGTCTTCACTGGCCGTGGGGACGGGCTCCAAGGGGCAGACAGCCCGACACCACCCTGAAAACAGAGCCACTGGGCACAGAGTTGTCCCCTAGGCCACTGGTTGTACTTTTGAAAGTAAATGGATGCACAGTCTTCCTGCAAGTTATTATGACCACATACAACAACTTGGAAAAAAGGACAAAACTTATTTTGAGCGTTTTTTTTTTTCTTTCCTTTGTATGTTCTTAATGTAGCTTTAAAAATAACTAAGGTAGTTATAATCACAGCATACAGGTCATTTTTCACCTTGCTTTTCTCACTTAACCTCCCACTTAACCTCTCAGCTCTAGAAGTCAGGGTTGGCAGCTGGTCACTTCAGAAAGTACATTTGCTAAGCCCAGCTCCCTGGTGTGAATGGAAACCTCATGAAAATTCAAGTCATTGGGCAGAGGCGTTAAGAGCAGAAGGCCTCCCTGCTCTCCCTTAGCCTCAGCCCAGGCCCTCTGGGAAGCTTCAGGCCCCTCCCTTCCCCCCAGGCAACCTGTGGCTCCCTGGGACTGCTGCTGCCCACACCGTCATCCTGCTGTGGTCCACGAGGCATCTGCGGTGGTAGGAAAAAACCCTACTCTGCTTTTGGAGCCGGGCCAAACTGGGTGCAGAACTTGGCTCCAGCACTGACTATGAGACCTCAGCAAGTCTTGTAGCCCCTCTAAGCCTTGGTCTTCCTCCCTAATGAGGGTGTGATGCATACAACTCGGAGGACAGGGTTCGCAATGCCGAAGGATACTCCAAGCACAACTGGCTTTCTCCCAGGTAAGTCCCCCACCCCACACCCCAGCCCCAGCCCACCACGCCCACCTTTCTTCCAAAGTCGGCACTCTTCCCCCTACACAGGTGATGCTCAACCTTTGGCCTGCATCAGAATCACCTGTAGGGCTCATTGAAAAAGACTGCAGGGGGGCTCAGCTGGCTAAGAGTCTGCCTTCAGCTCAGGTCATGATCCATCCTGGGGTCCTGGGGTTGAGCCCTGGGTTGGGCTTCCTGCTCAGGAGAGAGCCTGCTTCTCCCTCTCTCTATGCTCGCTTTCTCTCTCAAGTGAATAAATTAAAAAAAAAAAAAAAGACTGCTGGGCCCTCCTCCCAAGAATTTCTGAATCAGTGGGTCTGGGATAGGGCCCATTAATTTGTATTTTTAACATGTTCCCCAAGAGACACTGATACACCTTCCTGCTTTGAGAACCACTGCTGACTCACTCTTTTTGTGGACCCAGTAAGCTACTTAGCATGGCACTTTGGATGCACTGGGTCTATGAAAGCTCCCACGGTGGCCAGGCTGTGGAGCAGGGGTATCAGCTCGGCCGCCCCCCCACCCCACGGTCTTCCTCCGTCAGCAGCGCCCGGCCCCACCCCCGCACCCCACCCCCTCGCCAAATGTACCCACGGACTTCCACACCTGAGAGCCTTGCACGGCTTCTTCAGGCCCAGGTGAACTGTGCTCCCGACGCCCTCCTACTGCTCATTCCCCTCTCAGAAGGCACGCACAGAGCTCCTGCCAGGGGTCCGGCACGTCTCAAGACTGCATTAACCTGGCGTGTGGGCCCCTCCTGCTCCACGAGGCCGCGTCTATCTAATGCTCTGCGTTTCTCCAGTGCCCAAAGCAGGTGCTCAGCCACGGGGTCACCCTCGTTTCAGCTTTCCCTTTGCCTTAGGCGCTCCCTCTCCTGGTATATTTGAGAGGGGGTCCCCTTCTGAAAGGAGGCTGCCTCCCCTCCAAACTGGGCGCTGCTCCTCCCTCCACTGCCCCACGTGGCAGATTTGCTGCAGCTGCCTTGTTTGCAGAGAGCAGAGCGGGTCTTCTCGCCAGCGCCCCGCCCCCCGCCCCCCGCCCTCTGTAGCCCCGCCCCCAAGCTTCTGACCGCCATTTTCAGGATCCACTGGAGACCATGGAGAAAGCCACAACGTCTGCGTCTTCCGGGAAAAGACTTTAAAAGTGAGTAGTACCGGGGGCGCCTGGGTGCCTCTGTTCGTTAAGCATCTGGCTCTTGATTTCGTCTCAGGTCATGATCTCAGGGTTGTGAGATTGAACCCCGCTCTGGCCTGCCGAAGATTCTCTTTCCCTCTCCTACTGCCCCTGGCGTGTTGAAAGGGGACCCCAGGCCGGTCCCCTTTCAACACGCCAGGGGCAGTAGGAGTTGCACATACCTTCTTTGTCCTTCAAGATTTACCCAAAGCATATTTGTGGAGACACACCATGCAAAGATAGGTATCAGTTCTTAGGGTTGTAGACCTTTAAGCCCTTTGGGAAGAATAGAAGCACTTTCCTGCCTGCACGCCCACTCCTGCCCAGTGGACGTCGGTCGGTGACATTGAATGCAGAGCAGAGGGGCCTTCACTTTGTCATTCCCCTCTCACCTTCAAAACATGCCCACTCCACTCTGCCAGGACGAGATGCTTAGAGTAAAAATCTCTCCCCCAGTCTGTGAGATGGGAACAGAGGGCATGGAATCATTCTTTCAGATATGGATATTCTGTCAGTGGGTGGGTGGATGGATGGCTAGATGAACGAATGCTACAGCCAGGCCTTTGAGGAGGCCAAAAAGAGCTATTGCAATTAATCAGCAAATGTTCGCTGAGCACTTCATGTATATGAGTCCCAACCCCGAGGAGCCTTAAAGGGATCTTCGATGTAAAACAGGACCCTTTGCCTAAAAACATTACCATCCAAGGAGGTCTAGAAAGGTCCAGAAAACAGAGCATGTGCTCTCTGTCACTGCTCCAGAAGCCTCAGCCTCCAGACTTGCTAGAACTCAGACGTCTGGCGAAGGAGCAGAAACCTTCCAGGTTTTGCCCTGGGGGAGGTGGCCAGAGGCCCAAAAGCTTGCGTTTCATCTAAGGGCTAGGGGATTGCCAGGTTTATAGCAGAAGCATGACAAGGCAGCCAGGGGGTCCAGGCACTACCATGTGTAGGGCCACCAGGAGCAGAACCCCATCAATAGCCAAGGGTCATGCCCAGACCATGAGGTCAGGGCTCTGGGTCTAGGCAGGGGGGCTGGGCAGGAGCCCTAGGATCCACCCTTCACTAATGTACGCTTTGTTTTAGGAGGAACCAAGCTCTGGGGCCTTAAGCTCATCGTCGGACCATAGCCATGATTCTGTGATAGCAGGGCCGGCCCCACCTCCCACCTCCTGCCCTGTCTAAGGCTCCTGATGGGCTTCTTGCCTGATTCAGCCTGTGATGCCCACTAGAAACTCAGAGACTCCAGCTATCTTAAGAGGATGGAGGGGACTGAGCCAAGCACTGAGAAAGTGGTTCCAACGAAAACCACTTTCCACAGTGCGAAAGAAGGGGAGCTCAGGGTAGCCTGAGTGGGGAAGGGAAGGAATCTGAGTGAGAAAGGGAGTGAAAGACATTCCTGGTGGGAGGAAGGGGTGCTGTTCACGTGGGATGAGGGGTGCCTGGGCCTCCAAGCCCTACTCCTCTGAACCTCATCCACAGGAGCGGAAAGCCAAAAATTCCCAGGGGATCTGACCCAGCATGTCTCAACTTTGTTCACACAGCAGAACACACAGTGGTTGATGGGTACATGCAGGATCCACTCCCACGGGCATATCCAGATTTGATAAAACAAAGGTCGAGGCTATGTGCCAACCCCAGCAAGCAAGAATTTTCGCCCCACTCAAAAAGCGTATCGGAATGCAAATGAGGGAGAGTGATCAGATTACAGGGATAACTTTGGATGCTCCCTAATTTATAGTAAAAGGTATTGCAAAGCTGTGCTTCATTATTCATAAGAACTTACTTCTGACACATGACATCGCTCCTTGTAGTAACATGAAGACTGGGAACAACCATCCCTCCTTTTCCTTCTTTCTTGGGTGGGAGTGTTTCCCATAAACAGATCCTGAACAAAGATTTGTCTGGAAGTAAGTTATTAGGAAGTGGTCCCAGAAAAAATAGGTAGACAAATGAAGATGGGGGCAAGAAAAGGCCATCAAGGGCGTGAGAGCAAGCAAGGTCCCAGGAGAGTTAATTTGGCCCAGTCCAGTGGGGAACTTGTGGAAACAAGCTAAGTCACACCTGCAAGCTGTCCCCAGCAAGACCAAGGGCGGAAATATTGACACCTCTGCCCCTGTCAGTCATGCACTAAGGGCTGCCCCTGGGGATGTCATTTCCTGTCCCTTCTGGCTCTCCGTGCACTCACGCACTTGGCAAATGGGGCTCCGGCCGCCTGAGGACAGCCCGCCTACGAAGAGTCGCAGGTGTTGGCTTTTGGAAATGAAAGCACACAGCTTTCATTCATTTCAATCTGAGGAGGTTAGTGGAGTCTCAGAGCACCTGCTGTGGTCTCACTTCTGGCCTCATAGTGGGCATCTGGTAAATACTGCTTGGCTGTGGGCTAGCGACACATCCATCCAAGGGGATAGGACACAGTGATCACCTGCATTAAGCAAACAGAGGACAAGATCGCACCGGTTGTGCTTACCACTATATCATTGGCACCTGGCACAGGGCACATTCGTATGCATTTGTTGGATAAATGATGAAAGAATCTCCGCCCCCCTCCCATGGTAATTCTTGATCTAAGTTTCTCTAGGGTCTCCCTAGTTCTCTCATTTATCGCTTGCTTGACTAAGGGGAACTCGGGGAGCTCCCCAGTGGGCAAGCACCCAACAACTTTCAGGCCCAACATCTGCCCCGTTCTCTCCCGATCAGAGGTTTCTGAGGACATACAGCGAGGCTTAGTGGGTAGAGGTCCATGACATGTGGTAGGTGTGGGCTCTGGACCCTGTACTACCTGCGTGAAATCTCATTTGAACCTACAGCCATATTCATGGTAGATATTATTATTATTACTTCTCATTTTGCATATGAGGCCTGAAGAGGTTTGTGATTTGTGCTTTTAAGCAGTAGAATCAGAATTTAAACCCAGATTTGCTTAACTACAAATTCAAGGCTGTTTCTCTTAGGTCTTAAAGCTGGCGAGTAAGGAAATGTCTGATGTGAAGGGTTTTGTACATGGAAAGGTCTGCTGATGGCCGTTCACCTTGCAGGCAGCCAGCAGGTCAACTGATGAGCATGCGACAGATGCGAAGTGTCCCATAGACTTGGCCCAACTCCACCCTGGGGGCTGTCTTCCTGGGTGTGCAGCCTGCATGGTCTCCCAGGCTTTTGCAGTCAGAAGGGCCCTGCTCTTGGTTTACTCTCCTGCTGTCTGTATCTTAAAATTCATCAGTTTTTGAATAAGGGGTCCTGTATTTTCATTTGGTACCGGAGTGTGCAATTTATATAGCCAGGTCCCCCCCGCCCCCTCCCCCCCCCCCACACACACTGCTTACCCAGCCTGGAGAAACCTAGCCTGCTAGGACATTCTCAGGGCCCTGGAACTCCAAAGGGATGCTGTGGGCAAGAAAACATTTCGAGCGGGCAGGGGAGACTGACCAGAACCACCCCTGTGGCTTCCTACCCCATCCACCCCACGCCAGGAAATCCCTACGCGGTGGCAAACCTCTCAATCCGCTGTAGTGACCAAGGCCTGGGAAAGAAGGAGGTGTAGGGACAGTGGGGCCCAAAGAAGCTACTAGCCTGATCAGGGAGGCTTCGGGGCAGGGAGACAACACCCTGAGAAAGGAATGAAGAAGGGTATGGCAGGCGGAGGGCACAGTGAGGGAAAGGCACCGAGGTGTCCTGGGGGTAGCTGGCCACATCTCCTGAACCAGGCAGAGGAGGGACCTCAGCAATCAGGACTTGACTTTGGCTCCTTGCCCCCAGTTTTCTTGTGTACATTCTCCTGGGCCAGGCCCCTACCACCCTGAGCCTTGCCAGGGTGGCTGAAATTTATTGAGATGACGGGGGTGAGGGGAGGGGGCTGATCTCCAGACAGTTAACGGCTCTTCCACTCCATTGTACAGAGCAGATGATGAGTTTACAGCTAATAAACGATTTCTTCCCATGAATAACACCACCTAGTGGTCACCTGTCACATACACTTTGCCGTTTCATCAGACTGATAGGCAGAAAAAATTGGAGAGATTATATAGGACCATAATAACCCCCTGTCCTCCCCCCTGTACTTTGTGTAGCTAGACGACCTTCATACAGGAATCCTTTTGACCCGCACAACAGCCCCAAAGTTGAGCAGTGACTCTAGGAAGATGCTCCTGAAAGCAACACATGTACGTACGCACACATGCAGGCATGCGCGCACGCCAGAATGGGGACAGGGGAGGAAGGTCAGCTCTGGAGGTCCCTTCCTCAGCGCCTTCTGATCCTTGGGCTACTAGGACAGGGCCCTTGAATCTTTGATATGCTGTTACAACACCATGTGGACGACCGCAGAGGCTGAGCCCATGGTTGGATGAGGTGGTCAAAACAGCACTTGTGGGACCCCTGGGTGGTTCAGTCAGTTAAGCATCTGACTCTTGATTTCGGCTCAGGTCATGCTCTCAGGGTTGTGAGATTGAGCCCCATGTCGGGCTTCACACTGAGTGTGGAGCCTGCTTAAGATTCTCTCTCCCTTTCCTGCCCACTCCCCCGCCTCTCTCGATCTCCAAAAAACAAAACAAAAGAACAGCACTCATGACTCATGGGGCTTGGAAACTTACCTTAGGTCTTATCAAACATTCAGTAATAATAATATCAATAAAAAGCAGAAGGGGAAGAGGAGCTAGAGGGGAGGATACTGTTTCTTGAGAGTCATTCCCCTTTAGGTATCTTCCTTGAATGCATTGTTGCAAACACGTTAAATCTGTCTCAGAGTAAGGCAAAGTTCAGATGGCAATTAATACGCACTGGGTGCCTACTAAGTGCCAGGCACTTTTCATGCATTGCTCATTTAGTCCTCACCATGGTACAACAGGAAAGGTAATTGTAATCCCCATTTTGCAGGGAGGGACTCTGAGGCACCTGTCTAAAGATGTACAGCTGGTAAGTAGAGGAACTGAGATTGGAAGCCAAGCCATCTAGTCCCAGGGTATACACTATTAAATCACTACTCAAGGTACTCCTAGGCTGAGACAAAAAGAAAATGCATATACCCTGCCCTGGAGACTGCTGGGGAAGAAAGATATGTGAGTGAATATCCATAATGCAGTTACTTATTTATTGACTCGACACACTTTTCCTGAAGGACATCTAACACCAGATTTGGGTGTGTACATAGGTTAAATGACCCCCACTGTGATGGGGAAGAGAAGCCGAGCCAGGTTGGACCTGCACACAAGTGGTTCAGGATGGAGCAGTAGGCATTGGGACAAGAAGCAGGGCCAAGGCCCAGCTAGCCCGGCAGTGCTGGAACCCTGGTCTAACTGGGTCTAAGGAATATCATCAGCCAAGCAAATAATGAGTCTTCAGCAAACAGCTGCTAGAATCCTAATTATATCTAGGAAGCTCCACAGATTTTCTCCCTTGAGCTTTAGGCCAGCTACCCAGGAAGAGAAGGGGAGCACTGGAGATGAGGCAAGATTCACCTTAAAGCCAAGTAAGACTAGCTCCTTCAGGGGTCCAGGTTCCAGATAGACGGGCCTGAACTGCCATCTACTGGCCGACTGTATGCACTGCACTGGGGATGGCCAGGGTCCCGCCTTCCCACCCAGGTGCAGAGGGAAAGGGGCTGAGGGTAGCTGAATCTTTGACCCTTAAGTAACCTTGAGAGGGAGGTTGTCATGTCCTGTGTTTTACAAATAAAGAGGAGACTGAATCTCTGAGTGGTGACAAGAGGTAGTAATAGTTTTCACTTACCATTTGCCAGGTACTGTGCTCAGCACTTCACGTTCATTATTTCCCTGAATCTTCTCCAGAATCCTGATTATGTACCCCCCATTTACTTGTTACGTCTCTGAAGTCCCTTTATTCTATAATAGTGCCACATTCTTCTTAAAGACACTTATTTGTGGACACACCGGTCATTTGTACTATGGGAGGTCTCACAGCCTGGATCGGGGTGATGGGTCTTCAGTGCCACCTCACTCTTTGGCCTCCACAGCTCCTATAAGCTGGCTTATAGCTCTAAAGGCTTGAATAAATTCAGGTCAATTGTTTCAGGCAGGACTAATTCATATGTACTCTCTACTGCATCCCATCAGGAGGCACATAATGTGTGTTAGTCCCACTTCTAGTGATGTGAAGGTTTGGTGATGTTAAAGCAATGCTTACTTAAGCGGGACCCTTATTTAGAGAACTTTCAGGTTCTTGCAGCAAGTAAGACGGAGCAGCTGTAGAACCTGAACAGAGAGGCCCCTGGGTGGCTCAGTTGGTTAAGTGACTCCCTTTGGCTCAGGTCATGATCCCAGGGTCCTGGGATCAAGCCCCACATGGAGTCCCTCGCATCAGGCTCCCTGCTCATCAGGGAATCTGCTTCTCCCTCTCCCTCTGCCCCTACCCCAAGCTGGTGCAAGCAAGTGTGCTCTCGCTCTCTCTCTCTCTAATAAATAAATAACATCTTTTTAAAAAAAATCTGAAAAGAATGCACAGAGCAGCTATGAAGACCCTAAAAAATAAATAGCAGCAGGCGGGTTGGGCAGGAAGACCAGAATGTTGAGTGTTGACTGATTTGGCTGTGAGTTTATCTCTTTTTTCCCCCTTGGGAGTCCCCTGGCCTTGACTCAGAGCAGCCAAAAACCCAGAAGCAGACATCAGAACAGATAGAAGTCTAGAAGTCTTGTTTCAGGCTTGAAGAATGAGAGAGGGATCTCCTGAGAGTGGCAGCAAGGCCCACAGAACAGGAGGGGGACAACCTCCTGGTCAGAGGAGCACTGGGAGAGGGAACCCCTGTGGCTTCCTCCATCATCCCACTGGATTGCCCCAGATGCAGCTGTAGTCGTTGCAAAAAGTGCTTGTCAGAAGGGGGATAAATAAAGCCTCAGATTTCTGGCTGGAAAAGCAAAAAGGGAGTTTCAGGGAAACAGAAAACACTCAGGACTGTGGACCCATATGTTTTTTGTGAACTCCTGGACCCACTCCTAGTTACACAGACCTAGATCTGGCCCTAAACAGTATAACATGAACTTTGAGAACTAGCCTGAGCAGCAGACAATGGCCCAGGTCCCAGACTAGCCATTGGGTGGAACACATACACAGAACACATCTGAGTAGCCTGACAAAGTCTTTGAAAACAACGTCGGAACCACAATCCACAGAACTTTGGTCAGAACTTGCCTTGTCAAATACTTGCTTTTTACTTTTCTTTCTTTCTTTCTTTCTTTCTTTTTTTTTTGATTATCCATAGAATTTAAGTAAGAGCCACAATATTCAAAATATCCAGGATACTTGGCATATGAAGAACCAGGAAAATCTCAACTGGGCCAATGTTGAGATGACACAGTTGTTGAGATTTTCTAACAAAGACTTTAAAACAGCTATTTTAAAAGTGTGTGTGTGTGTGTGTGTGTGTGGCTTAAAATAAGATTTTTTTTCAAATGTCATCATAAACTATTGAATTTTATGATGTGATGTGCTTCTCTCAATTACGTTTGATGTACAGATTGTCCTGTCTTGGGCCAGTTGGTTTCTGTTGTCCTTTTGACATGACCGCAGTTGTTTTTTTTAACAGAGTAAGATATCGCAAACTCACTTTGTGTATACCCCAGAATTGGAACCAATCATTTCTCAAAGGATCCCTGGTTCCTTTTATTCAGAAAATACATCTAGATACCACAGTCTAGAAGATAGGGGTGCTCACTGCTACAGGGTTTTCTTGGAACATAGACCTTTTCAGCAGTCAGAGCTAGAAAAAGAAGATTTTTTAAATGTAGAGGAAAATCATAAATTCTTACTGTATTTGTGACTGCAATTTATAATTACATGGTTTTTACTTTCATTTTATATTTCATTATCTTTCCTTTTAAGTTGAAAATCTTGATTTCAAAATACATGAACATAACTACTTACTTGATTAATACCATAGTAAACCTATAATAATTCTGAGATGGCAATAAGACTACTGACTATGGGTTAAGATTTCTTTGCAGAATGCTTTGGGTTTATTTTTCTTATAGTTTCACATCATTTGAAGTGTTGTGGTTGGTTTTTTTTTTCTCCTCACTGTGGTTATGCTACTACCTTGGAATAGTTGGGTTCATTTTTTCAATTTGTTTCTTATTATTCTTTCTTCATTTTAACTTTATTTTTTTAACTGTCTAAAACATTAATGTCATTCCAAAGTCAAAACTAGATAATAACCTGAATTTACAGAATATCACTTATATTTCTGTTTTCTTCCCCATTTTTCCTCTCTCCTCACACATAACTAGACATTAGTTTAACATTTTTCTTTTTTTAATATATTTACTAATTTAGCAAAAATTAGCACACTCGGCCCTGTTCTCTACCTTGCTTTTTTTTTTCACTTAACAATGTATCCTAGAAATCACTGTGTATCAGTATTTAGTGATCTTTTCATTACTTTTGGAGCTTCATCATACTTCATTGCATGGATGTACCATCATTTCTTCAACTAGTTCCCTATCAATGGATATTTTGGTCCCATCATTTGTTACTATGACTTAAATTACATTGTGGTGCTCAGGTCATATTTTATTTTTGTTAGTGTATTTTTAGAATCCTATTCCTAGGGGTGCCTGGGTGGCTCAATTGTTTAAGCATCTAATTCTTGATATCAGCTCATGTGTTGATCTCAGGGTCATGAGTTCAAGCCCAAGCCCTGCATTGGGTTCCATGCTGGGCATGAAGCCTACTTAAAAAGAAAAAAGTCCTATTTCTAGAAGTGGGATTGCGGAGTCAAACGTAAATGAACATATAATTTTGCTAATATGTCACCAAATTTCCTTCTGAAGTTGTTGTAGCGTTTGGATTTCTGCCAGAAAGATAGCAAGGTGTCAGGGTTCCTGTTTCCCTCACAGCCAGCCTTATCAACAGAGTATTTTCTCAAAATTTTTAATGTTTGCCAATCTGATAGATGAACCTTGATAAATAGGCACACTTTTAATTTTTGTATCTTATTATAGTTGAGGTTGAGCAACTTCACATGTGTATGAGCTTTTCTGTTTGTTTCTCTTTCTGTGAAATGTATATTCCTATCTTTTCTCCGTTTTTTTCTAAAGAATTATTGGTCCTTTTTTCCCTCAATTTTTAAGATGGTTAGGCCTTTGTGATTTGAGTGGCAAATCTTGTCTTTGTTGTCACTTGTCTTGTAGCTTTGCTTATGATGTTTTGCTCTGGAAGAAAAAATTACAGTCACGTTTATCAAGTTTTCTTTTATTGCTTCTAGATTTTGAGACATAAGAAAATTTTCCTTGACCCAGGTTATTGAAGTAGTAGGAAAATTTAAACCGTAATTTAAAAATTGCGGGCAGCTCAATGTGGACTAATTTGAGTTACAAATTTTGGGTGTCTAGTTTTAGGGAGACTCCCACACTTTTATGAGTTTTACCTCTAGGAATCTCACCAGATTCTCAGGATGAAAGTCAAAGAAAAAAATCCTTTTATGCTTCCAGCAGAGGTAACCATTATGAAATACATCCAAAGCATTATGTTCTCCTTAACAAAAGCCTGCCCCTCAATGGAAATTATTTTACCAGAGCCTAGCCTCCCTGGAAAAAGAGAAATACCCAATTCCAGCCCCTTCTACACTTTTTGTCTCACCTAAGGGACGGGGGGCGGAGGGGGGAAGGCTGGGATTTGCTTGTGAAAGTCATAGCCCAGGGGCACAGGCTCATTAAAAGAAAGATCTAATTATAGAATTATGGAATCTTACTATATAGTTCCCCCCCCACACACACACACACCTTACCACCATATTAACAGGCTCCTATGCAGTAACAGGAGATTACTATTGGAAGACCTGCAAAACTCAGACCCTGGTCAAGAAAGAGTCTCTAGGGAATTCCAAAGACAACAGAGAAGGCAAAAACAGGGGCAGTACAAGAGGTTTTAGCCTCTACCATCTGCAGCTATAGCAAATAGTAAACATAGTCTACCTCAGATAAACACAAAACGTCACAATAAAGGCCTATTTAACTTGATTCTTTTGCCTACTACATCATGTCCAGCTTTCCACAAAAAAATGTCAAGCCTTGCTAAGAGGCATCAGTGACGTCTGAGGAGATGAAGCAAGCTTCACACCAGACTCATATATGACAAATTTTGGTGCTATCAGACTAGGAATTTAAAATAATTCTAGTTGATATGCTAAGAGACCTAATGAAAATGTGAAAACATGGAAAACAAATGGGTATTGTAAGCTGAGAAATGGAAACTCTAAGAGAGGATAAAAAGGAAGGCGTAGCAATCCCAAAATAAAGATGTCGTGGATGGGCTTATCAGCAGACTGGACATGACTGACAGAAGAATCAACAAGTATGAAGATGTGTCAACAGAAACTTCCCAAACTGAGGAGCAGAAAGAAAAAAAAAATGGAAAAAAAAAGTAATAGACTATCCAAGAATTGTGGGACAATTATGAAAGTTATAGCGTATGTGTAATGGAATACCAGAAAGAGAAGAAAGAGAAAAAGGAACAGAAGAAATATTTGAAGTCACTAATGCCTGAGAATTTTCCAAAAGTAATGACAGACACCATGCCTCAGATCCAAGAGTCCCAGAGAACATCAAGCATGATAAATTCCAAAAAATTTACACACGAACATACTATGTTGAAACTGTAGAAAATCAAAGTCAAAAAGAAAATCTTAAAATAAGACACAGGGTGTGGGCAGGGCATGGGGAGAACGCTTACCTATGGAGGAATAAGGATAAGAATTATATGAAATTTCTCTTCAGATACCATGCAAGCAAATACAGAGGGGAGTGAAGTTTTTAAAGTATTAAAAGAAAAAGAAAAAACACCAATTGAGAATTCTGTATCCAGTTGACACATCTTTCAAAAGGAAAAGAGAATTAAGACTTCCTCAGACAAATGAAAATTGAAGGAATTTGTCACCAATAGATCTGCCTTATAAAAATTTGTTAGAAGTTCTTCAGAGAGGGGCACCTGCATGGCTCAGTCAGTTAAACTATCTTCCTTTGGCTCAGGATCCCTGGGTCCTGGGATTGAGCCCCACAATGGGCTCTTTGCTTAGCGGGGAGCCTGCTTCTCCTTTTCCCTTTGCCCCCCACTTGTGCTCGCTCTCTCACTCTCTATCTCAAACAAATGAAATCTTTTAAAAAAATTCTTCAGAGAAAAGGAAATTATATAGGTTAGAAACGCAGATCTTCATAAAGAAAAGTAGAGCATTAGTCAAGGACCAAATGAAGATAAAATAACATTATTTTATTAATTGATCTAACAGATAATAATTTATTCAAAATAATAATACTAATAATACATTTAGTGACTGTAGCTTATGGATAAATAGTATGATTGGCAGCAGTGTTATAAGAAGTAAAAGACGAAGAAAAACAAATAGTAGTTATAAATACAGTAGATATTAATCCAACTATAATCACTTTTTTTTTAAGGAAGCCTGATGCAGGGCCAGATCCCAGGGCCCCATGATCATGACCTGAGCCGAAGGCAGATGCTTAACCAACTGAGCCACCCGGGTACCCTGCAACTTTAATCACTTTAAATTTGAATGTTCCAAGTGTATCAAATAAGAGATAAGCTATCAGAATTTATTTAAAAAAAAAAAGACCAAGGAATATGTTGTCTACAGAAACTCACTTGAAATATAAAGGGCACAGATTAAAAATAAGGGATAGAGAAGGACATGCCAGGCTGATACTAATCAAAAGGAAGCTGAAGTAGCTATGTTAATTTCAGACAAAGCAGAATTCAGAGCAAGGAAAATTATCAGGGATAACAGGGGGCATTACCTAATGATAAAAGGATCGATTCTTCAGTATATCTTAGCTTCTTTTTTTCAAATTTTTTAAAAAGATTTTATTTATTCATTTATCAGAGAGAGAGAGAGAACAAGCAGGCAGAGAGGCAGGTAGAGGCAGAGAGAGAAGCAGGTTCCCCGTCGAGCAAGGAGCCCGATGCAGGGCTCGATGCGGGGCTCAATCTCAGGGCCCTGAGATCATGACCTGAGCTGAAGGTGAAGGCCTTAAACCACTGAGCCACCAGACGCCCAGTAAATCTTAGCTTCTTAAATTAGCGGCTATTTGGTTGTGAGCAGCGTGATGGGTGTGGTGATGGAAAAGGATGCAAGGGCATTATAGAAGATCATGAGGAAAATTTTAGGGGTAATTCTTTATCTTGACTGTGGCGAAGGTTTCATGGGTTTATAGATATGTTAAATTGTCAGTCGTACATTTTAAATATATGTATTTTCCCGTGTGTCAATTATAACTCAATAAAGACCTTCAAATTTAAAAAAAAAAAATTCTATGCCATCATCATCATCCCGTTTTGACTCAAAGCCATTTGAGGGATCTGAAGCACAGAGAAGTTAAGTTACTTGCTCAAGATCACACAGCTGGTAAGTAGCAGTAAGTAGATTTCTCTTACTTAATTTTTGGATGTCCTTGTCCTCAAGGGTGACTTCAACAATAGCAAACGGCCCTGGGCCAGCTCCAAAACTGGCAACAGAAACACGGGCCCCAATTAATTCACTGAGGCAAAGGGGTTTAAGAGCATGGACTCGAGCATCGAATTAACTTGAAATCCTGACACTGCTACTTACCAGCTGTGTGATCTTGGGCACCCAGTGAAGTCACTGTCACCTGAGCAAAGCTTTAGAAAGGAGGGTATGCCCCATCATTGAAGTTGAATTAGGGGTGTTTCTACCAAGCAGAGTGATAAAGCAAATGAAGTCCATGGTTTACTATGAGGCTGATATTCTGCGATCTCAGATTTTGCATCCCATGGGCGAACGGAGAGAGGAAATGTCACGATAGGCAGCTGGCAGTCCTAACTGTGGGCTTCCTTGTCACTAAGCTCCTTGAAAGTAGAGACAAAGATGTCTTTGTGTCCCTGCTACCTAAGACGAGGTCTGGCGACAGTAACTGTTCAGTAGACATTTACTAATTCAGTCAACCCCTATACCTGGCCTTTAGATTGCTGGTGGCAGGTCACCAGTGGCCCCTGTTTAGGATGGCTTCGGCTGGTAGAAGGGAGAGTGCATCCCATGAGCCACCAGTAACATAAATCGGGGTAGGACAGTCTTCTCATCCCTTTCCAGCTTAATCCAATTCAACATTAATGGAACACCTACTTACACAAGTAATTTATGAACAACTTAACATGAAAGTTAAGTATTAAAAGAAATTCTACATACAAATGAAATACTTTCATCAATAATAGATATTATCACTGCACGCTTACCGAGTTCTTGCCTTTCACCTGCTGTCCAGGTCCTTCCGGGGCGGGGGGTCCCCAGCAATTGCTCAGGTCCTTGACTGAGCTCAAGGGTCCATTGATTTGCTAACACCTTCCTGTTACTCTGACAATCCTCATAATTACTCCAAGCTTCAGTTCCCTGGATACCGGCTGAGCTGCTGACCTTTGCATGTTTTCTTTTTGTCACCATGTTCTAAACTGAAGCCACAAAATAGAAGATGCTATTTGCTCTGATTTTGTAGTTCTACTTTTCCTCCTGCCTGATGCTTGCTTTTCATTTGACTTTTTCCAGAAAGAGAAGGGAAAGAGCTCTAGATTTCTTGAAGGGATCGACCCTTTTACCTTCAGAACTCCCTTTATAATGTCAATATTTTAAAATTATCAAACTAAACAGGACAGATTTTTAGCAAGCTTACAGATTAGGGTCTTTGCAATATGTTACAGCCAAATGTCAGACTGGATAATGTCGACATTAATCAAAATGGCCACCAAAGAATTGAAATGAGGTAGGAACTGCTTGGGTCCCTCACATTCAGGAGGTAGCATTGCATTAGCAGATGTCAAAGTTAACAGTGTTAGCCAACTAAATGTGGACCTTCCTGAGCGTATGTTGGACGTTAGCACATCAGCATTGATACTAATCATGCTTTGGGCAGTAGATGGACAATCTATAAATTCCTAGTAGGCATTGAGGAAGAAAACTCGTTCTATTTTCTCCTATTGCTGTTGAAGTCCTGGCCATATTTCTTGCTATATTTGAAGTAAGTTCATTGACTGTGCTCCGTCTACAACTTGTACATACTTCCGTGGTTCAGATTTACTGCCATCTATTCTAATTATTTGTTCATCTATCTCTCTCCCACACTAGCCTGTAAGATTTTTGAGTAAGAGATTGTGGTCTACTAACACCTGCCAAGCCTGCAATGCAATAGGAAGGGGCTTGGGAATTTAAAGAATTTGGACTTAAATCCTGGCTCTAGAACTTACTGTGTCATCATGGGCAAGTTTCTTAACTTCTCCAAGCCCAAGAATACTGATCTATAAAACAGGAATTTTAATACCTACCTACAAGAGTGTATTAGGATTAAATAAATTAGATCACTGACTATATTATAAAGATTCTTTGGTTGTAAACAACAGGAAGATCATACAACCGATCATTAAGATCGGTTGTAAGCAATAGAGATAAACTCTGGCTAATTTAAAAAAAAGAACATGACAACTAAATGCAATGTGTAACCTGGGATTGGATCCTGGGTCAGAGAGGGAAATGGATATAAATGACATTTTGGGAACAATTAGTATAATCTGAAAAATGTATATTATCAAATGGTTTTAGTTAATCTTACATTTCCTGAATTTGATCATTATATTGTGACTATATAAGAGAAGATCCTTGTTCTTAGGAAATAAACGATACAGGATTTGGGATAAAGGAGCACAATGCCTGCAACTCTGAAATGGCTCAGGAAAAAATATACGTATGTACATACGTATGTAATATGCATAACATATGGAGTGCAATAAATATGGCAAAATATTTATAATTAATGAATCCAAGTAAAGGGCATGACAGTTATGTGAACTCTTCTTGTCCTTCTATACTACTTTGAAATAATCTTAAAATTAAAAAAAATTTAAAAAGAAGGGATTTATTGAAATAATCATGAAACTCTCAAAATCAATAGGAAGACTGAAGAACCAGGCTTAGAAACTAGATAGGAATTAGTACAAGGACTATCAGAGTATAACACTGAAAAATATAACTTCCTTCCTTTTCGTCACTGTGCACCAGACTCACAGCCCCAGGAGATAAACTGTTTGGTGAATCAGTACAAGGGCAGGGGATAACATCTGGCTGAATAAGATTCCAGAAGGGTTTAACATTTGTATCAGTCAAAACCTAGTAAAGTACCTGGCTCAGCACATGGTAGGTACTCAAAAAAAAATTTTTTAAGGGTGCCTGGGTGGCTCAGTCTGTCGAGCATCCTATTCTCAGTTTCAGCTGAGGTCATGATCTTGGGGTTGTGGAATCCAGCGCCAAGTCAGGCCCTGCACTCAGAGTGGAGTCTGCGGAGAACTCTCCCTCCCTCTCTCTCTGTCCCTCCCCACCCATGCTTGCTCTTTCTCTCTCTCTAAAACAAATAACTCTCTAAAAATAATTTTTTAAAAATGTATTTATTTGACTGAGAGATAGCGAGAGAGGGAACACAAGCAGGGGGAGTGGGAGAGGGAGAAGCAGACTCCCCGCTGAGCAGGGAGCCCGATGCGGGACTTGATCCCAGGACCCCGGCTCATAACCTGAGCCAAAGGCAGATGCTTAACAACTGAGCCACCCAGGTGTCCCAGTAAAAAAATAATTTTTAATGCATATTTATCCTCTAGTACATGACAGGCACACAGGAAACCTCCATAGGAGTGTTGTCTTCCTTTCCCTTTTGTACTTCCAGTTCTGAGCACTTTACCTAGCATATAGCAGGTGATCCAAAATAGTGGCTCACTGCATCGTGGCTTTGGCAGGTCTGCAGTAGTAACTGCCGCCCCGCTGTGTGTGCTCACTCAGGGATCAGGTTTTTTCCTTATGGATGCACGGTCACATGGCCTGCTTCCCAGGCAGGCAGCAACATCAAGTGTCTACGCCAAAATACAGGGAAAGGTGCCAAGAAAATACAGTAGCCTAATTTTAGTCACCATGATTTAATCCTTGTGAGATTTGGGGAGTGAGTCTCCTGTAAGTCTTGATATAAAATAGGGTGTCCTGTGGTGCTTGCTTTATGGCTGCTAACCCCCACTAGAACTCCCCAATGCTGCCAAGCAATCATAATGTATTTCTCTACTGCATTCGTTCTCCTGCTCTCCTAGATAATTATTCCATGCCTTCTCCTCTTTCTATTACCTCCATCACCCCCCCCTCAAGTTTAGCTGATGCTTTAGCTCCCTTCAGTGAGTCTTCCCAGGAATTGTAGAAACCACTTCTGTTACATTCTGTTTTCCAGAAGTTAGTTGCCAGGTTATATGACCATGCCTACCTTCAAGGCGAGCTAGCAAATGTCTGTATGGTGGGGGTCTGTGTACCGGAAACAGTTGGGCTTCTGCTGTTGAAGAGCAGAAAACAGACACTGAGAGAAACTAGCAGATGTACCATGACAGATTTGTCATGATTCCTGAGACTAGGGGCATCACTTCAGAAGTATGGCTGAGACGCTCACGTGGGCTCCAGGTCTGCCTGGCAATCAGCCTTCTCCAATCAGCCTTCTCCAGCCCGCCCGCTTCCCCAGTCTCCTAAATGATTAGTTCACAGTCTTTTCCACTGTGGATCCTGTTCCACCTCCTCCTCTCTTTCTCCTTCCCTTCCTCTCTCGTTCCCTCAACAGAAGACCTTGCCTCCTATGTCATTACGAAATAGAGGCAAAGGAAAGAGGACCTGTGCAAGCTGCCACGTGTACTCACCAACCTGTGTGTGTCCCAGGCACTCTAGCTTCTCCTGTTACCACAGGTGCAGCGCTCACCGTGCTCTCGGAAGCCCAGCCCCGCAGTGACGCAGCCCAGCCCCTCCCGCTGCTCTTCCACCTCAGGCCCGGGGCCCTCTTCTCGCTTTCCCACGGTGCTTTGTCCCCTCAGATCTTTCCCTTTTGGTTTCCAATCTAGCAAGTAAGGAACTTCGGTATCCTCACTCCTGTCCTCACAACAAGAAAAAAGCGGAATAATCGGAAACTCAACAGCTCTTCTTAGATCCATTGGAGATTTGAAGTCACAAGGCAATCTGCTGCCCCTAAAACTGGAGAGACAGAACTTCTTTAAAAATATAACCTTAAAAAAATTGACATAGAAAGAAATAGAAAGGGGCGCCTGGGTGGCTCAGGGGGCTAAAGCCTCTGCCTTCGGCTCAGGTCATGATCTCAGGGTCCTGGGATCGAGCCCCCGCAACGGGCTTTCTGCTCAGCAGGGAGCCTGCTTCCCCTCTCCCTCTGCCTGCCCCTCTGCCTGCTTGTCATCTCTCTCTCTCTGTCAGATAAATAAAATCTTAAAAAAAAAAAAGAAATAGAAAATCTGTACAACATCCTACTTAAGCGTACTAAAGTTGTCATTTAAAACCTCATACTCCTAAACTCACGAAACAAACTAAGGGTTGCTGGGAGGTGGGGGGGTAGGGATATGGACATTGGGGAGGGAATGCGCTATGGCAAACGCTGTGAAATGTGTAAGCCTGATGATTCACAGACATGTACCCTGGGGCAAATAATACATTTATGTTAATAAATAAATAAAAAAAATAAAGCCTTCTCATGAAGAGTTCTAGGTCCACATGGCTTCACTAGTGAATTCCATAAAACATTTAAGAAAAATAATACTCGGGCGCCTGGGTGGCTCAGTTGGTTGAGCAACTGTCTTTGGCTCAGGTCATGATCCTTGAGTTCCAGGATTGAGTCCCACATCAGGCTCCCGGCTCCACGGGGAGTCTGCTTCTTCCTCTAACCTTCTCTCCTCTCAAGCTCTCTCTCACTTTCTCTGTCTCTCTAATAAATAAAATCTTAAAAAAAAAAAAAAATAATACTCCTCTTACACAAAGTCTTTCAAAAAATAATACCTTTTTCCCGTTGAAATTTCCTCTCTCCCCCCACCCATATATATCTTCTTCCAATTGACTTGTTTGAATTAGGATCCAAACAAGTGCCCATATATTGCATTTAGGGGATAAGTCTTTCAGTTTTCCTTTAATCTATAATGTCCTCTCTCCTTTCTTAATGCTTTTAACTGTCGCAGAAACTGGTGCATTTGCCCTACAAAAGGTATTAAATTCTAGATCAGGCTCATTTCTTCCTCATGGTTTTATTTCAGTGTGTTCCTCTGATTCCCATATTTCTCATAAACTGATATGTTCTTTAGAGCAAAGATGGATTGGCTACCTATGGCCAGCATGCCAAACTAGCCCACAGCCTCTTTCTATAATTCCCAAAAGCCAAAAATGATCACTTGTATTTCTGAAGTGTTTTAAGAACAAATAAACTAGGAAAACAATATACAATAAACACTATGTTCTACAAAGCCCAAAATATTTACTGTGTGGCTTTTTGCAGAACAAATTTGCCTACCTCTGACCCATAAAGACTCAGTCAGGGGCACCTGGGTGGCTATGTGAGTTACACGTCAGACTCTTGATTTCAGCTCAGGTCATGATCTCAGGGTCATGAGATTGAGCTCTGCATTGGGTTCCCCAGTCAGCAGGGAATCTGCCTGAGATTCTTTCCTTCTGCCCCTCCCCTCCTTGTCCAAGATATCTCTCTCACTCTCTCTCAAATAAAGACATCTTAAGAAAAAGACTGAATCAAATTTAAGTTTTATTTGTTTTTATTTGTAAGTAATGCTTCACGTAGTTTTCTATGTATCAGGTATTTTCTACTGCATGGTATCAGGAGGCTTACAATGTCTCATCGTCACATTTTTAGTGATATTAGGATTAACCAGTGATTTCAGAGGTGTCAGCCTATTCCATTCCTTACAAAGTTCCCTGTGGGGGCGCCTGGGTGGCTCAGTGGGTTAAGCCTCTGCCCTTGTTCAGGTCATGATCTCAGGGTCTTGGGATCAAGCCCCGCATCGGGCTCTCTGCTCAGCGGGGAGCCTGCTTCCTCCTCTCTCTCTGCCTGCCTCTCTGCCTACTTGTGATCTCTCTCTGTCAAATAAATAAATAAAATCTTTAAAAAAAAAAAGTTCCCTGTCAATATTTCTCCTAATTCTTTTATGACTCATTGATGATTGTTGTTTAGATATTTCATTAGAGATTATAAAATGGTTAATATAATTCCCTTGGAATTTTTTAGTTGGAATTCTTCAATACAGGATAACTTTTCCCTTATTAATAATTTGATTACCCTGAAACACAGTTCAGGAAAGTCAGGACAACTGCTTCTTTACTTCTTTATTTCTTCTTATTTACCAATTTTCAGAATAATGAATTGGTGTCCTAACAATTTCCAGAGGTGTTCAAAAGGGCTTTGGGGTTTTTTTTAATTTTTTTATTATATATCATATTTATGGTTTCTTGGAGGCTTATGCATTTGATGTGTTTCCAAAAATTGCAGATATTATTTTTGATGCACGAAGTACCCCAGCTTTGGGACCCCCTTAAAGTTGTTTTCTGTATTCTTTGGACAAGACCTCATCACTGTTTAATAGCTTCCTCGATTTCTGGCACAACAAGCTGTACCATTCTGTATATTTCCTCCCACGGTCCTGGAACTGATCATTTCTCCAAGAAGCCCTAGTTCTGTTGTTGGCTCCAGTCAGGTTTAGCCACCTCCACTCCATCTGCATAGCCTGTCGATATCACCAAAGACTCCATATTTCTAAATCCAGTGGTCATTTGTCCAGTTCCCATCTGACCTGATCTGTCTGTGACTTTTG
This sequence comes from Nasua narica, assembly GCA_028533885.1. Lineage (NCBI taxonomy): Eukaryota > Metazoa > Chordata > Mammalia > Carnivora > Procyonidae > Nasua > Nasua narica. The sequence goes on along the minus strand of CM052815.1, from coordinate 49,615,898 downwards.
ACATGGTTAGTCACTCTCTCCTGCTTAAAGTACTTTCTTCACTTGGCTTCCAAGAACACTATACTCTCTTGACCTTTTTTCTCTCCTGATTGGGCCTCTACTCAGTCCCCTTTGCTGGTTCTTCTTCGTTTCCCCAACCTCTCAATATTGGCTGCCCCAGTGCTCAGTCCTTGAACCTTTTTTTGTTTTTGCTTACACTGACTTTCTTTGAGTTTTCATCAGTTTTATGACTTTAAATACACCTGTATGCTAATAACCCCTAAAGTTATCTCCAACCTAAATGAATTCCCTGAATTCCAGACTTGTATGTCCAACTGCCTACTAAAGATCTCTCAGACTTAAGATCTCTAAAAGCAAGCTCCTAACCTTGCCAACTCCCACCCCCAACGAGAACCTACGTCTAGTCTTCTTCATCTTGCTACATGGCAACTGCATCATTCCTTCCCTCAGTTCAAATTTTGAATGTCATCTTTGACACGTTTCTCACACCCCACATCCAGATACCTCAGGAAACCCTGCAGGTTCATTTCAAAATATATCCAGAATCAGAACACTTCTTAAGACATCTGCTACAACCCTGTGCAAACCATTATTATTTCTCTTCTGGGTTATTACGGTAACTTCCTAACTGCTCGCTCTCTCTCTCTGCTTTTGCCCCCTCCACCCTCCACCTAGTCTCAATACAGTAGCCATTAGGTTTTGATGACCATATAAGTCAACCGATGTTACTCTCCCTGTGGAAAACCTTCAGGTGGTTCCCCATCTTACCCAAAGTAAAAAACCAAAGTCCATCTTTCAACTTACGAGTCCCCATGTCTTAGAGCTCCTGATTACCTTTCTGGCCTCCTATTTCCCTTCCTGCCCACCTCACTCCAGCTGTAGACCTCTTTCTTTTTCTCTGAACTCACAGGCCTGCTGCCTGGTCAGAGCTTTTGCATTTGCTTTTCCCTCTGCCCAGAATCCTCTTCCTTCAAATAGCCTCAGAGATCACTCCTCACATCCTTCAGATGTTACCTTCCCAACAAGATCTTCTTCCCTGGCCGCTCTATTTAAAATGTAATTCTCCCCCAGTATTCCCTATTTCCTTTCCCTGTCTTCTTTCTTCTATATGGTGCTAAAACAATCTAACATACTACATGGTTTACTTAGTTATATGTTTACTGTCTGAGTCTACTACTAGAAGGTATGCTGTATGAGGGCAGGGATTTTTATCTAGTTTGTTTGCTCCTATATCCTTAGTACCTATAAGAGTGCTTGGCTCATAATATTTTGTAAATAAGTAGGTGGATAGAATTGTTGAGAGGATTAAATGAGATAATACATCTAAAATGCTTCACTCAATAAATTGTACCTATTGGTTTTAACATTGTTATAATGAACCATTCTGTTTCCTCTGTATGAATCCACTAACTCATCTAAGTCAATAGCAGCTTTCCAGAGGAGGGGAAAGGGTCAGTATAGGATAATACTCTGGTAGGGACTAGAAGACTATTTCTTTCTGGGCTACACATTAGTAGTTCAACATCTATACCTCTGGCACGTGTTAATATGAGGATACTTAATAGATTCTTTCATAGAGCTTTCATTTTTCTACAGAAGGCTGTTGGGGGGGGGGATTAGGATGGCAGAGTAGTAGGGGGACCATGAGCTTGCCTTGTCCCTTAAACACAGCTAGATCAACAGCAAATCATTTGGAGCGATTAGGAAATCAATCTGAGGATTAAGAAAATCTGCACAATTGGAGGGGAGAGCATGGCAGATGCAAGGTTCAGAGACATGAACTGGGGGAGAGAAGAACCGGGATGCTGCAAAGGGCAGGGCGGGGGACCCTTTTCACAGAGCAAAGTCATGGAGGAAAGGGAGAGAAGTGGAAGAGAGCAACATACAGGGTTTGTGCAAGACACCATGGTGTGGGGATCCCCAGGGTCACGTTGGGAGAGAACAAATGTTCCCCTTCCTGGAGTACATTTGGAACAGGGTATTTTGCCTCTCCACGAACAAAAGGGCACCACCAGGTGCCACTGGGTAGCTGTTCACCAGCAGGGCACAGAGGTGCATACAGAGGGCAGAGAACCTGGTTGCAGCTTTTTGCCGCGCCTCGTCATGGACTCTGGGGCACCTATCCAGGTGTGCGACTGTGTTTCTGGGACAGAATGGTGCTGGGCGCAGCGCTTCAAGGTTCTCCTCTGGGGAAAAGGAGCACGTCTGTGCCTTGCCAGTCCTTTAAGATTTGAAGTTTTGAATCCCAGCCACTGGCCAGAGATAAAACATAGGAGAACAGTGGTGCCGGACATGCAGATGGCCTGGGCATAGACAGATCGAGGGCAGGGATCTGATGAAAGCATGGGACACAGGAGGGGAGATTATTCTCTTTTCTCTGAGGGCCTCCTAAACAGCAGTGACCAGGAGCTCTGCTTCCAGGGAGAGAGGGCAGGGTGATGCCATCTTCCACACCTCCCCCCAACACCAGAATGGTGGAACTACAGAGAGAAACACAGTACCTCCAGTGGAGACTGGAGTTGCTTACGCAAACCGAACCGCAGCCCCCGCCCCCGGGCCTGGCAGGAGCACCTTTACTAGGGTAGGTCTAATTGTGAGCAAGGGCAGCGGGCCTCTTCCGTAGAAGATGAACCCAGGCTCCCCACATGGACCAAGGCTGCTGGTCATAGAGTGCTCCAAAGCACCAGCTTCAGTTCTGATGGAAATAGGACCAGCCTTTTTTTTTTTTAATTTTTTATTATTATTTTCATTTTCCTTTGGAATCAGGCTTATAGTTTTTTGTTCATTTGTTGTTTTCTTTTCTCTTTTCATGGATCAGGCTTTTTTTTTTTTTTTTAATCAGGCTTATCTTAACAAATAAATCAGAGCACACCTAGTAAAAGGCCCAAACACTCCCCACCACAGGCAGGGAAAACTCTGCAGAGGGACTGACCTATGGGAAAGAGCAGTGAAAACACAGTGGCAGAGTACACACAGCGTACACCAGAAACTGCCCCAAGCACTAGGCCCTGGACCATATATGACTGTCTTCTTCTTCTTGTTGTTTTTTAATAGCACCATCTTTAATTTATTTGATTTATTTAGTAATTTATTTGGCGAGAGAGAGGGAGCGTCATATGCGGGGGGTGGGGGGGGGTGGGGGGAGCAGAGGGAGAGAGAAAATCTTAAGCAAGCTCCACACAACATGGAGCCCAGTATGGGATTCACTCTCCCAATACTGAGATCATGACCTGAGCTGAAATCAAGAGTCAGATGCTTAACTGACTGAGCCAGCCAGGCAACCATGACCCATTCTTAATATAGCATTACTGTCAGGAGCAGGAAGCATAACAAGCTTTCATAATATGCAAAAGACAGAAACCTAGATATAATGACAAGACAGAGGAATTTTCCCCAAAAGCAAGATCAAGAAGAAATCACAGCCAGGGATTTGCTCAGAACAGATATAAGCAAATTAGCTGAACAATAATTTAAAACAACAGTCATAAGAATACTGGCTGGGCCTGAAAGAAGCATAGAAGACACCAGAGAAACTCTGGCTGGTGAGATAAGGGACCCTTTGGGCAGGAAAGAAAGACCAAAAGCTACAAAGACTAGAAAAGAACAAAGACAGTCTATAAGAACAGTGACTTTATAGGTATTACAGTGGCACTAAATTCATATCTGTCGGTAATTACTCAATTTAAATGGACTAAATGCTCTAAAAGACATAGGGTATCTTGGGGTGCCTGGGCAGCTCACTGGGTTAAAGCCTCTGCCTTCGGCTCAGGTCATGATCTCGGGGTCCTGAGATTGAGCCCCGCATTGGGCTCTCTGCTCAGCAGGGAGCCTACTTCCCTTTCTCTCTCTGCCTGCCTCTCTGCCTAATTGTGATCTCTCTCTCTCTCTCTCTGTCAAATAAATAGAAATTTTAAAAAATAAATAAAATGAAAAAAATAAAAGACATAAGGTATCAGAATGGATTAAAAAGAAACATCAATATGCTGCTTATAAGAAACTCTTTTTGGATCCAAAGACACTTGTATGTTGAAAGTGAGGAGGTAGAGAACCATCTGTCATGCTAATGGACATTAAAGGAAAGCTGGAGTAGCCATACTTCTATCAGACAAACCAGATTTTAAACCAAAGACTGTAGTAAGACATGAAGAAGGGCAATATTGTAATTAAGGTGTCTATCTGATAAGAATATCTAAAAATTGTAAATATTTGTGCCCCCAACTTGGACTCAGCCAAACATATAAAGCAATTAATAAGAAACTTAAACTCATTAATAATAACACAATAATAGGGGACTTCAACACCCCACTCACAGCAATGGACAGATCATCTAAGCAGAAGATCAGCAAGGAAACAATGGCTCTGAATGATACACTGGACCAGATGGACTTTACTAATATAGTCAGAGCTTGTCATCCTAAAGCAGCAGAATACACATTCTCTTCAAATGCACATGGCATAGATCACATACTGGGTCACAAATCAGGCCTGAACAAGAACAAAAAGATTGCGCTCATACCAGGCATATTTGCAGACCACAATGCCATGAAGCTTAAAGTCAACCACAAGAAAAAAATTGGAAAGACCACAGATAGGTAGAAATTAAAGAACATCCTACTATAAAATGAATGGGTTAACCAGGGAATAAAAGAAAAATTTTTAAAAATACATGGAAGCATGTGAAAATGAAGACACAGTAGTCCAAAACCTTTGGGATTGGGGCACCTAGGTAGCTCAGATGGTTAAGTGTCCGCCTTTGGCTCAGGTCATGATCTCAGGGTATTGGGATGGAGCCCCACGTTGGGCTCCCAGCTCAGTGAGGTCTCTGCTTCTCCCTCTCCCTCTGCCTCTCCTGCTTGTGCTCTGTCTCTCTCTTTCAAGTGAATAAATAAAATCTTAAAAAAAAAAAGAAACCTTTGGGATGCAGCAAAAGCGGTCCTAAGAGGGAAGTATAAAGCAATACAGGCCTACTTCAAGGAGGTAGAAAAGTCTCAAGTATAGAACCTAATCTTACATTTAAAGGAGCTGAAAAAATAATAACAAATAAAGCCTGGGATACCTGGGTGGCTCAGTCATTGGGCAGAGTCCTGGGATCAAGCCCCGCATCGGGCTCCCTGCTTGTCAGGAAGCCTGCTTCTCCATCTGCTACTCCCCCTGCTTATGTTCTCTCTCTCACTGTGTCTTTCTCTGTCAAATAAATAAATTAATCTAAAAAAATGATAGAGCTGATACATGACTTCAGCAAGGTCACAGGATATAAAATCAACATACAGAAAGCTGTTGCATTTCTATACATCAATAATGAAACAGCAGAAACTGAGATCAAGGAATCATTCCCATTTACAACTGTCCCCCAAACCATAACATACCTAGGAATAAACCTAACCAAAGAGGTAAAAGATCTGTGCTCTAAAAACTATAGGTCACTTGCGAAAGAAATTGAAGAAGACACAAAAATGGAAAAGCATTCCATGCTCATGGGTTGGAAGAACAAATATTGTTAAAATGTCTATACTACCCAAAACAATCTATACATTAAGTGCAATCCCAATCAAAATAATATCAGCATTTCTCACAGAGCTAGAACAAACAATCCTAAAATATGTATGGAACCAGAAAAGACCCTGAATAGCCAAAGTAATGTTGAAAAAGAAAAGCAGAGTGGGAGACTTCACAATCCTAGACTTTAAGCGGCATTACAAAGCTGTAATCATCACCACAGTGTGGTACTGGCACAAAAACAGACATATATATAAATCAGTAGAACAGAATAGAGAACCCAGAAATGGACCTATAATTCTATGGTCAACTAATCTTCCACAAAGCAGGAAAGAATATCCAATGGAAAAAGACAGTTTCTCCAACAAATGGTGTTGGGAAAACTGGATAGCCACATGCAGAAGAATGAAACCGAACCACTTTCTTATACCATAAACGAAAATAAATTCAGAATGGATGATTAAAGACCTAAATGTGAGATAGGAATCCATCAAAATCCTAGAGGAGAACACAGGCAGCAACCTCTTTGACCTCGCAGCGGCAACTTCTTACTAGAAATGTCTCCGGAAGCAAGGGAAACAAAAGCAAAAATGAACAATTGGGACTTCATCAAGATAAAAGCTTTGTATGGCAAAGGAAACATCAACAAAACTAAAGACAACTGGTGGGATGGAAGGAGATATGTGCAAATGACGTATTGGTTAAAGGGCTAGTATCCAGAATCTATAAAGAACTCATCAAAATCAACACTTTAAAAATAATCTAGTTAAGAAATGGGCAAAGACATGAATAGACATTTCTCCAAAGAAGACATACAAATGGGGGCACCTGGGTGGCTCAGTGGGTTAAAGCCTCTGCCTTTGGCTAAGGTCTTGATCTCAGGGTCCTGATCTCAGGGTCCTGGGATCAAGCCCCACATCGGGGACTCTGCTCAGCAGGGAGACTGCTTCTCCCTCTCCCTCTGCCTGCCTCTCTGCCTATTTGATCTCTTTTTCTCTGTCAAATAAACAAATAAAATATTTTTTTAAAAGACATACAAATGGCTAACAGACATGAAAAAATGCTCAGCATCACTAATCATTAGGGAAATGCAAATCAAAACCACAGTGAGATACCATCTCACACCTGTCAGAATGGCTAAAATTAACAACCCAGGAAACAACAGATATTGATAGGATGCAGAAAAAGGGGAAACTTTTGCATTGTTGCTAGAAATGCAAACTGGTGCAATCACCCTGGGAAACAATATGGAGGTTCCTCAAAAAGTGAAAAACAGAACTACCCTACAACCCAGCAATTGCAGTACTAGGTGTTTATCCAAAGAATACAAAAATGCTGATTTGAAGGAAAATGTGCACCCCAGTGTTTATAGCAGCACCATCAACAATAGCCGAATCATAGAGCCCAAATGTCCATCAACAGATGAGTGGATAAAGAAGATGTGAGGTACATGCACACACACACACACAAATACACTCTCAGCCATCAAAAAGAATAAAGTCTTGCCATTTGCAACCACATGGATGGAACTAGAAATATTATGCTAAGCAGAATTAGAGAAAGACAAACATATGACTTCACTAGTGGAATTTTAAAAACAAAACGGATGAACATAGGGGAAGGGAAGGAAAAATAAAATCAAGATAAAAACAGAGAGGGAGGCAAACTATAAAAGACTCTTAACTATAGAGAACAAATAGAGGGTTGCTGGGGATGGAGGGGTATGTGCTAAATAGGTGATGGGCATTCAGGAGGGCACTTGTTGGGACAAGCATTGGGTGTTACATGTAAGTGATGAATCACTAAATTCTACTCCTAAAACCAATACTACTCTTAATGAACTTCAGTTTAAATTTAAAAAAATTTTTTAATTTAATTTTAAAAAATAAAACCATTCAGAGAATAATCATTTTAAAATCTTTAGGTGTTATTACAGGGTCTCCTTTCCCAGGGTGCCTTGCTGGCTCAGAAGAGCATGCAACTCTTGATCCCAGGGTCGTGAGTTTGAGCCCCACATTGGGTGTAGAGGTTGCTTAAACAAGTAAACAAACCTTTAAAAATGTACAAACAACAAAGTCTCCTTTCCCCCAGGTTTTCAAAAGATAAAAAAGTGAGAACAAAACTTTCCTCCAGCTCATATTATATTTCTGTTAACTTCTAGCCTCTAAGTGGGATGAAAGTTCATTTATTGCAATTTGTTTTCTGCTACAGAAAGGGGAGTGCATAATAAGCAGTCCCTTCAGGTTCTGCTGGTTTTCTAATGAGGAAAAGACAATGATTGTCAACCTAGATTTCTTTTCTGTTTTGTTTTTAAGAATATTTTTTATTGCCATTGTATTACATTTTGGTTACATTATGGGTTAAATTGGTATTGTTTTTTTTTAAATCAACCTTTTAAGATAAAGATGTAATTGACATAACATTGTATCAGTTTTAGGTGTACAGCATAATGGTTTGATGAATATACATAGTGCCAAATGATTACAATATTCATCACCAGCCATATTACAATTTTTTTATTACAATTTTTTTCTTGTGTTGAGAACTTTTAAGGCTTATTCTCTTAGCTACTTTCAAATACACAATATAATATTACTAACTATAGTCATCATGCTGTATGTTACATACCCAGCATTTATTTATTTTATAAAAAAGGGACTAACATTTAATTGGTGGACTAAGGAAAGCATTATCCAGTGTGGGTGGGCATTATCCAATCCATTCAGGGCTTGAATAGGACAAAAACGCAGAGGAAGGCTGAATTGCTTCTCTGCCTGACTGAATGAGCTGGGACATCTGTCTTCTGCCCTCTGTGCTCCTACTCTTCAGGCCTTCAGACTTGGACTGGTATCTACACCACAGCTTCTCTGGCTCTTAGGCTTTCACACTACACCACTGGCCTTCCTTGGTCTCCGGTTTGAAGACGACAGATTGTGGGACCTCTCAGGCTCCATAATCACACGAGCCAATATATATATACATATAATACATAATAACTCACATATTCACTCACTGATTTGCTCACTAACTCAGTGTTCGCTAGATAAACAACAGATAGCATATATCCTATACAAGAATACAGTGGTGCTAACTACTGGCAAGATGCCTGTAGGGCTAGTTGAATATCTTTATGACATGGTATCTGACAGCCCCCAGAGCAATTGATCCAAGAGAAGAAGCCAGAAGGGGCAGTGTTGTTTATGACTTATCCTTAGAAGTCACAAGTCACAATAAGACATCAGCAACATTCTTTTGGGTATATGGGCTAATCTTGTGTGACTAATGTGGAGAGGATTCTATAAAAGAGGCAAGGATCATTGGGGCTATTTAAGAGACTGGCAACCACAACCAGTCACTAGGAAATGTAAACTAAACTGTGTAATTTTGCAGGACTCCAGCCAAATTGATAAATATTAACTACTTTTTTTTTTTAAGCAAGCTTCACACCTGATGTGGGGCTTGAACCCCCAACCCTGAGATCAAAGGTTACATGCTATAACCTTTGGCTCAAATGAGCCAAACAGGCATCCCAAATATTAAACACTTTTTTTTTTAAGATTTTATTTATTTATTTATTTGTTTGTTTGTTTGTTTATTTATTTATTTACTTACTTATTTATTTACTTACTTACACACAGAGAGAGAACACAAGCAGGCAGAGAAGCAGGCAGAGGCAGAGAGAGGAGCAGGCTCCCCGTGGAGCAAGGAGCCCGATGCGGGACTCGATCCAAGACGCCGGGATCATGACCTGAGCCAAAGGCAGCCGCCCAACCAACTGAGCCACCCAGGCGTCCCAATATTAAACACTTTTAAAATGGGAATTGTAGCAACAACTTTTTTGTGTTAAGATTTTGTTTGAGAGAGAAAGAGAGAGAGAGAATGTCAGCAGGGGGAGGAACAAAGGGAGAGAGAGAAGCAAATTCCACACTGAGCAGAGCCCAATGTGGGCCCCTATCCCGGGACCCTGAGATCATGACCTGAGTTGAAATCAAGAATTGGATGCTTGACCACCGAGCCACCCAGGTGCCCTGAGTCAATAGCTTTTTAACTAACTTGGGATTAATGTGTGTGTACATACACACTATTTAAGAATATATACACATATATATCTCATACTCCTTTATGCTATATATTATACTCTAGTAAGGAATGTTAAGTCGTTTAACATATTGGACATTAGAATTTTACATTTTTATATCTCTCAGTGTACATGATTCTGAAAGTAAACCCTGAAAAGAGGAAGATAATCAGTTTTCAGGGAAAGTTACATTATCAACCAGTCTTCTTACTGCTGTTCATAGGGGGTGGTGGAACTTGAGGAAGTTCTGCTGGAAATCTATGAAAGGAAATATCCAGATCCCTGAATGTTCAGATATTACTATTTTTAGAGTACAATCTACTTGCCGTCCTTGTTTTAACACACCTTTCACCAGCCCCTTTTGTGAGGAGTTCAAAACAGTCATCAATATTTTTTGTTTCCTGTTTGAAAAACCAGAGCATAAGCACATCTCCTTTTTATGTCTTTAAGTGCTTATGTAATTGTCTGTTTTAGACCAATGGTGAGTGCTGATGCTCTTACGCATTCCAGGAAAATGTCTCTTCCAGGCTCTTTGTCAGAAGGAAAAAAATTCTCCTCAGTTAGAATTCATACATTTTTAAGCAAAAGTTATTCTTTTCCAAAGATATCACTCATTACTTATGACATTATACATACTGGGGTGGGAGGGCAGTAATCCCTCAGAAGCAGCAGAAAAAGTATTTCTCAGAAGTCTGTAGAAAATGTAATGCTTAATATCAGTGGCCCGCTGGGTGCCTGGGTGGCTCAGTTGGTTGAGCAACTGCCTTCATCTCAGGTCATGATCCTGGAGTCCTGGGATCAAGTCCTGCATTGGACTTCCTGCTCAGCAAGGGGTTTGCTTCTCCCTCTGCCCTTACCCCCTCATGCTTGCTCTCATTCTCTCTCTCTTTCTCAAATAAATAAATAAAATCTTTAAAAAAAAATCAGTGGCACACCAAGGGTGAGGCAGTGGGAGTGGTCTGCCCAAGGTGCAGCCAATTAGGGGTTGTAGCACTGTAGAAAATTTTTTAAATCATAGTCAAAGGGACCCAAAGCCCATCTGCTTTTTATTTTCGGTTATAAACCAAAACTGCCTGTGATAAGGCACCCCTCTGTGAAAACAAATAACTAAACATTTGTGGAGTTTAACTCTCTGGAAACATTTCTTCAAGTGTCACATTTTTAGAAAGTTGGTGGGGGGGGGCGGGGATTGCCCATTCTTTTCACTCTCACTTCATCAGTGGAAAATGCTGCAAAAATGTAGGCACAAATGTAGGTATAGGCTGTGAAAAATGTTCCCAGACAAGATGGAGTGCTCATCGTGAAGCTGTGTGGGCATTAAAGAAATTCTGAAAAGCTAACTCCATTCTTTGAAGTTCTATGTGATCAAAAAGAAAATATGAGTATAGGAGGATCAGCTCAGATTGTATTGTCTCCTACATGTAATTTTTCTTTTCTGAGTTACCTGGTTTTCTGGTGTGAAATCTTAGAGATTGATTATACACAGAAATATTTGCAAGCAGCCAGAATCAGTTTCAAACAAAGTGAAATTGCAAGTCTTAAGATTGTTCCTTGAAGATAGAGATGTGGAGAAAAGGCCATTAACCATGTAACCAAAGGGGAGAGGGGCCATAAAACAATGAACATTTGAATAGGAAAAATCCATTTTTTAAGATTTTATTTATTTATTTGACAGAGAGAGAGAGAAATCACAAGTAGGCAGAGAGGCAGGCAGAGAGAGGAGGGGGAAGCAGGCTCCCAGCGGAGCAGAGACCCCAATGCGGGGCTCCATCCTAGGAGCCTGACATCATGACCTGAGCCAAAGGCGAAGGCTCTAACCCACTGAGCCACCCAGGCGCCCCGGAAAAATCCATTTTTAAAGGACAGTAACAGAAATGACAAAAGATGTTGGTCTTACTTTGTCCAAATAAACCAAAGGGCAATTTTGAGAGTCAATAACTTTCTTCAAAAACTAGACACTATTTCTAAGCAAAGGATCAAATAATGTCAACCTTTGCTATCACTCAACCATTTCCTCATAATACACCATGGTAAAGCAACCCACAGAGGGGGTGAAGGTATTTTCAATGCTTATAACTGAGAAGAGCTTATATCTAAATTATAAATTATATTTGTAAGAATTTATGTAGACTAATTGGAAAATAATTTACAAAAAAGACTAAGTGGAAAAATCAGCAAAAGATTTAGTGAATTCACTAAAGAAGAAAACCCAGCGAAAATAAACATTGAAATATGCTCGAGGAATAATAATAGGGGAGATGCAAGGTAACTGCAACAAGAGATTACTACACTTCCACTGATATGGTTAAGTTTAAAAGTCTGATGAGACCAAGTGTTGGCAAGAATGTAAAGCAATGGCACCTCCCCTAAGTGGCTGGTGACACTCTGAGAAAAGTCTGGGCCTATTTACTAAAGCTGAAGTCTGTATACCTTAGAATACAGCAATTTTACTCCTGGATAGTATTCCCAGCTTAAATACATACACATTTACAATAAGTTATGTACAAAAATATTCATTGCAGTGTTACTCGTAATAACCCCAAACTGGGAACAACCCAAAAATCCATCAGCAGAATGGATAAATAAATGGGTTATAGTCACAGAATGGGATACCAGATGGCAATGAAAATGAACAAGCTTTAGTTATAGGCAATGATACAGTGGATTCTCTCAAAAATAGTATTGAGCAAAAGAGATCATACACAACCCATGCTGTATGATTCTATATACATGAAGTTCAAAAACAGAGAATACTATAATATCTAGACCACTGAGATGGTGGTAAAACTATAAAGAAAAGCAAAGATTACCAAGATGGTCAGGAGAATAGGGAAGGATCCTACTATTGCAAAATTCTGATACTCCTCAAAAACTCAGTTTATTTCCTTTTCTACACTACCACTCCACTTGGCTTATATATTTATGTATATTTATAGGTTTATATTGCACCAATCAGTTTTGTTGTCATTCTTCATGTCTAGACCATGAGCTTCTTGGTGGAAGGGACCATGATTTTATTTCCCACCTTGAGACACTCAATAGCATAATAGTTTAGTTCATGGAGCCAGAATTTCTGAGTTTAAATCTCACATTTATAGGATGTATTATATATCCTTGAGTAAGTCAATTCACTTTTCTGTGCCCAAGTTCCTGTATCTGTAAAATGGACATGATAATAGCAACAACTTTAAGTTGCTAAGCCTTCTATCTTTTAATTACGTAGAAACCTTTTCATGATTGTCAGTGAATTACAGAATTTTTTTTTTTTTTTTAATTTAGGAGGTGGTGATGGTGGATAAATTTAAAAGGGTTATTGTTTCCAGGTCAAACAAATGCAGATAACTGTGTTGGAAAAAAGAGAGACTTGAAGAGTCCAGCAGGCAATGGCCGACATTCCCTCCAGTCTCTCTCCAACATCTTCACATTGCCCTTCGTGCCTTCTCTCATCTGCATACACAAGGTCTCTTCAGTTACTCTTTAGTAGTCAGAGGGCCACCTTCTCCAGCAATCTATCTCTGGCATCCCACGGTTAGGCTCCGCCAAGGAACTGATCACCCTTTTATGCAGTTGTCTGTTTAGAAGTCTGATACCACACACCTGTGACGTGAGCATGTCTTTCCTCGTGTTCAGAACTCAGAAACACTTGATACCCTCAGGCTAATCCTCTCAACAATTAAGTCTCCTGGAGGCTTTCCCTCAGCATCAGTCACTCCTTGCCTCTCAGTGTTCCTCTGCAGCACTTGGAAGCTGTAGAAATGAAGACCTCTTAGGCCCGGTCCCAGGTGTGCTCCCCATTTCCCCTACAATAACACCAACAGCCGGAAAGCCTTAGCTCCGCCCCATCTGAGCCTCTGGCACGCTCCCTCCGCACTCCGCCGGCTGCAGCCTCTGGCTGCCTTCTCCGTAGACTGGAGTCAGAACTGCGCACGCTCCTTCTTAACCTCCTCGTAGCGTGATGACGTTGACGTTGGCGTGTGACGCATGGCGGCGGCCGCGCGTGTTTCAGCTGGGGGAGGTGGTCTGGGCTGTGGGTTTGGAAACTACGCGGGACCGTGAGGTACCTCAGCTGGCTACGGCGCGTGGTTTCTAAGGCTTACGCCGCTGTGTTGTCTCCGCTCCTTCCTGTCCGGGGAGAGGGAAGCGCAGGGGAGGCTCTGTGGAGGGAGCTGGAGCCGCTGAGGGGGCAAGGAGCAGCCGAGGTTGGGGGCGTGCAGCGCCTGAGTGCAGGGCTACAGCCTATAATTGGGGAGCAGTCGAGAGGGGAGATTGACCATAGACAAGGTCCGCACCGGCCGGGATCGAGACTGGTCCCGAGGAGGGCTTGGAGCAGCCGCGCGATGTTTGGGGCCCGGTGCCTGGTCCGAGCCCTACGTTTGTGTTCCTCCACTCCCTGCACAAGACACAAACCTTCAGCCAGACTGAGCGTGCGGGATGCTCTCGGGGCGCAGAACACGAATGGGGAGCCCGTTAAGGTTCAGGTTGGTGTATGGGAAGGGGGTGGGCTTTTCTTTTTTAGTGACTTAAATGGCACCTCCACGACTAGACTTGCTTTGTAAGAGAGAATGAAGGCAGGGAAAGGAGAAAACTTAGGCAGTTGTGTGCGTTCACGCTTTTCTCCTTTCCTTGCTTTCCGTTGCTTTTTGCAAAACTGTTGGGATGCCTGTCAAGTCCTGGAACTTGGCTTTTACGGCACCGGGACATTACCTGTAAACTTGTTAGTCATACAGCAGAATCACGTACTATCTTCTCCTTTATTCTTCGTAACGAACATCCACAGTTAATAGTGCCTACCTACCTCGAGCTAACTCCTTGAGAGCAGAGACCGTGTCTCACTTGTCTTGCTATTCACACATGTCTGATAGTAAATACTTGTTCAACCATACAATGCCTTTTTTTTTTCAACTTTTAACCACCCCAAGGCCTAAAAAATGGGGGTTTGCATATAATGTATGTTTAATAAGTTAGGAGAAAGTAGAGTATAACAGTTTGAAACTCTGGAGTCAGGCTGCCAAGGTTCCAATCTGCTAGTGACTCACGAATTATGGGCATGTCTCTGTTTTATACCGGTTTCCTTTTTATGGCAATGAATCTAATAGTAGCCTTAACCTCATAGAGTCCTGAAGATTAAGTGAAGATGATAGGTAATAAGAAATTTAGAACGGTGGCTCACAGTCAGTAAATGTTGGCTGCTATTATTTCTCTTGTTAATATCATTTGCAATGGCTCCACATAGAAGATTTTCCCTTAAGGGAGTAGACCAGGTAAGGTGGTTTGACCCTTTCTTCTATGTTGCTGAAACACTGATGAAGTTATTTTTGTTGTCCTCAGATATCCTTGATTTTTAGCAGTGTGGCCTCTTTGCATTTCTTTGGATTTCATGTTTTTTCCATGATACAAACCCAAACCTCCTCCATTCATCTATTCATTTGACATACATACCTTAATGTTCCCTTGGGAGTGGTAATCTAGAAAGGATTCAAAGATAAAAGCTACTACTTAGATTAAAGACTTTCATTTTAGTGCTGTGCAGTCTAAGCTAGAATGCCATTGTCATTGTGCTTTTGAAATGCATCTAGTCTAAACTGAAGGGTAACTGTAAATGTAAAATACACACCAATTTTGGAGAACAAAATATCTCAATATATATTTATGTTGATCACATGTTGATATTTGGGGCATAATTGGGTTAAATAAAATATTAAAATTAATTTTTCCTGTTTACTTTTTAGTGTGACCACTAAAACATACAAAATTAATGTGGCTCACATATTTTTGTGGGTCAGCCCTGGTCTAATGGCTAAGACTAGTAATTGGGGCAATGTGATTAGTATTGGTGGTATAAAAATTTTTGAGAAAATAGAGAGGGACGTCCTTAACTGTGTAAGGTCAAGGAAGACTTCTTGTATTAAGTGACATTTTGCTTGAGTCCTGAAGAATGTGAGTTCTTCAGGCAGAGGAACTGGGAGTGGGGGAAGATAGCATTCTAGAAAAGTTTGATAATAACTTGAACTTTGAACTAAGAACTGAACTAATTTGAATTCTAGCTCTGTTACTTGGGAACTGTGATTTAAATTATTTAGAGATTATCCTAACTTCTCTAAATATGTTCTTCATCTCTAATATTCACTTCATTAAGTTCTTGTAAGGAATAAGTAGTAAAATATTTATAAAGAGCTTAGAACAGAAGCACATTTTTAAACGGTGCTTCACAAATGTTACCTTTTACTAACAAGTGAAAAGCAAGACAGTGGTGCTTTAGGAATTATTGATTGAACCTGACCAAAGAGCAGCTGCCTTCGGGGAAGCATGGGGAAGTGAAACCAGAAAGATGGGCACACTCAATTGTGAAAGGCCTTGTATAGGAGACTGAGGCAAGTTATACTTTATTCAGTGTAGCCCTAGAAAAAGTTCAAATTTGGGCTTTATGTTAACCAGCAGTGTGACCTTTAGCAAGTTATTTAACTTCTTTGAGCTAGGTTCTTCACTTGTAAGAAAGGTTATAATGATAATCCACAGAGCTGTTGTGAGGAAGGAATATGAGGAAGATAGTAAAACACTTCTCACAGTAGATTTTTAGTGCATGGTAGATATTCTTTCACTAAAAAACATTAATGGACTGTCTACTCCGTGCTTGACAATGGCCTTCAAAGCAACTAAAGCGTGGTTCCTAAACTTTGAAAATATTACGGACATGCAAATAAGAGAAGAGCTTTAATAGCATTGTCTGTAGGATATGGTGGGAACATAAAGTAAGGGTCAATAGAGTTTGTTGTTGGTGTTTTTTAAATTTTATTTGTTTGACAGCAAGAGCACAAGCAGGGGGAGCAGCAGAGGGGGAGAGAGAAACAGACTCCCCACTGAGCCGGGAGCCCAGTACCGATGCTGGGGTTCATCCCAGAACCCTGAGATCACCACTTGAGCCACCCACGTGCCCCCCAATACAGTTTTTCTAAGTAGAATCATTTCCCTTTTCCCAAACCTGGCCGATAGTTAATCAAACACTGTCAGTTTCACAGTTGTTCAGTGCTAGAAGAATATTCCTTTTTCTTTGATAGTTAAATTTAAGTTGGACATGATCTGTGAGAGCTGTTTTTAGTTGTACTGGTCTACTAGAAGACTTGTCATTTGTTCTCACACATACCTGTCATTTGAATTCAGAGTGTCTTCAAAAGCTTAGGTACTACTTAATATGTGTTCACAATGAAAAGCTGCTTGAGAACTTTGTGTGATACATTCTATATGTGCTGCCGAAGCGAGCACATTGTGTGATACATTCTAAAAGGGAAAAAAAAAGGGGCGCCTGGGTGGCTCAGTCATTAAGTGTCTGCCTTCGGCTCAGGTCGTGATCCTGCGGTCCTGGGGGTCCTGGGATCGAGCCCGCATCAGGCTCCCTGTTCTGTGGGAGGCCTGCTTCTCCCTGTCTGACTCCCCCTGCTTGTGTTCCCTCTTTCACTGTGTCTCTCTCTCTGTAAAATAAATAAAATATTTTTTTAAAAAAAGAGAAAAAAATCCTATGGAGATGTTTCTAGTCCATAATACATAATCTCCCTTCTGGAAACTATGTAAAAGGAGGCAAGGGCCAAAATATGTGCCCTGTTATTTATTATGGTAGCGAAAACGAGCAAGGAGCAGGAAGAAATATTTAGAATAGCCAATATTGGGGAAATTGATGATGTGAATTAGGCTCTTCATCTAATAGAGTATTAGGCATCTATTCAGAATGGTGAGTTTTATTAACAAAACGAAAAGGAGGGGTGCCTGAGTGGCTCAGTGGGTTAAAGCCTCTGCCTTCGGCTCAGGTCATGATCTCCAGGTCCTGGGATCGAGCCCTGCATGGGGCTCTCCACTCAGCAGGGAGCCTGCTTCCCCCCCTCTCTCTGCCTGCCTCTCTGCCTACTTGTGATCTCTCTCTCTCTCTCTCTTTGTGTCAAGTAAATAAAATCTTTAAAAACAAAACAAAAAGATGTGATGCTAAAGCTATAAGAATCATATTGAATTATGTACAGTGGTGAGCTAAAAGCGATTGTTAAAGACAGGATTGAGGACATTTTTTTTTTTTCCATTTAGTCCTATATGTGCATGTGTAATGAAAATGTAAAATGTTTGTGTGTTTTAAACTCACACTTAGAAATTTCTCTTTATTAGGGATGGATTCGTTCAGTCCGATCCCAGAAGGAAGTCTTGTTCCTGCATATAAATGATGGATCATCTTTGGAAAGCCTTCAGGTTGTAGCAGATTCAAGGTTTGACAGTAGGTGAGTTTGGTTTTTTTTAGTAACAAAAGAATCTTTTTTTTCCCTTTCATTCCCATTCCTTTTCATCCCTTTCATTTAATGTTCCCCATTTCCTTAATCCAATGTTCATATTGCCTGCTGAGTGATCTTTCTAAACAAACCTCTTTTCAAATCTTTGAGGCTTAAGTCAAAATATCTGGAATCAAGATCTTTGATTCCAGGAAAGCTCAGGCCTTTCCTTTTCTTTTTCTTTTTTCCCCTCTTTCTCTCTTTTATTTTTTTAATTTAAATTCAGTTAATTAACATATAACGTATTATTAATTTCAGATGCAGTGGTCAGTGATTCATCAGTCTTAAATAACACGCAGTGCTCATTACATCTCCCATTTACCCCATGCCCCCACATTTATCCCCTCCAGCAACCTCGTTTGTTACTTATGATTAAAAAGTCTCTTATGGTTTGTCTCCCTCTCTGATTTATTTTTCCCTCCCCACCTACATGCTCCTTATTTTGTTTCTTAAATTCCATGCATGAGTGAAATTAAATAATTGTCTTTCTCTTATTGACTTATTTCACTTAGCATAATAGCCTCTAGTTCCATCCATGTCATTGCAAATGGCAAGATTGCATTTTTTTTTTTGATGGAGACCTTTCTTTTTGTAATATCTTCAAATAATAATTTCCCCTATCTATTCTTTGCTTTAGTCTCTCTCAATTATTTGCTGCCTAAAGAAGGGTCAAACCTCTATCATTAAATATTGGAATGTTCTGATAGCAAGTTTTTTTTATTAAAATGAGGGTTCCAGATAATGATACCTTGTTTATGGTGGTTTTTGGTTACTGTAGAGAACTGACTTTTGGGAGTTCTGTGGAAGTTCAAGGGCAGCTGATAGAAAGTCCATCCAAAAAGCAAAACGTGGAACTGAAGGCAGAAAAAATTGAAGTTTTGGGGAATTGCGATGCCAAGGTATGCTTTCTGATACTTTAATGGAGACTACTTAGGCTTAATTTAAAATATTAGCTGTGTGTTTTAAGTGGGATTATTGGGAAGATGGCACTTAGAACATGTTTCATTTGGACTTCCCAGATAATTGAAACAGGCTATAGAGCTGAGGAATGTAGAGAGTGTAGGAAAAAGTACGTAGATGGCTGAGTTTTATGAGTGAAGGCGAAGTATTAATCTCTGCATCTCTTTGGAATCCTGTCACAGTTGAAACTTGCCACTTTTACGAGGATGCCCAGTTGGCTGCACTGACAGAGACGTCAGGGCAGACGGTGTTCTTAGGAAAGCCCTGCCTGGAAATGACTTTTGCAGCATCTAGAACTGTGTTGGTTCTACAACACAGTAAAGTAGCCACTAGCCACCTGTGGCTGTTTAATATTAACTAATTTAATATTAAATTAATCACAAATTAAAAAAAATCAGTTCCACAGTGGCATTAGTCACATCTCAAGTGTTTGGTTGTTACAGGCAGCTGCTGGCTACCATACTGGATAGCATGGATAGAGAACATTTCCATTTATCACAGAAGATTCTGTGGGACAGTGCTGGAGTGCCGAAATGCTTGGGCTTAGCAAAGATAAGAAATCCTCCATTAAGACATGTGTGGGGCTCCTGGGTGCTGCAGTCGATTAAGATTCTGACTCTTGAGACACCTGGGTGGCTCAGTTGGTTGGGCAGCTGCCTTCAGCTCGGGTCATGGTCCCGGCGTCCTGGAATCAAGTCCCGCATCGGGCTCCTTGCTCGGCAGGGAGCCTGCTCCTCTCTCTGCCTCTGCCTGCCTCTCTGCCTGCTTGTGTTCTCTCTCTGTTAAATAAATAAATAAATAGATGAATAAATCTTTAAAAAAAAAAAAAGATTCTGGCTCTTGGTCTCGACCCCGGTCATGGTCTCAGGGTCTTGATATCAAGAACCCCATCAGGTTCAGCTGGGAGTCTGCTTGGTTCTCTCTTTCCTTCTCCCTCTGCTTCTCCTGCTTGTGTGTGTACATGCGCTCTCACTCATGTGTGCTCTCTCTCAAATCTTAAAAAAAAAAAAAAGACATATTTATGCCTATTTTTGCAAGACTCTTTGTTACTACCTTTTATTTATCACCTGATAAAGAGGTTAGAGGGTATAAAATCATAGGTTATCCATCCAGTTTCTGAGTTGGAGAAAATGAGGCCCGGTCAGGTGACTGGACTTGCCCAAGGTGATATTGCTGACTAGTGCCACAGCCAAAATTGATATACTAGCCATTTGACTCCCCTGTAGTTGTGCTATACTTGTCTTCAAGTATTTAATGAACAAAAAATGGGAAAGTATAGGGAAATTGCATCATTTTAATTCACTTTTATTTCTTTTGGATAATTGGAGGAAAATAAATATAAGGAAATAAGAGAGAAAAATGGGCAACTTTTTAAAAATGTCATTCTGAATAATTTTCAAGAAATACTAATTGAAATACCAATAAATACTAATTGACATGTAAAATCTGGAATTGGGTTCTAAGATTTCTGAAAAGTAGACTGTGAAAATAATTTGGAACTCAAAACAAAAATGGTAACCATTTTTGGATGTGCTTGTTTAGAAGGATATAATGATTATTAAAATTTGCCATGTGTTTAACTCTTCTTAAATTATTCTCTCTTGACTTCTGTCTTTGTCATTCACCTTCTCTTCCCTTTGATTTCAAGGTCATTTTTAAGTATTCAGACATTAGGGAATTCTGATCCCCAGGCAGTCCCCAGACTCCTATTAATGTGGTCATATTTTGACTTGAGTAGATGTGGTACTTATTTCTATTATTAAATAAATTAGCATGTGCACTAAAAGAAATAGGTAAGACTAAATGGAATAAGCTATGAGTTTGGCTTTTTTACTTAGCTTTTCTCTTACCTTTTTTCTGAAACTTTGGTTTTGGTCTGAAGGTTTGTTTCTGTCTTCTTGAAACGTGAGGGTGACCAGGGTATAATATTTCTACATAGAGTCATAATTTGAAATTTTTGTAAATACACATACTCTACCAGATGACAGAAAGCTGTTGACCCTCCCTCATGTTCTTAGACATGTTGATAAACAGTGAAAAACAGTGCCAATTGATTATAAATGATTACGGGCTTTCAAGACATTTGGGTGGTTTTTAAAATTGAACACCAGCTGTGTATACACAGCTCTAGAAAACATAATCTTTAATATCTACAATATTCTGAACTCTTATGTACCAAACAGCGGACTATTTTGCATAATTATATCCTAATCTTTCTATTTGTAAGTAGTGACTGATATAAGCTAATGGATGAAAATTTGATAAATAACAGATAAAAAGCTAGATTCACACCACATCTCTGATTCCACCTAATTTGGGATTAATGTGGATTTATTCACTTATCTTAAGAAACAGAGAAGGAAAATATTTTTGTTCTGAAGCATTACTATTTAACCAGTGTCCTGGAAACTGCTATTATAGAACATTATGTTTTTTAGCTTTTCATTTGTTTTTTCCATTTATTGGCAGGCTTTCCCTTTGAAATACAAAGAAAGGCATCCTCTGGTGTATCTGAGACAATATCCTCACCTTAGATGTAGAACTAATGCTCTGGGTTCTATACTGAGGGTTCGAAGTGAAGCCACAGCTGCTATTCATTCTTTCTTTAAGGTAAGGTGCTTTGTGTGTTTTTAGCTGTTCTTTTTTTTTTTCTTTTCCTAGCTGTTTTTTCTTGTGAAGAAGTTGAATTATTGTAACCTTGGAGTATTATCTTGAAAGTTCTATTAGTTACAGTATTTATTCCAAGCACCCTTTACTTGTGTGATACTTTTTTCTTTGGCTGATTTAAACTTGTCTCTTTATCACTGGTTGTGAACAATTAGATTATGATGTACCTTGGCAGAGTTTTCTTTGTTCCTTGCATTTAGACCTTGTAGAGTTCCTTGGATCTATGTGTTTGAGTTTTCATCAAGTTTTTCAGCCATTACTTCAAATAATTTTTATGTTACCTCCCCCCTTTGGAGACCTCAGTTGCCCATGTATTAGGCCACTTAATGATACCTCCATAGCTCATTGATGTTCTTTTCTTTTTTTAAATTCCCTTTTCCCTGTATGTTTTTTTAGGGGGTAGTTTCTATTGCTATGTCTTCAAGCTTACTAATGTTTTCTTCTACAATGACTGATTTGTTGTTATTCTTATCCAATGCATTTTTCATCTCACATTGTAGGTTTCATAACTAGATGTTTGATTTGGGCCTTTTTTTTCCCCCTTCTGTGTGGAAAAATATGGAACATTCATGAATCTGCATGATATCCTCACACAGGGACCATGCTCCTTTTCTCCATATTATTCCAGTTTTAACATATATGCTGCCGAAACAAGTGCTGTTTGGGCCTTTTTAAAAAAATATCTTCCATATCTCTACTTAACTTTTTGAACATATACAATACAGTTTTAATTAAAACTTTATAGTTTTAATAACTGTTTAATAACTGTTTTATGTCTTTCTAATTCTAACATGTCTGTCAGTTCTAAGTCCTTTTTTGATTGATTTACTGCTTTTATTTTTTTTGTTGTTTTTTTTTTGTATTTTTATTGATTTTTGATTTACTGCTTTTAGTCTCCTCATTACAGGTTATGATTTCTTGCCTCTTTGTATATATGCCAATCTTTGGTTAGATGCCAGACAGAAAATTTTACCATCTTGGATATTACTAAGTTTTGTTTTGGTGTGCAGTTAAGCTACTTGAAAACTGTTTGAATCTTTTGGGTCTTTCTTTTATGATTTGGTGAATAGGGCTGGAGCAGTGCTCACAGTTTAGGGCTAGTTAATTTCCACTACTGAGGCAAAGCATTCCCGAATACTTTACCTAGTGTCTTGTGAATTTTGAGTTTTTCCAGTCTGGCTTGTGAGAACAGGTACTGTTTCCAGCCCCATGTGAGCACCAAGCATTGTTTCCTCTAATCTTTCGGGATGGTTCTGTCCCCGGCCTGTGATAGCTTTCCCACATGCATGTGCTGGGCTCCACTTTATTTCCCTCCTCTTCTTGCTATGGCCTGGACAATCTCAAAGTACTACGCAAGGCTATTGATTGGGTTCACTAAGTTTGTTTCCCACCTCAGGGATCACTGTCTTTTGTTGTCTGATATCCATGGTCTTGAAAACCATCCTTTCATGTGGTTTTTTTGGGTGGGGGTTTTTAGTTTTATTTTTGTTTCTTTGTTTGTTTTTGGTTGTTTCAAGGGGGAGGGTGAATCTGGTCCCTGTTTTTCCATCTTGGTCATAGACATACTTTATTGTGGTAAGCACTACTTTTAAAGAGTTATTGGTGTTAGTCAAATAGATTGGTAGGCAGCTAAAGGCATTTTGTCTTTTTTTTTTTAATTTTATTTATTTATTTGACACAGAGAGAGAGATCACAAGTAGGCAGAGAGGCAGGCAGAGAGAGGGGGGGAGCTCTCTCCTCGCTGAGCAGAGAGCCTGATGTGGGGCTCAGATCCTAGGACCCTGAGATCATGATCTGAGCCAAAGGCAGAGGCTTTAACCCACTGAGCCACCCAGGTGTCCCTAAAGGCATTTTGTCTTATGTAGCTTTGCTTGTCAGCCACTTCCGCTTACCCATAGGGAAACATAGTTGTTATGTTGATGAGGTGAAGGGACTCTTCCCCCACATGTGATTAGGAGGGCCCCAAAGGTCAAGAGTGACCCAGCAGATGAAGTTCAGTGTTACTCCAAGTGGTTTTGGAGCCCTTCCTATGCCCCTTCTCCAGATCTAGCTGATTGTCTAATATCATACCCTTCTCTTGGATGCATCCAAATTCATGTAGGCTCAGCCCTATTGTAGTTTACCAAGAGAGTTCTTGCTCTTTGAAAAGCTCCTTCAGAGTTAGTTTCTGGTGAAACAACTAAAAAGCATCATGGCTTTGAAGCATATAGTTTTGAATAAACAAAGAAAAATAATCACATTATACTGTCATCCTTTATAGTTTGAAAGGGTGCATTTCCATATTCTCTCGTACACTTTCTTATGCAACGTGCATGGCTTTTCAGTAGTGCTTGAAGCACACAAACAGAAAATTTGTTCAGATCTAAAAATGTTTTTTGCCCCGTATGGCTTTAAACAGTGGATAAAGTAGATCTTATATACTGAAAGTTTTATAGGTTTCTGGCCACTAGGTGGTGATATTGGCGGTGCATTAACAAGCGAGCTTTACCTACTTTATACATTTATTACTGGAAGCTTTGACAAATATGTAAACAATTTAAAAATAACAAACATAAAATCTGAAATTAAAAATAATATTTTAAGCAAGCAAAATAATATTTTAAGTGGTTGCAAATAATGAGTTTTAGCACTGTTGGTTATAGGTACAAAGGCAGGTAATTTTTGAGTGCTATAAATTCACTTTTTAAAAGTGTGAAACCCTGGAAAATATAATCCTGATAATTCTATAATGTTCCCCACTTGTATGTATAATACTTAGGATTGAATTGAAATCACAGAATACTATAGGGCATATTAAATAATAATTTTATGTTATTTAGTATTTCGTACTATTTCTGACTTCCTACTTCAGACTCCCTAAAAGATATTAAGACTTAAAATCTAAGTAAGAGTTTCATGTCTTAAAATATCCTCAAAGATACTGTTCTAGTTGCTATTTTTTCCTAATATTTCTAGATTAGAAAGTCATTTTTTTGGTTTGAGCGTCAAGAATATTTTGTGTATAAGTTGGTTTGTTCATAAAATTGACACATTTGCTATGTACTAATACTTGGATATCTAGAATCCTCAAGAATGAATTATTTAGAAGAGCTAAGTTTCTCCCATAATAGTTAGGCACAATTTTTTTTTCCAATTTCCAGTGGAGGTTATCCTAAAATAAATTACATATTTCCCTGGCTTCCTAATTGAGCCAATAGAAGAGTTTGCTCTTTCTTGATGAGTCCGGATTCTTCCTTTGAGTATCAGATTTTTCCCTCTTCTGTACCGTAAGACCTTAAGAGCCTGTCAGAAGCCTGTCAGGGTGTATTCTTTGGCTCTCTGTTGAATGATCCCAGACTCTTGTATCTTTGAGTTCCTGTGACTGCTTTTTATGGATTTTTTTTTTTCGTCGTCTTGCTATACTTTGTTGCCAATGGCTAGCAACTGTTGTCATGTTTCTTTCTTATTGATTCTGATTAAATAATGATGCTTAAGTGCAAAAGAAAAATACAGTCCATGAGGTTTTGAGTGATATGTATGGGCCTTGTATGTGGGTTTTATAATTTTCAGGTACTCAGTATATTATAAAAAATCTGATTCTAAATTGTGTATCAGAAGTATCTAGACATTTAGAAGTGGTGGGTAGAATCAGAAAAATTGGGTGAGTAGGGGTGCCTGGGTGGCTCAGTCGTTAAGCATCTTCCTTTGGCTCAGGTCATGATCCCAGGGTCCTAGGATTGGGCCCCATTCAGGGTCTGGCTCCTGGCTTAGCAAGAGCCAAGTAGCCTGCTTCTCCCTCTCATTCAGTAGCCTGCTTCTCCCTCTCCCTTTCGCCCCTCCCCCTGCTCATGCTTTCTCTTGCTGTTTCAAATAAATAAATAAATCTTAAGGGAAAAAAAGAAGAAAAGAAAAATTGAGTAATCATGTACTTTTATTTTTGGCTCCTTCTCTGGCCTTCCTGTTTCTAAGTAGGAACCTTTTTGCTGTAGGGTGGGATAAATACCTGACACTTTACCCTGGTGGAGGTAGATAGTACTCCCCCACTCCTGGCTGTTTATTTTCCTTTTTATTTTTCTACTTCCCCGTCCACTTGCTCTTCTTTGGATTTTGTTCTCTGTGCTTTATTATTCTACTTTTGGACTCTGTTCTTTATAGCTTTTTGTAGGAATGTTACAGACTTCTATAAGCCTTCTAGCAGCATTAAGTCTGGTTTAAAAAGCTGGTGACACCTTTTGAAAGGTTTAGCATTAATTGAGTATTAAGAATAATTCCCAGTGCTTGAGTGATTTTTTTTTAAACCCATATAGTTATTTTCATAAGATTTGCAGTTTTGTTTCTTGTGGCAATTGACCAGTTCTAACTTTGGCAATTACATTTAGCCGTTAAATTTTCTCCTCCCTCTCCCCCTCCCTCTCACCACCCTCATTTCCTTTGGATTTTTCACTTCCTTTCTTTGTTTACTGCACTCCTGCTCATAGTTGCCTGTATTCATGTGGAATAAATGATTCATGTCCATAATTCTGGTTCCTAGGAGATAAAAATTTTATGCAGTAATGTTATTGATTATATTTCATTCATTCTCTGTAATGTGCTTTGTGTGGCACCTCTAGGTTCGTAGCTCCCAGGTTAAGTATATGTTTGAATATTTTCTGAGACTCCTAATTTATAGCTTGAATATTTAATCAGTCTGCATCAGAAGACAACTTATTAACTGGGTACTTTGTATCATAGCCAGAATACTTGAATTCCACCTTTTTAGGAAGGGAGAGGCCAATTTGGGAGGCGGCTGGTGTAATGCACTGAGACATTTTACATTCCATCAGTGATAGGCACAATTTGGCAGAGATTAAATGTGCATGTATGAATTCATTGCACTGATTTGAAGACCAAAATTTTTGTGTGAAACACTACTATTCTGCTTCTGTAGCGTAAGTTCACTTGAGCTACCTCTGCGCCCACCTGCAACATTTACACGGAATGTAACCTTTTGCCTACATCCATAGTCAAAATGAAAGAAGCATAACCTTGAATTTGCTGGGTTATTTCAGTCCTACTAGCAAACAGCTTTTGTGGTTCACTAATGGAAATAGCTCAGACTTTGGAGCGGAAGAATTGCAATTGGGCGCCTCAGTAATGGATGGATTTTCTGTTCAGAATCTTCCTTGGGGCAAAGGAAGTGCACTGTCTATGCCATGTGCAGTGTACTGTGCCATCAATTTAATGACAGACTTCCTAAAAATCATTTCTGCCTTCATTGTTATTTATTTACTCAGTCCCTATTTGTCAACTTTAATTTTTCTCCTTTTTGGTGGTTTGTGACAATTGAGGGTCTCATTCCAAAATAACAACCCAGCTTCGTATTGATCACTTTGTAGTCTCTTAGCAGTGTGGGCAACATCATAGTGCATTAGCCTTGAGTGAGTGTGTGTGTGTGTTGAATCATTACCAGTGTGTTAGAGAAGTGAGACGAAAAAATACAGTGGAGAGATCCTAAAGGCTTGGGTTCCAGTCCTGGCTCTCTCTGCCATTGACTAGTTGTGTGAATTTTTTATTAAGTCTATCCTCGCCTCAGTTTCCTTATCTTTGAAATCATGTTGGACTAAAGAATGTCTAAGTCAGTTCTTGATTTAAAATTCACTATGCGGGGCGCCTGGGTGGCTCAGTGGGTTAAAGCCTCTGCCTTAGGCCCAGGTCATGATCTCAGGGTCCTGGGATCGAGCCCCGCATTAGGCTCTCTGCTCGGCTGGGAGCCTACCTCCCCCTCCTCTCTCTGCCTGCCTCTCTGCCTACTTGTGATCTCTCTCCTGTCTGTCAAATAAATAAATAAAAATCTTTTAAAAAATTAAAAATGAAAATAAAAAATAAAAAAATCAAATTCACTATGCTTCTCTGCACAGTAAAACATTCAAATTGATGTCTCATTAGTTATGCTTGGTGGGTTAGAGATTTAATTTGGCATTCTCTTAGTGCTTTTTTAATAGTATCATCCATTGTATGTTCTTAGAATTGTTTTGTATACAAATATGCTGAAAAAAGGGGTTTTCTTTTCTTCCAGGACAGTGGCTTTGTGCATATCCATACTCCAATAATCACATCCAATGACTGTGAGGGGGCTGGAGAACTGTTCCAAGTTGAAGTAAGTTTTGCTTCCCATCTTGAGGGATAAGTTGCTCTTTGATGTTTTTCTTTGGAGGGTTTCCTTTTTTTTTTTTTTTTAATTTTAATAAGGGTTATGTGGATAGACCATAACTAGATCTTGAAGTTTTGCCAATAGTAATCCTTAAAGAACAGATACAGAAAATTCAAACTTCTCTGTCCTACCGGCTATATTACTGACATTGTGACTGAAAGGAATGAATTTTTAAATTAGTACTCCATTTGCTTTCCTTCTATAACTGTAAATTAGTGAACTAGAGAAACTTGAAGAGATTAATAAAGCTTTTCAGATCTCTTTCACACACATTCAGCCCCGAGTTAATATTTTTAGATGTAAGTCATATTTTAAAAGATAAAATAAGAAAACATACATGTGTATATTTTCTTTTCCAGTGTCTTTAAAGAACACATTTATTTTATAAGAAATTATTTATGTTCCATATACCTCATGAAGGCTCTGATTTTAATTCTTTGTTCAGCAATAATTTTTTGAGCTCATGATATATGCCAGGCATCGTTAGCTTTCCCTTGTTGCACATTACTTAAAAGTTACCAGTTTTTCTTACTTGCAGGCAGTTGAAAGCCTTTCATTTACCAATTTCACAACCTGTTTAACATCACTGGCCAGGAGTATAATAATGGGTATAGAGAAATGTATATTGATAAATGGTGCTTTTTGTATTTCTTTCATTCGGTGATTTCTTTATCTCTCAGAAGTCAAGGTTCTTATTTATATCTCTGGGTGAGTCCATCAAAGCCCAAGACATTTGTGTAAGTGCTGTGTTCCGGTGCAGTATGTTTGGGCTCTTGATAATGATGCTTGCTCTTCTTATTATTGGACAAAGTATTCACTGGGAGAAGTTGTCCTGATGTGTGGAAGTCATTATTCAAAATGATAATCAAATGCTGTCTGTATTCATACATAGTTTGAAGAAATCTTGATAGCCTTCTGCAAAAAGCAGAATAAAAATGCTTTCTTAAACATTTAAACTGGGAGTGTTAGCATCTGTAAATGTGAGTTCAGAAAAGGCAGCCAATGATAAAATAATGATACATGAATTTTGAAAAATGTTCTCTTCTAGGCATTTGTGTTGTTTATTTTCTCTTTGCACCTTAATAGTCTTCTGAATGTTGAAGTGAGAAATTACCCACCTTAAATACATTTCATAATCCCTAATCTAAACCACTGAATGTTAAAAAGAAAATGACGGGGAAGGAAAGGTATAATTTAAAGGAGTTTTACAAATAAGAAAGTAATTATTAAAGAGACCCAAATTAAGCAAGTAAAAAAAATCTAATGTACTGAAATAATGATACATTTGGAGATAACTACTTTGCTACCAGGGAAATCCCATTAGCAAGTCTGACTGATTACAGTATGCATATTTGGCCTTTAAACAACACAAGGCAAGTTACCAGATAAGTATAAATATAAAGGAAAGGAGAAATATGTATTTCTGGAGCTAAACAAATGAGAAGTGTTCAATGTTTGTAGCCTTTCAGGACCAGATTGAGGAATTTCACATTGGTGGAATTAGACTTGTCTATTCATGGCATCAGAAAGAAATGCTTTTGAATTTGTTGGTTCTAGGCTTCTGCAGTCTGGCTCTAGATCAGATCTCAGCAATTTGTGGCTTTTTGCTATGACTTGCTTTGTTGCTTTTAGAAGTTTGGTTTAGATGCCTTTGGCTCAGGTCATGATCTGAGAGTAATGGGATCAAGCCTGGCATCAGGCTCTCTGCTCAGCAGGGAGCCTACTTCCCCCACTCTTTCTGCCTGCCTCTGCCTACCTGTGATCTCTCTCTCAGTCAAATAAATAAATAAAATCTTTAAAAAAATAAATTAAAAAAAATTTTGTCTTGGGGTGCCTGGGTAGCGCAGTGGGTTAAGGCCTCTACCTTGGGCTCCGGTCATGATCCCCAGGTCCTAGGATCCTTGCATTGGACTCTCTGCTCAGCAGGGGGCCTGCTTCCTCCCCCTCACCCCCCATCTGCCTCTCTGCCTACTTGTGATCTCTCTGTCAAATAAATAAATAAAATGTTTAAAAAAAAACAAAAAAAAAAGATTTGTCTTCTGCCCCTGCCAACCCTCTATCCTTGGAAAGAAGGACCTTGTTATTCCCATCTCACTCACTCTGTACAGTACTTCCATCCTTCATTGTGTTAATTTTGTCCTGTCTGCATTTAAAGGTATTGGAGTTTGAATCTTGGTACCCACTATTAGAAGGAAGTGGAGTTTCATATTTAAATTCTTCCTTCTCTTGGGGCGTGTGAATGGCTCAGTCGGTTGTGTCCGACTCATCATTTCTGCTCAGGTCATGATCTCAGGGTCGTGAGATTGAGCCTCCGGTGTGGAGCCTACTTAAAAAAGAAAAAATACAATGATGCCTAGTACACCCAGGTTTGAGGGCAGCAGTAAAAGGTCATCTCGAAATTTACAATAAGAACATAAACTTCTCTAATACACTGTTGAGAAGTGATAGCATGTCCTATCCTTTTAGTTTCCTTTTTCTTCATTTCTATTTCCTGCTTTAAGACTTGGGATATTTGTTAAGGCTTGGGTACTACTGAACACATATGTACAAATTGCATTAAGGCATGCGTATGTTATTTAGCAGACATATGTACCATCTGTGTTCAAGATGCTAGCTTGTCTCTGAGAAGATAAAAGAGATTAAAGGCAAGAATTAGAGATTATGGTAAAAATTAGCTATGGATGGAGCATAAGATGAAATTGCTTTAGGTATATATATATATTTGAGGTTACAGTCTTAACAATTGCAAGTGGTATGGAATCTAGAGGAAAATTAGGTCAATGAAGATTGACTTGGGCAGGAAAATCTTCCAAATGAATTTGTGACTGGAGTGTAACTAGGGAGAAAATTACCAGTAAGAGAACTATGTGAGCAGAGTCAAGCAACTGAAATGAGTGTGGGGTTTTCAATGGACTCTGGATGGACAAATTAGAAGGTTCATATTGGTGAATAATAAGAAATAAAGTTGTATGGCTGTAGGAACAAAAAGATGGAGCAGGTTTTAAAAAAAAAAACTTTGAGATATATTTTATATGCCATAAAATTTACTCATTTAAAATACAGTTCCGTAGTTTTTAGTATATTCACAAGATTGTGCAGCCATCAATCACTACAATCTATTTTTAGAGCCTTTTCATCACCCCAAAGTGAAACCTGGTACCCATTAGCAATCCCTTGCCATTCCCCGCCTCCTCATCCAAACCCCTCACCCCCAGTTCTAGGCAACCACTAAACTACTTCCTATACCTTTTGGGGAACATTTCATATAAATGGAATCATACAACATACGGTCTTTTGTGTTTGGCTTTTTTTTTTCTTAGCACTATGTTTTTGAGGTTCGTGTTGTAACATTTATCAGTACTTTTTTTCCCTTTTATATTCAGCTGGTATACTTTTGTGCAGATGTACAACATTTTGTTTATCCATTTGGCAATTGATGGATATTTGGATTGTTTCTACCTTCTGGCTATTATGAATAATGCTACTATGAACATTTGTGAAAACATTTCGATGAGCATATTATTTCATGTCTCTTGGGTGGAATTGCTGAGTCATATGGTAACTCTGTGTTTAATATTTTGAGAAGCTGCCAAGCCATTTTCCAAAGTGGCTGTACCATTTTATAGCCCCACCAGCAACGCATAAGGGTTCCAGTTTCCCCACATCATTGCCAACCCTTATTATTGCCCTTCTTTTTTTGTGTGTTATAGCCATCCCTAGAGGATATGAAATTGTATCTCATTATCCATTTGCTTTTTGCTTTTGAACATTTACAACTTACATGTAAATGTGTAATTCACATTTGAGCTTTTAAAATTACAGTTCTGTTATGCCAAAGTGTGATAAATGGTCTCACATTATAAAATTAAATTAAGCTGAGAAAATCTAACAGTAATACTTCATATAATAGGAACATTATTCAAGCCTTAGAATTTATACATTTAAATTCTTTTTAAAGCTGAGAGTGAACTGAAAGCTTGTTAAATGGAACCCAAGAAAACATGTGATTTTATATCTGAATCTTATACTGTGAAGAGTCTCATACTAAGATTCTCATGCTGCATCTCATTCTTTGTGTTGAAGTTTGGCATTAGGTTGGCTTGTTTGCATGTGTGTGTGGTTATATACGGAAAATAAAATTTCCCACTTTAGCCACTTTTAAGTGTACAATTCAGTCCTATTAAATATTTAGTGTTGTATGACCATTACCACTCTCTATTTCTTAAAACTTTTTCATCACTGCAACAGAAACTTTATGGAAAAAACTCTCCATTCCCGTTACCTTTGCCCCTGATAACCTCTACTCTACTTTTTGACTCTATGGATTTCTTGTTCTGGATATTTCATATAAATGGAATCATACATGATAATTGGCCTTTTGTGCCTGGCTTCCTTTGTAGCATGTATCAGAATTTCATTTCTCTTTATTACTAAATAATATTACGTTGTTTTTATGGATATACCATAAAAAGACGGTGGATATACCATCTTTTGTTTAACCATTCATTGATAGACATTAAGTTGTTTCCACTTTTTAGTTTTATGGTAATGCTGCTGTCAACATCTGTGTACAAGTTTTTGTTTGAAACTTGTTTTCAGTTCTTTTGAGTATATATACCTAGGAATGGAATTGCTGGGTCATATGGGTTATTCTATGTTTAACTTATTGAGAAACTGCCAAATTTTTCTCCATAGTGGCTGCACTGTATTATATTTCCACCAGCAATCAGTGTATGAGGATTCCACTTTTTTTTTTTTTTTAAGGTTTTATTTATTTGAGAGAGCATGTGCGTGCAAGCTGGGGTGGGGGGGTGTTTTGGGAAAAGAAACCGCAGTGGGCAGAACCCAATGTAGGGCTCAACCCCGGGACCCTGAGATCCTGACCTCAACCCAAATCCGGAGTCAGGTGTTAGTAACCGACTGAGCCACCCAGGAGCCCTGAGGGTTCCACTTTGACCGCTTGCTTGCCAATGTTCGTTATTTTCAGTCTCTGATTATAGCCATTCTAATGGATGCAGTATCTCCTCGTGGGTTTAATTTGCACTTCCTTAATGACAAAGGATGTTGAGCATCTTTTTTTGTGCCTTTTGGTCATTTGTATATCCTTGGAGAAATGTCTAAGTCTTTTGTCAATGTTTTAATTATTTTGTCTTTTTGTTGTTGAGTAATAGGAGTTCCTTTTCTATTTTAGAAACAAATCTATCCCCTGCATCCCCCTAGCAGCGTGAAGCCTCTGACTATGCCCCTGGCTGGCACAGTCTTGGATACACCCACAGTCACCTAGAGGTGCCATTGATTCGGCCCGGCTGTCGCTTTCCCAGACCACACCCAGCTCTGAAACTCCACTGATTCCAGGTTAATGGCTCTATTGTTTCAACAATATTCACAGACTGATCCAGTCAAATTCAGGCTCCTTTTAAGGTGTACTTCCCAAAGTCAGTGTTCGAAATTTATCCTGAGCCCAAAAGGTCTCCTCCCCGATGTCTCTCAGTTTCTGTCCAGCAGATTAGCTGGTGCACAGGGTCTACAATTTGTCCTTTATTGCCAATGTCCAAAGCCTCCCATTTGCCTTTTAGCATGACTTTTTTTTTTTTTAAACACCCTTAGGTTTGAACTTTTCCACACTCTATTGCAAATGAAGTTAGTTCCTTTAAAAAAGAGATTTAGGGAAGTATTGTGTGGCCTGCTTCTATCCCTAGGCAAAATCTCTGAGTAAGGCTCTAGTGCTAGAGGCTGGGACAGTGGGCACTTCTCTCTAAGTGACATGCTGAAATAGGAGCTGAGCTCAGTGGCATGGATGGCTACAGCCCCAGGTTTCGTAGACTTCCTCGCCCACCACAGGAGCCTGGGCCAGAGAATCGGGGCCTCATTTTCTTAGTTCCTTGCCCCAGGCAGAGCCACTTTCTGACCAGCAGTGACTGGGCAGAAGAACGAGCCCCCACCTCTTGGCCGCACCCACCCAGAACTTAGCTTTAGCAGCAGGTAGCCATGGGCAAGGTGAGAAATGCTGCCCCTCCTGCTAAGGTAGTCCTCTGGCTGGGAGCTGGGGTTCAAAAGAGCCCTCTGGGTGGAGTGGCCCTGCCCCCCTGTCTGGGGGACTGGGCTCCATGGACTATTACTCAGCCATCAGAAAGGATGAATACCTGCCATTCTCATCGACATGGATGGAACTGGAGGGGATTATGCTAAGTGAAATAAATGGATCAGAGAAAGACAATTATCACATGGTTGCACTCATGTGTGGAACATAAGGAATAACATGGAAGACGATAGGGGAAGGGAGAGAAAACTGAATGGGAAGAAATCAGAGAGGAAGATGAACCATGAGAGACTCTGGGTTCCAGAAAACAAACTGAGGGTTTCAGAGGGGAGAGGGGTAGGGGGATGGGGTGGCCCGGTGATGGGTATTAAGGAGGGCACGTGTTGTAATGAGCACTGGGTGTTACACACAAATAATGAATCACTGAATACTACCTCAAAAACTAATGATGTACTGTATGGTGGCTAACTGAACATTAGGGGGAAAAAGGGGGGCCTTATGTCTTTGGCTGTTTTAGCAGTCTGGAGTGGAGTTTCTGTCATGCTGAGCTTTAATGGGGATGGGAGGGGAAGTAGGTTGTCCTTCAAACACCACTTTTCCTCACCAAGTTTTAGTAGATTTTCTTGAATAGAAGATTCTTCATTTGCTGTATGTCCTTAGTACCATTTTTAGGGACTTTAAATGGCTAGGGTGGGGGCAAGGGTGTGTTGTGTTTTTATTTTTTATTTTGTAACTTCAATCAATTTCACTGAGGAGTGGGTCTGCAGAATTCCCCCTCTGTCATCCCAGAGGAGAGAGTTAAAAAGGAAAAAAAAAAAGAAAAAGACTAGTCGCTTTGGTCTCCTTATTACCACAACAATCATCAATTTCCTTACTTGAAAACGTGACTGACACAGTGCTTACAGGTTGTAAGAATTAAGTGGGATGACATGTATGAAAACTTAAAATTGCTATTCAAAAATAAAGAAAACTTAGTGTGCATATGATGTAAGCACCCAAATTCCTTTTTTCCAAATTGTTATGCATTCTAGAAATGGTAATAAGAAGTTACTGGACTTCAGGAATTTGGGTGCTTGTAAGTTTTTATGGCTGAGTTATTTACGGCACGCATCATTTTGGTTCTGCTTGATGTTTGCACTTTTTAATATTCTTACCTGTTTCTTTTAAACTTTTTAGATGTTATGAGAGCTAACCTAGGTCAAGCCTCTTATCAAAAAATAGCTTCTTGGGTGCCTGGGTGGCTCAGTTGGTTAAGCGACTGCCTTCAGCTCAGGTCATGATCCCGGAGTCCCGGGATGGAGTCCCATATCGGACTCCCGGCTCTGCAGGAAGTCTGCTTCTCCCTCTGACCTTCTCCCCTCTCATTCTCAGTCTCTCTCTCTCTAATAAATAAAATAAAATCTTTAAAAAAAAATATATAGCTTCTTTAGGGACGCCCGGTTGGCTCAGTTGTTAAGTGTCTGCCTTCAGCTCAGGTCATGATCCCAGGGTCCTGGGATCAAGCCCCACATCGAGCCCCACATTAATTTTTTTTTAAAGGTTTTATTTATTTATTTGACAGATAGGACCGAGATCACAAGTAGGCAGAGAGGCAGGCAGAGAGAGGGAAGCAGACTCCCCAATGAGCAGAGAGCCCAGTGCAGGGCCCGATGGACCCTGAGATCATGACCTGAGCCGAAGGCAGAGGCTTTAACCCACTGAGCCACCCAGGCGCCCCTCGAGCCCCGCATTGAGCCCTGCATTGGGCTCCTTGCTCTGTGGGAAGTCTGCTTCTCCCTCCCCCACTCCCCCTGCTTGTGTTCCCTCTCTCGCTGTGTCTTTCTCTGTCAAATAAATACTTAAAATCTTTAAAAAAAAAAAAAAAAGTAGCTTTTTTAGCTGACATTAAGCTTTTCCTTCTTCCAAGACCTGTTGTCCCTGTGTTCAGTTGCTATAGCCTCTTAAGACATTCAGTTATTCTTTACTGGTTTTTTGTTTTTTGTTTTTTTTAAGTCTATTTTGTTTCCTTATCTAGATTGCAAGCTTCTTTTTTTTTCCCCCAAATATGTTTAGATTGCAAGCTGCTTATGGGGAACTACCTGACAGTGGTGGAACACTCGGATACCTGTTGATTAATATTTTCTGTGGGCTGTTTAGGCTTTGCAGAACTTTCATCCTTAAGAGATCAGTCCTTTTCTGTTGAGGATATTTCTTTCTGTTAAGGAGATTCAGTTTCTGCATGGAAAAGGCCCTGGGCCTATCTAGGAAAATAGATGAGACTCATATTAGTGTTTGCCCTGTGCACGGTGCCTACTGTTCTATTTGCTTTGAATTTTTACTCATCTGCTTGTATTGCTTAAAAACAAAAATTATATGTAAAAGTTACACTGTTCAAAAGTTACAAAGGGTGTAAAGTAAAAAGTTTCCTTCCCATCCCTTATTCCCAGCTAGCCTGGTTCTCCTTGCCATAGGCAATCACTGTTGTCTTTTTCTCTAGAGAGTTTGTACCAATTTTTAGTTCTGTCAGCAATATGTGTGGGTGCTGTTTCTTATGAATCATCTGTCAGAATGTGTTACCAAATGTTTTAACTTTTCTTCTCTGATTTTAACCAGATATATTATTTTTTCAATTAAAAAACTAATTAAAGAGAAAGAAAGAAAATGCCACACTAGAGTAAGAGAAGCAAATCTGTTTTCAAGGACAATGAGAAGATAACTGACTCGATGACCGTATTTTTGTTGCTTCCGCTGTGAAGTGAGAATTTTGTGAATCAGCACCATGGTTTGGGGGAAAAAAAAATTCCTCAGATCGTGAACCAATACAGCCTGCTGCTCCTAGGTCTTATTCGGAAGACTGAGCTATTTCTTCCATCCTACAGCACCCACCAAGTGGAGTGCATTCTTAAAATGATCTAATCCTATCAGCCACACAACTGGACTAAAATCGCGCTATTTGCTTCATCCTGTAAATATTTGTTAATCCTCCTTTCTTGTGAAAAGTACTGTGCTAGTGCTATTTGACTTACAGAGTTATTTCCATTTTGCCTCTCAGCAACATGAATTTGCAAGGTATTTTTAAATGGAAAAAACAAAATCCTACAATAATAAATGCCACCAAAATAATGTGACTTTAAAAGCTAGCCATATTATTGCAGATATTACAAGGATAGATTTTAAGTCAAATCATTAAGAATATAAAAACACTGTGGGACGCCTGGGTGGCTCAGTGGGTTAAAGCCTCTGTCTTCAGTTCAGGTCATGATCTCAGGGTCCTGGGATTGAGCCCCACATCGGGCTCTCTGCTCAGCAGGGAGCCTGCTTCCCCCACCCCCACCCCTCTGCCTGCCTCTCTGCCTACTTGTAATCTCTAAATTAATCAAATAAATAAATAAATTCTTTAAAAAATATATATAAAAACACTGTGAAATCTGAAGCCAGTTATGCTTGGGTTTATACTTTTAAAATAGTTTTACTTTGATTCAGATGCCAGCATTTTAATCTGATGATAGATCAGACTAATAACATCTAATATTTGTATAGTATGTTAAGTCAGATAACATTTGTATAGTACTTTATTGTCGTATATGTTATTTCGTTGGTGTTTTTTGTAATGTTAGACCTCTAGACAGGTTTCTAAAAGGAGTAATCCCATTTTATTAGCCTTAAGTAATCCAAGCCAAAAAAGAAAGAGAAAAAACTTTTATTGAATACCAAGTATATTTCGGGCACCATGTCAGGTTACTTTATATTATATAATCTTGTCAGCAACCCTTTGAAGTAGGAATTAGTTTGTCTTTGGAAGAGCAGAAACTATGTGTTTGTTTCTTATACATTGTTGTGTAATACGTGAGACGTTCTCTGGCACATGGTATGTGCTCCATAAATATTTGTTGAATAAATTATCTTTTATTTTTACATGAGGAAACCAGGCTCAGATTAAAAACCAAACAAACATATCTGGGCTCTCTATTCTGTTCCATCAATCTATGTGTCTGTTTTTGTGCCAGTACCAAGCTGTCTTGCTGATCACAACTTTGTAATATAGCTTGAAATCAGGCAACATGATGCCCCTAGCTTTGTTTTTCTTTTCCAGTATTTCCTTGGTGATTTGGGGTCTTTTCTGGTTCCAAACAAATTTTAGGATTGTTTGTTCCAGTACTTGAAAAATGCCATTGATATTTTGATAGGGATGACATTAAAAGTATAGATTGCTCTGGGCAGCACAGACATTTTTTTTTTTTAAGATTTTATTTATTTATTTATTAGGAAAGAGAGAGAGTGAGGGAGCATGAGAAGGGAGAAGGTCAGAGGGAGAAGCAGACTCCCCATGGAGCTGGGAGCCCGACGTGGACTCGATCCCGGGACTCCGGAATCATGACCTGAGCCGAAGGCAGTTCTGCCCATTTCTTGATTGGA
Source organism: Nasua narica (assembly GCA_028533885.1). Classification (NCBI taxonomy): domain Eukaryota; kingdom Metazoa; phylum Chordata; class Mammalia; order Carnivora; family Procyonidae; genus Nasua; species Nasua narica. The sequence goes on along the minus strand of CM052815.1, from coordinate 49,577,790 downwards.
TTATTTGTTCTTTGAGTGTTGAGTTTGAGAAGTTCTTTATAGATTTTGGATCTATAAAGAACTTCTCAAACTCAGCACCAAAAAACCAAATAGTCGAGTCAAAAGATGGGCAGAAGATATGAACAGACACTTCTCCAAAGAAGGCATGTTAATGGCTAACAGACACATGAAAAAATGTTCAAAATCATTAGCTGTCAGGGAAATTCAAATCAAAACCACATTGAGATAACACCTTGAACCAGTTAGAATGGCAAACGTTGGCAAGGCAGGAAACAACAAATGTTGAAGAGGATGTAGAAAAAGGGGAACCCTCATACACTGTTGGTGGCAATTCAGGTTGGTACAGCCACTTTGGAAAACAGTATGGAGATTCCTCAAAAAGTTAAAAATAGAGCTACCCTATGACCCAGCACATAAACTACTGGGTATTTACCCCAAAGATATAGATGTAGTGAAAAGAAGGGTCACATGCATCTCAAGGTTCATAGAAGCAATGTCCACAATAGCCGAAATGTGGAAGGAGCTGAGATGCCCTTCAGCAGGCGAATGGATAAAGAAGATGTGGTCCATATATACAATGGAGTATTACTCAGCCATCAGAAAGGATGAATACCCATCATCTGCGTTGATGGGGATGGAACTGGAGGGGATTATGCTAAGTGAAATAAGTCAAGAAGAGAAAAACAATTATATGGTTTCACTTCTATGTAGAACGCAAGGAATAGCATGGAGGACATTAAGAGAAGGAAGAGAAAAATGAAGGGGGGCAAATTGGTGTGGGAGACGAACCATGAGAGACTATGGACTACGGGAAACGAACTGAAGGTTTCAGAGAGGGGCCAGGTGGAAAGATGGGTTAGCCCAGTGATGGGTGTTAAGGAGGACATGTAATGCTGGAGCACCGGGTAGTACGCGAAAACAATGAGTCGTGAAACACTGCATCAAAAACTAGTGATATAGTGTGTGGTGACTAACATAACATAATAAAAAAATAATTAAAAAATAAGAACAAACAAACTTACCGAAGCTACACAGTAAGGCACAGAGTTGTAGTTTTAACAAGACCTGTTTGGCTATAAAGTAAAAGCTGTTTGTACAAAGCACTTTGACTCCTGAAGTTGGCTTTTGAGAAAAGATACCAAAACTTTAAAGTTCTGAGGTTAAAGATTCTTTATGAGGTAGCAGACTACTGTTAAGGATGAGCACCACTGTAAAGTAAAGCATCTTTGCCCTTTCTTTTTAGCCACTCTTCCAAGACCTTTTATTTTCCTGGGGGAAGGACAGTAATAACATTTAGTGATAGCCTACTGTTGACAAGTATTGCTCTTTTTTGTATATGTAACCTATTAGTAATGCTTAATTTGTTTTATTAATTATCACATAGATACCAAAATCTATAAGCCCACACCTGTACTCACTACTAAACTTAAGAAATAGAACATTATTAGTACCTTTGATTCCCCACTTTGTGCTTTCCCCATTCCATCTCCCTCCTTTTTACTGTTGTGCCAATTCTTTTTTTCTTTGCTTTAAAAAAATTAGTTTTACCACAAGTGTGTGCCTGCAGGCAAAATATTGTTTCTTTCTGCATGGTTTTCAACTTAAAACAGTGGAATCACACTATTCTGTGATGAGTTAGGTTTTGGGTTAGGGTACAGGGTTTTTTGTTTGTTTGTTCTTTTGTGTGTGTTTTTTTTTGGTGTTTGTTTGCTCTGTGTTATGTTCCAGTTCAGTCCAAATGCTGAGAGATAGCATTCAAGCATTAATATTTTTTAAGGCTCTTTGGGTGATTCCAGTATGCCTTCAAGAACACATATAAAATAGTGCAAGTGCATGTTTTTAACTTCATAACTACATAAATTCAGATTTTTGCCTGTAGAGAAGAATGAGTTTAAACTCCCACCAGTAGGGTGTGCTGTTACACATCCGTGCCAACACTTGATGTTTTTAGACTTCTTAAATTTTAAGAATCTCATGGATATAAAATGGGATCTTGATGTGATTTCAATTTACTTTTCTCTAATAAATATTGAGATTGGAAATCTTTCTTATGGTTATTAGCCACTCATTTCCTCTTCTATAGTATTTTCTATTGTGTTGTCTTTTCATATCAGTGTTTTTATATTCCGGGTAATATTTACCCCTTATTGAGGGTACTGTTGCAGACATTTTCTCTCAGGTTGTTGCTTGCCTTCTTTATACTGTCCTTTGAGAAACAGTTCGTAACTTTAATGTTGTTGTGTTTCAGTCTTTTCCTTTACAGTTTGTGCTTTTGAATCTTATTTAAGAAATCCTTTATCTCCTAAAAATTTTATAGTTTGTGCCTTACACATATGTGTCTTTACCTAGAATTGAGGTTTTTTTTCTCCCCAAATATGTTTATTTTAACTTTCAGTGTTACAAGATTGATTGTTCATGCACCACACCCAGTGCTCCATGCAGTACGTGCCCTTCTCAATACCCACCACTAGCCTCGCCCATTCCCCCTAGAATTGAGTTCTGAATGTAAGAGTCCAATTCTTTTTTAATGGATAACTATTTCAGTACTATTTATTGAAGAGTTCATTCATCTTCCTGAGATCACTGTTGCCAGCTTTGTCATAAATCAAGTTTCCATATATATGTGTGTTTCTGTATGTTCTAGTCCAATGGTTTATCTCTATGCCAGTAGCTCATTCTCTCAAGTGCTGTAGCTCTTTGAGAAATCTTACTGTGTAGTAAGACAGTCCTTACCCTTAGGAGTTTCGTGGCTATTTGTGATTCTTTTCTCTTCCATATAAACTAATAGATCATCTTGACAAGCTTGAAAAAAATCTTTGGCCTTTAACTAGAATAATAGTGATTCTGTAGATCAACTTTGAAAAAACTGATATCTTTATGGTTTTGAATTTCTATCCCTGGACATGGTATATCACTCTGTATGTTTGGGAGTTTTTCAGATCTTTTCAGTAGAGTTTAATCATTTTTTTAATAAAGACCATGAATATGTTGGGGCGCCTGGGTGGCTCAGTCATTAAGTGTCTGCCTTCAGCTCAGGTCTTGATCCCAGTATGCCTTGATCCCAGTATGCCTTGATCCCATAGTCCTGGAATTGAGCCCTGCATCAGGCAGGGAGCCTGTTTCTCCCTCTCCCTGCTGCTCTCCCTCCTTGTGTGCTCTCTCTCTCTCTCTCTCTCTCTGTCAAATAAATAAATAAAAAATCTTTAAAAAAATTTTTTTAAAGATCATGAATATCTTTTTATATTTATTCCTGGACACTTTATATTTTTTGTAGTATTATAAATGTTCTGTTTCTCTTTGGAAAGTGCATATTTCAGTTACTGGGTACAGTGTTCAATATACATGTATTAGAATAAGATTATTAAATTATATCTGGATATAATATGTAGATATGTAATATGCTTATTGATATTTAGTATACTTTATCTGCCATTTGCTGGTAATTTAAAATCCTCTGGTTTTCCATTTTTTCTTACAGTTTTTGCTTTGTGTTTATCAGTCCATGTTATTGGGTATACACAAATTTAGACCTACTTGTTGACACAGTCAATCTGTAAGAATGTAGCGGACCTTCTTTCTAACTCCATTTTTTGCTTTATTGTCTATTTTGTTTGGTAATAATTTAACCATACAACTTGGTTTTTATCAGTATTTGTTTGGCATGCTTTTTACGATCATTCATCCATTTACTGTTAACCTCTTTTTTTTTTTTGGCGGGGGGTCTTATGTTTAAAATGTGTCTGGGAAACAGCATACAGGTTAGGTGTTTAAAAACATTTAATCATTTAGTCTTTGCCCTTTTCTTGTTTAACTTAGTCCACTAATGTTTATTGTGATTGCTTCTGCATTTGGATTCTTTAAAACATTTGGGGACTTTGTCCTTTTTTTTGCCTTCTTTTGAAAAAAATTAGATGTTTTTTCCATATCATTTTTTATGCTACTTATTTAGAAGAGACTGTTGGAGTAAAGGAGAAGGGAGTATATATAAGTGATTCTCAGTCTTGACTACATATTTAATTCACCTAGAAACTTTAAACAATATGAATGCCTAGGCTGTGCTCCCAGAAATTCAAATTAATTGGTCTGAGATATAGCCTGGCATGGGGAATTTTTAAAGCTTACCAGGTGCCATCAAAATTGAAAGCTACTGCCTCTGGAGTAACTCTTAAATATATGACATTAAATGTAGACACAGGCTTAAAAAGCTGGGTGATTATGACCAACATCCTTTTCTCCCCATTGCTCTTTTGCCTCTACCAACCAGGAGACTTCACTAGCTAGTTCATTTTTTTTTCTGTTATGTACTAGTATGCTCAGATTTATATTGGGTCCTATGTTGAGAATTACTTCCTTAAAAAATGTTTTTTAATTAAAATAAGCTGGGGAGCACCTGGCTAGCTCAGTCAGTGGAGCATGCAACTCTTACTTGATCTTGGGATCAAGCCCCACATTGGGTGTAGAGATTACTTAAAAATAAAATCTTAAAAAATAAAATGAGCTGGTCCTCAAATCTTTTTTTATCCAGGAGATAAAGCTGACACATGAAATTGTAAGCAGAATAACTAAATGTTGAAGTGGATTTTCTAGGATAATTATACAGAATAATTTATACAGAATTATTAAATGTCAAATGTGCTTCACATTTTGTTTTATAAGTCTGCTAAGAGAGTTCTCTGACAAGGAGAACTTAGGTGCTAGAGTGACAGAGATGTCCACAGCGTGAAGTAGGCAGCTTGTGACCCTTTTTGATATTTCTGTTTTTTATTTTTACCCTCAACTTTGACTTTTCTGCTTACAAAAGAACCCAGATTCATCTCAGGTCCATTTCCAGAAAGTTAAATTGGTAGGAGTTTGGAGAAGGGAGAGAAGCCCATATGAGAAACATGCCTATAGGGTTAATTTAGAGTGATGCATATCACTTACTTACTACAATAATTAATTCTTAACCAATATTGGGTACATAACCTGTGCTGAAAATATAATGGTTAAAAAGTACACAGAAGTTTTTTCCTTTAGAATGTATATATACTTGTAGAAAGGGAAATACAGGAAGTAAAATATATAGTGTATTAGGTATTGGTAGTAACTGTCTAAAGATAGTTCCCTCTTGTACTCTGCTTCCCAATATTAAAACCTCTCTGGTGTCCCCTCCCACACTTCATTGGGCTGTTTCTCTGTAACCAGTAGAGCAAGATAGAAGTGAAGCTTCCTTGGCGACGTCAAAGCCTCAGTTTCTGCCTTTGGCCTTTTGGAATGTTTGCCCTGGGGCAAGGGAGGATCTGAGTAAGAAGGCTGGCTAGAGACCATCATGCTTTGAGCTAGCCCGTACTAGTTATGTGGGAAAGCTGAGTGGTACGATAAAGATTCCTGGTCAGCACCCAGCTGTTTGAGCCATCCCAGCTAAGTTACCAGCCCTGTAGTTGAAGAAGTCGTCTTGGATATTTAGTGCTGTTGAGCCTTCGTATGACTTCAGTACCAGCAGCCATTTGGCTGTGACCACAGGAGACACCCCAAGCAAGAACCGCCCAGATAAATCTAGGCAACCCACAGAATCATGAAAGATAGCAATAGATACTTGTTTTAAGCTATTAAGGCTTAGAGTGCTATGTTACTCAGCAGAACAGAATAAATGGTAATTTGTACAGTGGAATAAATTAAAGTTAGGAGAGGGACGCCTGGGTGGCTCAGTAGATTGAGCATCTGCCTTTGGCTCTGGTGGGTCATGATTGCAGGGTACTGGGATGGAGTTCCACATCGGATTCCTTGCTCTGCAGGGAGACTGCTTCGCCCCCTGCTTGTGCGGTCTTTCTCTCTGACAAATAAGTGAATAAAATATTTAAAAAAAACAAAAACCTAAAGTTGGGGAAAAGAGGTTAAGAATTTGTTGGGGGAGATTCAAGTTTAAACCGGATTGTCAGAAAAAGACTCAGAAGATAAACAAAAAACATGATGGATGTGAGGAAGTGAATAATGTTAATGCCTGGGGGAAGGACATCCTCTAGTTAGAAGGAACAGCAAGTACAACGGCCCTGTGCCTGGAACTCCCTGACGTTTTTAAGAAATGACCATGAAGGCCAGTGTAGATGTAGTGAGTGGGGAAAGAGCGGCAGGAATTGAGATCAGACTGGTATAGCAGGTTGGGAGTTCTTGTAGATTATATAGGGTTCTGATGATGTACTTCTTTATAACGAACATAGGTTGTAATAATCCCTTTTCTCTCCTGAAGTGCAATATGGATAACCGAAGGTTTTTATGCACTTAATTTTAAAAAGAAGATAATACAGTATTCCCACCTTCCTTATAAAGAATACATGAGTTGAAAGTAATACAATTTGCATATTTCATTGTATGAATGCTGTGGCATCACAAGTCTAGAATATAAGTAGTCATTAAATAGAGTTGCTGACTTTGAGAGCTATAAATTAGGTTCTAAGGAGGTGTGTTGTATTAGTGACTCAGATGCCATGAAAAATGTTGCTAATGGTGATGGGATTTTGTGATTTAGTAAAAAAAAAAATTTTAAGAGAGAAAGAAAGTAGGCACATACATGGGGCAGGAGGGGCAGAAGGAGAAGAAGAGAGAGAATCTTAAGCAGGCTCTACACCCAGCCCAGAGCCCGAGTTGGGGCTCAATCCCACAACCCTGAGACTGTGACCTGAGCTAAGAGTCAGATGCTTAATGGACTGAGCCACCCAGGCGCCCCTATAGTGAATAATTCTTGACAGAGTTCTATAGCAAACCAAATTCTACACCAAGCAAGGCTTCCCATGGAGGAATGCATTAATTAGCATGGAGGGTGCCTTCTGGAAAATTCAGAGTATATTTAAAGAACAAAATTCACATAATTCACATGAATGTTGCATGGGATATTTGAAACTCTGGTAGTATCCAGTAAACTCAAATATCTCTTCCTAATCTCGTGATAATCAGCAGCATTCCCACTAGAAACCTCAGATAAAAGGCTTTGCAGGCCATTGTAAGAGCTTTAACTCTGAATGAAAAAAGTCATTACAGAGTTCTACACAAAGGAGTAACAAATTACTTGTTTTAATGAAATCATTCTGGCTGCTTTATGGAGAGTAAATGGTAGGTGGGTAAATATAGAGAAAGAAAAACTAGTTAAGAATCTGTTGCAATAGAGGCGCCTGGGTGGCTCAGTTGTTAAGTGTCTGCCTTCGGCTCAGGTCGTGATCCCAGAGTACTCCGATCGAGCCCCACATCAGGCTCCCTGCTCAGTGGGGAGCCTCTTTCTCCCTCTCCCACTCCCCCTGCTTGTGCTCAAGCTCTCTCACTGTCTCTCTCTCTGTCGAATAAATAAATAAAACCTTTTTTAAAAAATCTATTGCAATAATCTAGATGGACAGATGATAGGAGTTTAGACCAGAGTTGAAATGGTAGATTCCAAAATGTGGTTGGATTCTGGATATATTTAGAAAGTAGTTGATGCATGTCAGTACCAGGCACATTTTCTTATTGTTTTTTATCATCTCCCTTCCTGGCTTATATTTTCCTAGTTAGATTGGCTAGTTCACATCTGCTAGAGACCTTTAAACTTTTTATATGGAGGGGATTTTTTTTTCTACGAATGGTTGTTTCCACTACTAATTTTTTATCATTTTATTTTTTTCATCAGAAGTATATTCTTTAATCCCTAACCCCTATTTCCCCCACCTCCCCACTAGTAACCATCAGTTTGTTCTCTATAGTTAAGAGACTAGTTCTTGGTTTGTCTTTCTCTTTTTTTTCTTTGCTTGTTTGTTTTGTTTCTTAAATTCCACATTTGAGTGAAATCATGTGGTATTTGTCTTTGACTTATTTCATTTAGCATAGTACTCTCTAGCTCAGACTCTGTTGTTGCTAATTAAATAGTTAGGGCCACCTGGCTGGTTCAGTCTGTTAAGGGTCTGACTCTTGGTTTAGTCTCAGTTCATGATCTCAGGGTTGTGAGCTAGAGTCCTGTATCAGTGTCCATGCTCAGTGAGGGGTCTGCTTAAGATTCTCTCCCTCTACCTCTGCCCCTCCCCCCAATCACTCTCCCTCTCTCTCACTCAAATAAATAAAATTTTTTTAAAATTAGCATAAAGTATAAAGTGGATTTTCCTTTTTTATTTTTCCTTTTTTTTTTTTGTTAATGTGAACTTTAATGTTATTGTCCATGCATTAGAATTTAGGTACTCATAAATGAAAAGAAAACAGTAGACCCTTTTGAGCTTATTCTCTCTAGGGTGAAATGGTAGGGCCAGTGCCATTTAATGTTTTGAGGGATGGGTTTTTGTTGAAAGTCAGACACTTATGGATGCCATCCTTGAAAGAAGGATTCCATGGCATTGTTGACTTAAGGAGATACTTTGACCCCCAAAAATGATATCTTTTTTTGATAATGTTTGAATAACACCAAAATGAGATTTGTATTAATATGCTTTATAATAGTTTATTCTTAAGCACCACAGCCAGAGATAAAGGATGACCAAGCCCTAATATTCCATGTATCATTACCTTGCTTTGTTTCGCACAGTAACTACAAGAAAATATGTTGTCTTTTAATTGTTGGTTGGATTTAATTTTTATACTGGGTTGAGGTATGGGACATAAGGGACTAGCTTTCATAGAAGGAAATTTGATAATGATTCAGGATGCTTGGTGCAATTTTGTTTTCTAAAGATTTGAGTGCTTATTATGTTTAGTGGTAGCCAAATCCTTTAGGAGGGACAAAAGAAATATAACAGTCCATACCAAGAAGTAGCTAGAGAGGAGATGGGTTCTTAGAAAGTTGAACAACAGTAAAAAGTAGTGAATGATTAAGTGGAAAAGATTGGTAAAGCATTATATCTTAGGGGGAACTTACAACATAAGCAAACACTCAGGGTAAGGATGACTGAGGCAAATTGGGGAAATAAGATCAGTTAGGTTAAAAGAGTATTGTCGATATGTTTTTCTGTTTTTGAGGGTTTTTAATGGAGAATAATGGGAAAAAACCCTGAAAAGGTCAAGTAGGTTAGAACAGAGTAGAGGACACACTGCAGAACCACTGAGGATTTGTAAGCCTGATGAAAGCAAGAATAGGTTGGTTAGAAGGCGGGAGAGATAGGAGAGGAGTAGGTGGTAGGTCATTGGCCTAAAATCTAGGTATGAAATGATATGCACAAGGTCCTAATAGCAATGGTAAACATGGAAAGGAGGGAGCGAAAGAAAAGGGTTTTGTTTTGTTTTGTTTTGTTTTTTTAAAGAGAGAGAGAGAATGAGTTGGTTGGGGGTGGAGCAGAGGGAGAGAGAGAAGCGGACTCCCCGCTGAGCAGAGAGACTGATGCAAGGTGACAAGGGGCTTGATCCCAGGACTCTGAGATCATGACCTGAGCTGAAAGCAGCTGCTTAACCAACTGAGCAACCCAGGTGCCCCTGAAAGAAAAGTTTTTTAAGTGTTAAAGATGAGGAAAGGGTTTGGAACCAATGCTTTTATGATCAGGAAGGACTAAGAAGAGTTTTTCTGATAAGCAATATTCCAAATTTGCCTTTACTGCTTGAATATTTTCCTCTCACCTCCTCCTCCTGAGATTCTCACTTATTCATCTCAGTAAGTGGGAGGAAGTGTTCATTTAGTTGATATGTACAAGTGGCTTAGGGACTCAACTCTGGACAGTAGATTTTCCTTCTCGTGATATAGGGGCTAGAAGATGGGATGAGAGGATAGGTAGGGAGCTCGGAGCATATCCGTCATATCCATCTTTATAGCCCCAGTCTGACAACTAATATGCCAAAATTAATATTTTTTCAGTGATAATTGAGAAATTGGTTGGTACATTTTCCCTGACTCTTTCATATTTGGGAGCAAATTTGACTTTCTACAATTAGCATTGTTTCTTTGAGGGGGGGAAGTAAGGCAGCATTGTTTATTCACCTTTTGTTTTGCCCCAGCCTCACCCTCTGATCTTAAAGACTTCAGACCCCTTTTCTCAGTTCGTTCTTTGTTCTTTCTCTCTCAGACTGCTCAGTAGGAAAGCAGACTGTTTACAAACAGTCTGAGCTAACAACTTCCTTTTCTGCTGATCAGATAGCTGCCAAAGTGAAACCTTTCTCAGGGCTGAGGGTGGGTGTTCTAGTTAGTGGGTGTTCTGGAATGTAAATGGATCTTTATTTTAAGAAAGATTATTTTTATACCAGAAGTTCAGTGTATACCAAGATACACACACATTCCTAGCGATTGGAAAGTATGGAAACATGAACTGGACTTACTGGAGATTATTAGATCATTCAAAGGCCTGCTTCTGTGGCTTGTTAATAACAGGAGGCTCTCAAAACTGCCATAAACCAGCAAAGTAGAATGCAGCTTATTGAGCCTGTTTCCCCTGGCTTTAGTTTTTATAGTGAGATGCAGTCTATTGCATGTCAGGGCAATTCCTATAGTGTGATAGCAGCCCCCTTTGAAACAGAGCTTGATGGGAACATAAAACTACTAAACCACCAATCTTTGGGGACTGTATGAAAGATTTACTTTCTGTGTTTTGTTTTATATAATCCAAATTCCATACTTAGGACAGAATTACATACTTTAAAAAAAAAAACATTTTGAATCCTGTTGTGTTATTTCTACTGCACAGGAGAAAAAAATACTAGGAAGCAACATGGTATATTAGATAATCATACTAGAAGTAGAAGCTGAGAAATCTGGATTTTACTACAAGTCTTGCCAGAAAGTGGTTTGGTATGACATTTGACTTAACATTTAACACAACAGGGGCACCTGGCTGGCTCAGTGGGTTAAAGCCTCTGCCTTCAGCTCAGGTCATGATCTCAGGGTCCTGGGATCGAGCCCCGCATCAGGCTCTCTGCTCAACCGGGAGCCTGCTTCCCCTTCTCTCTCTGCCTGCCTCTCTGCCTACTTGTGAACTCTCTCTCTCTGTCAAATAAATAAATACAATCTTTTAAAAAAATTTTAACACAACATTTTTAAGCTTTAGGTGCTTTTTTTTCCCCCATTAAAAAGGAAGTTATATTAAGTTCTCATGTAATTCCAGATTCATTATTTATTATCTGTATCCCTAAAGGCATAGCCTCTTAATAAACCCTTAATTGGGGTAAAGAAAGAAAATAGGATATTCACTGTTTTCATGGAGCTTACAGATGGTAAGTACTCTCTCTCTTTCATGCTCTTTAAAGGAAATTGTGGATTAGGGTAAACAGGGCAGTGGCATGCTGTTTTGATTTTAGACCTTTGGTTTCTCTGCCATACTTCATCTTTATACATTCTGTTGTTGACTTTTCCTCCCTGGGATTATCAGTACACTAAATGGGGAAAAATGTGGGGGATGCAGGAGAGGGGGATACAAACTAGAAGATGGAAAAAGTCCAAGGAGGTAAAACACGGTGCTTCATAACCTAGGAAATTAAATAAAATTTCCATTTTGATTGCATTCTTTCCCACTATTTAGTTTATGGTTCCTTACTCTAATCTCCTTGCTATGCATTTTACATCGAGGCAGAGTCAGATTTGTGTGAGTTTTTCTGTTTCATTCCCTTGAGATGTTGAAACTCCTCAGCTATATTTGTTCTGCTATGAGAACAGATAACTAGAGGGCAATTCAAAGTACTTATTTAATATTTTCTTGGAAATCCTCAAACGGAGAAATTTAGACACACACACACACACACTTGATATGAAACTCCCTGAGATACCCCCATTTAAAAAATTTTGGTAGTTCTTTGTTTCTCGTTTCTTGTCTTTGTATTTTATGTCTTCCAATGGCAGAATAACCTAGCAAAAGAAAATTTCCTGTTGTGCAGAATAGAGAAAGACTGGATTAATTTGTGTTGCACTAATAAACCTTATGTGATCAGGGCAAAGTTAGTTGAATCGAAGCCTATTGGAGTGGGAGGAACTTTAAAATCACCCATTGTGACTTTCAAATGTTTTGCTCAAAAGTCATTTCCAGATAAAATCTTTTTACTGTGACCCAATATATAATCTAGATAAAGGTAACAACTGTTTATCGGGCAGCTCAAATCTGCATTGTTTGGTCATTTTACGCTGACCACCTATATGAATATCTAGCAGAAAGTTGAGAGATTGCCAGAAAAGTCTTAATTATATAGGACTCTGTACATATTGCAGGACAACCTTGACTCCTGTCCACTAAATCCCCCTACCAATTTCCAAAATATTTGCTAGGAAACATCATCACTACTGAGAGGCACAAATCTATGATCTCTCCTCCAGTCATCTTATCCAGTTTCAAGGCTTTGTGTACTGTCTACATGCTGATAACTACAAACTGTTCTCTCCAGCCCTCCCCACTCTTTAGGAGCTCCAGATTTGTAGAAACAACTACCTTCTTGATGTTTTTCCTATGATGTCTAATGTACACTCAAACATAATATGGCTTAAATGTAACTCTTGATTTCTTCTCTGCAAAGCCTCTGCCTCTTCCTCTAGTCTTTTCCATATCAGTCAAAGTTACTGCTATCCGTTCAGTTACGTATTAAGTAAACAGCCTAGAAGTGAAACTTAATCTGTGCTTCTCCTGTCTGTCTTCCTCAATCCCGCATCTAATGTATCAGGAGATTATGTTGGTTTACCTCAATGTAAATTTTCATTCTCTTCATTTCTATTTCCAATGTTACCTGTCTGACTCAGGCCACTCTCTTTTCTTACCTGTGATTAGTCTTCCCATTTATACTCTCGTTCCCCTGTTATCGTCTCTCCTCTCAGACACTAGTGTATTCTTAATACACATCATGCCAAAACCCTGATTAAAATATTTCAGTGGTTACTCTGTGTTCTTAAAATAAAATCGAAACTTCTTATCATGAGTTATGAAGGCGCTACAGTGATCTCACTCCTGCCTGCCTCTCCAACTGAATCTTTTAGCACTTTCACTAATCCTTAATCTTCTCAAGCTACAGTAACCTGCCTTCTACTCCTCAAATATATGAAGCCCTTTCCTACTTCCTGAGCTCTCCACTGGATGGATGTTCTTTGTGCCTAGAATATTCCTCCCCCATAGAGCAGACACATTCTCATCCTTCAGTTCCCTGCTGGCATGTTGCTGCTTCAGGGCGCTGCCCTCCCCACCCCTAATTCTTGACTCACATTGCAATTTGTAGTTATCTTGAATCTTTATTAGTTTACATGTTCATTTTCTTTCTTCCCCATTAGACAGTATAAGCTCTCAGAGAGGACTTTTATTCATTGCTTTGTCTTTTTGTTTAGCACAGTGCCTGGATAAAGGAATGACTAGTATATACAGGTTGTTATAGGAAGTACATTGAAACGTACTAGTCTAGGCTCAGAGTGAGCATTAGAGGTGGCTGTTAGTAAGAAGCCTCATGGATGAGTGATTTATGAGCTGAATCTTGAAGAACAGGTAAGTTAGTCCAGTTAGAACGTCTGGGTAGAGGGAGCAATGTACTGTGTACAAAGGCCCAGAGATTAGCAAGGATATTTGCAATTAAACTTGACTAGAGTGCACAAAGTGAGTTTGAATTAGAACAAGAAAGCTTTAGAAGGTCACTGCCAGAGAAGGAAGTTTCTTTTCTTTGCATTTTTTTAAATAAGGAAGTTTCTTTTATGCTAGTTCAAGGGAGACTTTGGGGAACCATCAAAGGATTTTTTTATTGTTTTCAGAGTAATCAAAATTTCAGTTTTATGAAGATTATTCTGGCAGGAGGCTTGAGGTTTGATTGGAGGTTTTCAAAATTGGAGACTGTGAGACTTCTGCCTATAATTCTTCTTGGACATCTTCTATTTATTAAAGCTTTCTTTTAGGTCATGATTAAGAAACTCAATTTGTTTCCTGTTGGGGGAGACAAATTGTTTTGGTATAGCATTCCCTAAACCCTTTTACACTAAAAAGTTATGGAGGACCCTGACAAGCTTTTGTTTATATGAGTTATATTCTGTTGATATTTGTCGCATTAGAAATCAAAGGTGAGAATCATTTTAAATCTTTATTGCTTCATTTAAAATTAATTATAATAGACTCACTGTTTTAGCATAAATAAAATATTTTCTATGAAAAATACATATCTTTTCTAAAACAAAAAGAATTTGTCAAAAGAGTGGTATTTTATATTTTTATAAATTCAACAAGTGGTAGTTGTTTGAAGATTAGTTATCTTGTAGAATCTGCACTGACCTCTTCCTCGCTTTAGCTTGTGCCTGGAATACCCTACCCAGTTTATACTACAGGTTCAGTTCCAGACCACCGCAATAAAGTGACTATCACAATAGACCAAGTCCAATGAACTTTCGGATTTTCCATGCATATAAAAATGATGTTTACACTACATTGTAGTCTATTAAGTGTGCATTAGTATTATGTCCTAAAAAACAATGTATGCACTCAATTTAAATATACTTTATTGCTGGGGCACCAGGCTTAGTCCATTAAGCATCTGACTCTTGATCTCAGTTTAGGTCTTGATCTCAGGGTTGCGAGCTCAAGCCCCTCCACACCCACTGTGGAGCCTACTTAAAAAAAATGAAACAACAACAACAAAAAAACTTTGTTGTTAAAAATGCTAACCATTATTTGAGCTTTCAGTGAATTGTAATCTTTTTTTGCTGGTAAAGGATTTTACCTTGATGTTGGCAACTGCTGACTGTTCACTGTGGTGGTTGCTGAAGTTTGGGGTGGCTGTAGCAATTTCTTAAACTGCTCTAAATCAGTTTAGATTTAGAGCAATAAATCAGCTGCTCAAATGAATCAGTTGACTCTTTCTTTCATGAACAGTTTCTATGTAGCATGCTGTGTTGTTTGCTAGCATTTTACCCTCTGTAGAACTTCTTTCAGAGTTGGAGTCAGTCTTCCACAATTCTGCTGCTGCTTTAACAAATAAGTTTATGTCATATTCTAAATCCTTTGTGACTGTTTCAGCAATCCTCACGGCAGCTTCACCGGTAGATTCTATCTGAGGAAATCACTTTCTGTGCTCATCCATGAGAAGCATCTCCTCATCTGTTCAAGGTTTATGAGATTGTGGCCAATTCAGTCATATCCACAGACTCCATTTGTAATTCTGGTTCTCTTGCTCTTTCTACCACATCTGCAGTTACTTCCTCTACTGAAGTCTTGAACCCTTCACAGTCACCCATGACTTCTAAACTCCGGTTCATGTTGATATTTTGACTTCTTCCCATGAATCCAAATGTTCTTCCTGGCATCTAGAATGGTGAATTCTTTCCAGAAGGTTCTGTTTACTTTGCCCACATCCAGCTGGGGAATCACTTATCCATGGCAGCTATAGCCTTATGAAATGTATTTTCTGCATTTTAAGACTTGAAAATCAAAGTGAACTCCCTCGCTGCAGAATGGATGATGTGTTAGCAAGCATGAAAACACTGACTTTATTGTATAGCTCTATCAGAGCTCTCGGGTGACCAGGTGCATTGTCAATGAGCAGTAATATTTTAAAAGGAATCTGTTTTTCTGAGCAGTAGGTCTCAAAACTGGGCTTAAAATACTCAGGGAACCATGTTGTAAACAGATGTGCTGTCATACAGGCTTTGTTCCATTTATAGAGCACAGGCAGAATAGACTTAGCATAATTCTTATGGGCCCTAGGATTTTAGGAATGGCAAATGAGCACTGGCTTCAACTTAAAGTCACCAGCTGTGTTAGCCCCTAACAAGAGAGTCAGCCTGTCCTTTGAAGCTTTGTAGACAGGCGTTGACTTCTCTCTAGCCCTGAAAATCCTAGATGGCGTCTTCTTCCAATAGAAGGATTATTTTATCTGCACTGAAAATCTGATGTTTAGTGTAGCCACCATCATGATTTATCTCAGCTCCATCTTCTTGATAACTTGCTGCAGCTTCTGCATCAGCACTTGCTGCTTTACCTTGCAGTTTTATGTTGTGGAGATGACTTCTTTACTTAAAACTCATGAACCAACCTCTGTTAGCGTCACACTTTTCTTCTGCAGCTTCCTCAGCCTTTCTCAGCCTTCACAGAATTAAAGACAGTTAGGACCTTGCTCTGGATTAGGCTTTGGCTTGAGGGAATGTTGTGACTAGTTTGATCTTCTATCCAGACCGCTTAAACTTTCTCCATATTGGCAATAAGACTATTTGGCTTTCCTGTCATTGTGTGTTCATTGGAGTAGCACTTTTAATTTCCTTGAAGAACTTTCCTTTACACACAAAGCCTAACTGGTGCAAGAGGCCTGATATGAACGAGACACCAATAGTATTATCCACTATGACTCCATTATCAGTGCAAATATCAACAGAGTGGCAAAGACAAATAACTCATTACTATTATTAGGACAATAGTTTTGACCTCATGAGCCTCCTGAAAGGCTCTTGGGAAACCCTCTGTGAGCACAAACTACCCATTGAGAATCACTGTTTTGATATAATGCAGTGTGAAATCTTACTGCTGGTGGCAAAGGACATTGGTGTAACCCCTTTGGAAAACAGTTTGGCATAATCTGCTAATGTTAAAGTTAGGCATACCCAATAACTCAACAGTTTTCCGTACAAATGCGTATCACTAGACATTTAAAAAAAAAAGTACATAATAGCATTATTCATATTAGCTTCAAGTGGAAGCAGTTCAAATATATGTGAATAGCAGAATAAATTGTCATAAAATTAGACAATAGAATACCCTATTATAATAAAAATTAATGAATTTCAGCAAAACACACAACATGGGTAAGTCTCACAAGTATAATTCTGAGTGACGAAGTCAAACGTAGTATGATTGCCTTTATATTGTCAGAAACAAAAAAGTAATACAAAAGGTTTTTGTCAACTTTACTGAGGTGTAATTGACAACTAAAGTTGTAAGATATTTAAAGTGTGCATGATGATTTGATATACTGACACACTGTGAAAGGATCCCCCCCATCAAGTGAATTAGCACATCCACCACCTTACCTATTTACCTTTCTTGGTGAGAGAACATTTAAGTTCTGTTCTCTTAGTAAATGTCAATTATATAATACAGTTTTATCAACTATAGTTATCGTATTATACATTAGGTCTTTAGATTTTCTTTATCTTGTAACTGAAAGTTTGTACCCTTTTACCAACCTTTCCCTATTGTCCCCACCCACTAGCCATCACTTTTCTACTTTCTGTTCTGTGAGTTTGCATTTTCATTTATTTATTTAAATATTTACTTATTTGACTTAGAGAGGGAGAGATCACAAGTAGGCAGGCAGGCAGAGAGAGGGGGGAAGCAAGCTTCCCACTGAACAGATAACGCCATGTGGGACTCGATCCCAGGACCCTGAGATCATGACCTGAGCCGAAGGCAGAGGCTTAACCCCCTGAGCCACCCAGGCACCTCTGCATTTTTATTTTTGTTTTTGCTTTTAAGATTCCACATTTAAGTAATTCCATGAGGTATTTATCTTTCTCTGGCTTTTTCCCTTAGCATGTTGACTTCTAGGTTCATCCAGGTTGTTGCAAATGACAGGATTTCCTTCTTTTTTTAAACACTCAGCAATATTCCTGTGTGTATGTGTGTGTGTACGTGTATAAATATACACATCTCACATTTTTTTTTTAACTGTTCATCTGTTGGCACTTAGGTTATTTCCAGACCTTGGCTATTGTCAATAATACTGTTATGAACATGAGGATACAGATATCTCTTTTAGATAATGATTTTATATCCTTTGGATATAGACCCAGAAGCAGGATTATTGTATCATAGAGTTAGTTATATTTTTAATTTCTTGAGGTGTCTCCATACTGTTTTCGATAGTGGCTTTGCCAGTTTACATTCCCACCAACAAATGTACAAGGATTTCCTTTTCTCCACATTTTCCCTGACATTTGTTCTTTTATCTTTTTGGTAATAGAGTCCTAACAGATATGAGGTAGTATTTCATTGTAGTTTTGATTTGTATTTCTCTGATGGTTAATGATGTTGAGTACCTTTTCCTGTATGTTTTGGCTATTTGTATATCTTCTTTAGAACAATGTCTGCTTAGGTCCTTTGCCCATTTTTTATTGGGTTATTTATTTTATTTATTTTGCTTTTGAGTTATATTGAATTCCTTGTATATTTTGGATATTAATCTCTTATCAGATATGTGATTTGCAAATATTTTCTCCTATTCCATAGGTTTCCTTTTCATTTTGTTGATGGTTTCCTTTGCTATGTAGAAGCATTTTAGTTTGATGTCAAATCCAAAAAATCATTGTCATGACCAGTGTCAAGAAGCTTACCCACTATGTTGAAGTTCTAAGAGTTTTATTGTTTCAGGTCTGATGTTCAAGTCTTCAATCCATTGTTAGTTAATTTTTTGTGTGTGGTGTAAGATAGAGGCCCAGTTTCATCATTCTTTTGCATGTAGCTGTCCAGTTTTCCCAACACAATTTATTGAAGAGACTATCCTTTTTCCATTGTGTAATTCTTGACTCCTTTGTCATAAATTAATTGACCATTTATGCATGAGTTTATTTCTGGACTCTATTCTGTTCCATTTACCTATGTGTCTGTTTTTATGCCTGTAGCATACTGTTTTGATAGCTTTGTAATATAGTTTGAAATCAGGAAGTGTGATGCCTCCAACTTTGTCTTTCTTCCTCAAGGTTGCTTTGGCTAACTTGAGTTTAATAGAAAAGACTATTCAGAGTCTTTTATGGTTCTATGTTGGGATTGGTTTTCTATTTCTGTGAAAAATGCCATTGGAATTCTGATAGGGATTTCATTGATTCTGTAGATCACTTTAGGTAGTATGGACATTTTAACAATATTAATTCTTCTGATCCATGAGCATGGAATACTTTTTATTTGTGTCTTCAGTTTTTTTCATCAATGTCTTAATTTTCATGGTACAAATTTTTTACTTCCTTGGTTAAATTTTACTTCTTTCCAGTTTGGATGCACGCTCGCTCTCTCTCTCTCTTTATTTCTTTCCTTCCTTCCTTCCTTCCTTTTCTTTTCTTTTGGCCTGATTCCTCTGGCTAGAACTTCCAGTTGCTTAAAAGTGGTGAGAGCAAACATCCTTGTCTTTTTCCTCATCTTAGAGCAAAGGCTTTCCACACTTCATCATTGAATATGATGTTAGTTGTGGGCTTGCCATAGATGGCCTTGTGCTGAGGTACATTCCTTCTATACCCAAATTATTGAGAATTTTTATCATGAAAGAATGGTAAATTTTGTCAAGTGCTTTCTCTGCATCAGTTGAGATGATCATATGGTTTTTATCCTTCATCTTGTTCATGTGGTGTATCACAATGATGCATTCGTGGATATTAAACCATCTTGGCATTCCTGGGATAAATCCCACTTGATCATAGTATATGACCTTTTAATAGATTGTTGAATTTGATTTGCTAACATTTTGTTAAATATTTTTATATCCATGTTCATCAGGGATACTGGCCTATTGTTTTCTTTTCTTCTAGGGTCCATGCCTGGCTTTGGTGTTGGTAGGGCGTTTGGACTCCCAAAATGAGTTTGGGAGAGTACTCCTTCTTCTCATTTTTTGGATGATTTTGAGAAGGATTGCTATTGGTTCTTTAAATGTGTGATAGAATTCATCACTGAAGACCTTTGGTCCAGGACTTTTCTTTGTTGGAAGGTTTTTTATTACTTTTCTTCAGGGTAGGTGTATGTTTCTAGGAATTTATCCATTCTAGGTTGTTCAGTTGTGGGGCATATAACTGTTCATAGTAATCTCACAGTCCTTTGTATTTATGTGTTATCAGTTATAATGTCTCCTCTTTCATTTATAATTTTACTTGTTGAGCCCTCTCTTTTTTTCTTGGTTAAGTTGAACTTATGGCTTTTCTCTTTTGTTTATCTTCTCAAAAAACTAGCTCTCGGTTTTACTGATCTTTTCTATTGTCTTTTTAGTTTCTATTTAATTTATTTCCACTCTGATCTTTATTTCCTTCCTTCTGCTAATTTTGGGCTTAGTTTGTTCTTCTTGGGAGAGTAATATAATGTTTTGATGGTCAGGTTAACAGTTTGGGGAGAAAAGATGAGTTACTGGAAACAGGGTTGCTAGAGTTTTGTCATATGTTGTTACTTTTGTGTTTTGTGTTCTGGGCGGTAGTCACCAAGGCATGCATTTTGTGATAAATCATTGAGCTGTACTTTTCTGCATGTGTGTTACATGTACAAAACTTAAAGAAAAAAGATTAGCATGTTTTTAGTGTTATTTCAGCAAATGCTTTTAGTAGAAGCATGCTATTTTTGTTTCATAATTAAATTATTACCAATTTTTGAGTACATTAAACCTTGTTATCCTGGCATCAAAAGCTGTCTTTTCTAAAGCTTTAACATGTTTACAAATTATTTTTTTTGTTTTTATCAAATGAGATTATATTCCCTATTGCAAGTATAGTAAACTTAAAAGTTCCTAATAAGCAGTGTTTTAAATAATAAGGTGATAATTAAGTCAGTTCTGTTCCTCCATATTTATTTAAATAATGGTTTTATCACCTGATTCTGAAACCTTTGGGTTTCATTTACAAAGGGTAAAAAAAAATAAACACATTCCTATTTCTGAGTCTTATCTTTGTGGTAAAGAAACCAGAGTAAAGATCAAGATGTCCCTATATAAATACAAACAATCTCCTCAGCTTCCTGGTGCTACATGTATTCTGTGTGAGGAGTCTTTTATCTCTTTGTTTACATTTGCTAGCAGTGATAGAAATGATAGGCACTAAGGAGGGCACGTGATGTGATGAGCACTGGGTGTCATACGCACCTGATGATTCAACACTACATCTGAAACTATGATGTACTATATGTTGCCTAATTGAATTTAAATTTAAAAAAAGAAAAAAATGAGACCATCTCTCTTGGCAAATGAAGAATATAGCATGTTGATCATAGAGATTCATCCGTATGTTGATCGGAGTTTTTTAAAATGGGCTTTCCTTTTTAGAGCACTTTCAGATTGAAAGCAAAATCGAGCAGAGACATAAATACTTACCACAAACTCCCTTCCCCACACATGCATAGCCTCCCCCTTATCAGTGTCCCCCACCAAAGTGGTACATTTGTTAAATTGTTGCCTCTGTATTGCCACATCATTATCACCCAAAGTTCTTAGTTTACATTAGGATTCATTCTTTGTGTTGTACGTTGTGTTTGGACAAATGTATAAGACATATATCTACCATTGTAGTATCATACATAGTAGTTGCACTGCTTTAAAAATCCTCTGTGTTCTACCTATTCATCCCTCTCTCCACCCTTCCCCCTAGCAACCACAGAACTTTTTTATTATCTCAATGGTTTTGCCTCCTCCAGAATGCCATATAGTTGGAATCATACAGTATGTAGCCTTTCGTGTTGGGTTTTTTCACTTAGTAATATCCATTTGTAATATGACTTTTCATGGCTTGATAGCTCATTTCTTTTTAGCCGAATAATATTCTTTTATCTGGATGCACCACAGTTTATCCATTCAGCTACTGAAGGAAATCTTGGTTGCTTCCAAGTTTTGGCAATTGTGAATAAAGCTGCTGTAAACATGTGTGCAGGTTTGGATAAGTATTCAACTCCTTTGGGCAGTTATCAGTGCGGTTGCTCAAAAGTATATTTAGTTTTGTAAGAAACTACCAAATTTTCTTCCAAAGTGTGCCATTTTGATTCCCAACAGCAATGACTGAGAGTTCCTATTGCTCTGTATCTTTGCCAGCATTTGGTGTTGTCAGTATTCTGGATTTTGGCCATTCTAATAGGTTTATAGTGGTATTGCCTAACTTTTCAGCATGCTTGGTCAAGACATTGGCTGTGAGTCATTTTCTGTGGATCACATGGTTTGAATACCCCCCACCCTCAGCTGTTTTGTTAGCATTCTATGAGCCAGGTTTTGTGGGGTTTTTTGTTTTTAATTTTGGACACTCAAAGGAATAAGAAACTTGGGGAAAGTTCTGCAAGTTCCTTCGGGGTGTTAAATGAATTGATAAATGAGTGACTAATTAGGATTTTATGGATATAACCTTCTCCAGGCATATTCATAACTTACCCAAACTCAAGATTAATGCTTCATATTAAATAACATTTGTTTCACAGTGTTAACCCATGAAATTGAAAAATATTGGAGTTCCTCAGGGACATTGTCTCTTATTCATCACAGTATCCCTGCAGTTAGCCTAATACCTGGCACATAGTAGGGACTCTGTATGTATTTGTTCAGTTGAAAAATGAATTAAAGTAGGGCCTGAAAATATAGGGATATCTCTATTTGAGCTGAGACACAAATTTATTTTTCAGTGGAGAGACTTTGGAAAAGGCTTCATTCATGTTAATGCTAAGGAATGCAGTGATCAAAAATGGTGGGCTGTAGTAATTTCTTTCTAGATAGGTATCCTGGAGCAAGGGAACCAAAATAAAAAATAAACTACTGGGACTATATCAAAATAAAAAGCTTGTGAACAGTGAAGGAAACAATCAACAAAACTAACAGGCAACTTACTAAGTAGAAGATATTTGCAAATTGCATATCCTATATAGGGCTAGTATCTAAAATATATAAAGGACTATAAAACTCAACACCCAAAATATGAGTAACCCAATTAAAAAATAGAAGACACAAACAGACATTTCTCCAAAGACATTCAGATGTCCAACAGACACGTGAAGAGATGCTCAACGTCACTCATCATCATGGAAATGCAAATCAAAATTCCAATGAGATATCACCTCACACCTGTCAGAATGGCTAAAATCGACAACACAAGAAACAACAGGTGCTGGTGAAAATGTGGAGAAAAAGGAAACCCTCTCTTGCACTATTGGTGGGAATGCAGACTGGTGCAGACACTGTAGAAGACAGAATGGAAGTTCCTCAAAAAGTTAAAAACAGAACTACCCTATGATCCAGGAATCTCATTACTGGGTATTTACCCAGAGAATACAAAAATACTAATTCAAAGGTATACACGCACACAGATGTTTATAGCAGCATTATCTACAATAGCCAAATTATGGAAACAGCCAAATTTTGGAAACAGCCCACATGTTCATTGATTGATGAACGGATAAATAAAATGTGGGAGGAGTGTGTGTGTGTGTGTGTGTGTGTGTGTGTGTGTGTATTTTCATGTACATACACGGTGGAATATTGTGGGGTCTATATACATATATGCATGTACATACACAATGGAATACTACTCAGCCATTAAAAAAGGATGAAATCTTGCCATTTCTAGTGATATGAATGGAACAAGAGAGTATGATTTTAAGTGAAATAAGTCAGAGAAAGGCAAATACCATATGACCTCACTCATGTGGATTTTAAGAATCAAAACAAATGAGCAAAGGGGGAAAAAGAGAGGCAAACCAAGAAACAGACTCTTAGCTATAGAGAACAAACTGATGGTTACCAGAAGGAAAGTGGGTAGGGGGTTTCTTAAATAGGTGATGAGGAGTGCACTTGCTATGATGAGCACTGGTTGATGTATGGAACTGTCGAGTCACTACATTGTACATATGAAACTAATATTACACTGTCAACTAATTGGAATATAAAAACTTAAAAAATAAAAAGTTTAAAAATGATGGAATAACCAGAAATTAAAATATGCTATAAAGCCTCTAAATTAGTGTGTTCGGAGCACCTGGGTGACTCAGTCAGTTGAGCAGCCAAGTCTTGATTTCAGCTCTGTTCATGATCTGAGGCTCCTGGAATTGAGCCCCACGTCGGGCTCTGTGCTTGCTGGGGAGTCTGCTTGAAAATTCTCTTTCTCCCTCTACCTCCCCCCACTCACGCTCACACGTCCTCTCTCTCTCGCTCTCACTTTGTCTCTGTCTCTGTCTCTAAAGTAAATACATGAATCTAAATTTCCAAGATAGTGTTATTGGTGCATGAATAAGCCAGGGGATAGAACATAAAACCCAAGTTATACTACAAAGATAGCATCTCAGATCATTGAAGTGTTACTAGGTCAACTTCATAGCCATATAATTGTATTAACCAAAAATAAGTTGCAGAATTTTACTTACATTGTGGCAGATGGTATGATGTGAATATATGTTTTTCCCCTGGGAATTTTGGGATGGTATTGCTGTGGAATTTCTAGTGTTTCCAGCACATCAGTAGTAATTTCTATGATTCTTAGAATTATGGTACATAATCCATCTCGTCTTAACATATTTCTTTCAACCTCTGAGTATTTTATATGAGAGAAATAATAAAATGTAAGAGAATATAAAGATGTTTATTTATTATTTTTTTATATTCCTCTCTATATACTTTTAATTTTTTCAACATGGAGCCCAATATGGGGTCAAACTCACAACTCTAAGATCTAGACCTGAGTAGAGATCAAGATTCAAACCAAAGAATATAAAGACACTTTTTAAAGTAGTGTATGTGAAATTTTATAATTTCAGAATTTTAGAAATTTTTAGAATTAGAGCATTCATTCATTGTGAAAAATATTTCTGGACATAAACCAGGAAGAATGCTTGGTATCTCGTTATTTGCCTCACATATACTGATTTTTGCTATTATGGTATTTTGATAGTGTGTAAGATACTTTACTTTCTATCTTATTTCTTTAATTACATTTAATTTAGTTATTTTGTTTTTTAAGATAAAGCAGAAATATAGTATTCAGAGACTTAGAATGTTTATTTTTAAGGTGGTTATTTGGATTTCAGAGCTTATTTTCCTTTACAGAAATATGTAATAATTACATTCACAGGGTAGTCATAAGACTATTTAATGTATCATGTAGGTAAAATACTGTAACTTTTAAAGACAACTTATAAAACACTGGTAATTAAGCAAAACAAAAATGGCAAAATTGAATAAGAAACTATTTTATCCTTGAAGAAAATAAGAGAATGAGAAGTATTGACACAGGGATCCTGCAGTCATATGCTGGACATTTTTAAGAGTTGCAAATATTGGTCTGTGGTTTTTTATAATGTTAAACATACAGGAAAAGCATAGAAAATAGCAACCAAATGTCACCCAGCTCAATATTTTGCTTCAGAAACTTTAAAAAATAAAACCTGCAATTTTTAGGGTTATGTTTAATTTTTAATTTTAAACCTTATGACTCTCAAAGTGCTTGATGTAAATTTGAGTAATTTTAAGACTTAAAAGCATAGGGGTGCCTGGGTGGCTCAGTGGGTGAAAGCTTCTGCCTTCCGCTCAGGTCATGTTCTCAAGGTCCTGGGATCGAGCCCCACATCGGGCTCTCTGCTCAGCGGGGAGCCTGCTTCCCCACCTCTGTCTGCCTACTTGTGATCTCGCTCTCTCTCTGTCAAATAAATAAATAAAATCTTAAAAAAAAAAAGACTTAAAAGCATAAAGAAAGAAGAAATAAGGAAGCAGTCCCAGAGGTGGCTGGGGGTGATTTATTTAGAGAGTAAAGTTTGTATAAGAGAGTATATAGATATATACCTTCTTTGGAACTGAGTGAGCCACATCCATGAAAATGCAGAAACAGATCTAGAAATAGAAAAAAAATTTTTTTCAGTGATCAGAAGATTATATTGATGATAGTATTTTATACTTTCCAAATTTTCCTGTTTGAATAGATGTCAGAATTAGTGTTCGAAAGGTGGGCGAGAGAGTATATGCCTTTTTATATTTAGCCAAAAATGGTATTTAATTATGTAGGATGTCTGCAAATTATGTGTTTGTGAGTGCGGGTGGATAGAAGGAAGATAGAGTCATAGTAGGCACACAACTTAACTTCTGTGAGGAAAATGAAAAAATTTCCTCTAAGCTACTTTAAACATATAACCATATATTCAGAATACATTCTCTACCTTTTGTATTTTTAAAAATTATTGCAGATGTTAAGATGATGGTTACATTAAAGAAACAATAAACATCTATTTACAGGTCTATCAGGAAAGTGACAGAGTATTGATTATAAACAGTATAGTTTTAAGAGTTATATAAGGAATACTTTCTGCAATACTATATGCTAACAGTACATATGTTCGAAAACAAACATACCCCAGAAGTGCACTAGAGGTAGCTTTTAGAGCAGCAAAGCCATGACACTGCTCGAAGCTTTTACAGCTAAATGTGTTATATATGCTTTTTGTGCTTTCCTTGCTTCTTTGTTAGACTTTGTCTTTTCTGATTTCTGATGGCTAACTCCCTCTGTCCACCGTTGACTCACTCTTGGTCAACAAGCATTTATGGAACCATTGCTAGTCTCTGGCACTGTGATAGGTGCTTAGCATACCAAGATATATAAGCTCATTCCCTACTCAAAGAATTCAGTGATCATTTGGCCTTCTCTTCCCTGGCTTTCCCCCAACTGCGTTATTATTACAGGTAGTGGAGTAAAACCATCTATATTGTCTTGGTATTTGATTTTGTTCCATACTTGGTTCTTGGTTTTAAATTTTTTATTGGTGCTGATCAAAAGAATCTGCACTACTGTAGGACAAAAGATAAAATCATGAGTGTTTATGTGGTAAAGAATACATGGGGGATGGGGCACCTGGCTGGCTCAGTCAGTAGAGCACACAACTCTTGATCTCAGGGTCATAAGTCCAAGCCCCATGTTGGACATAAGCTTACTTTAAAAATATTAATAATTATAATAATAAACGAAATCTGCTTGTGTCAACAAACCTATTTTTTAAAAAAGAATACATGAGGGGCGTTTGGTTGGCTCAGTCGGTTAACCGTCTGCCTTCAGCTCAGATCATGATCCCAGGGCCCTGGGATCGAGTGTCACATCAGGCTACCTGCTCAGCAGGGCTGCTTGTCCCTGTCCCTTCCCCCCCAACTCATCCTCTCTCTCTCTCTTTCTCATTCTCTCTCAAATAAATAAAATCTTTAAAAAAGTAAAGTAAAATAAAATAAAAAAATAAAGAAGAATACATGGAATAAAACCCATATGCCATTTGAGTATTTGCTAATAGTACCTCAGATTGTACTTAAAAAAAATATGTATATATATATATATAGCTTTAGATGTATTTTTTGAACAGATAATATAGTTCACAGTTCAAAAGGTTACTAATTTAAAAGTACAGAAGGATTCTATCCCACCTTTGTTCCCTAATGATCTGTTATCTTTCCCCAGAATCAACCGCTGTTATTTCTTGTGAATCCTCAAAATATTATGTGGCACTTTCACATTGTGGTAGTGAGATTCTGGCCAGAGATTCTGGCCAGACCACCTTGATTCATATTGTGCATCACATTAGGCAAGTTAAATAAATAACCTCTTCGTCTCAATTTTCTCCTCTATAAATGGGAATACTAATAGTTTATTAGGTTGCTCGTAAACTCTAGCACAATGCATGGCACGTAGTACGTGTTTAGTGCATGTTGGGTATGGTTGTTTCTGGAAATCTGTATATATCTGAATGTGTAATCTTTTAACCTCAGGAATACAAAGTTGAATTAAACATAATTTTCATTCATGGTACACTGTTAATGGTCTTTGGAAGGCACTCATATCATAATTACTGTGTAAGAAAACCATTCATTCTTTCCTATGAGTCTGCAGGTCATTTGGGTGATTCTGATCTGTGTTGGACCCTGTCGAGGATGGCCTCACATGTCTCTCAGATTTCTCTGTCATGTTAATCAGGGCATGATCCCTTTGGTGGCATAGGTCCAAGAAAGAATATGGAAATGCACAAGCACCCTTTTCAAGCCACTATTTTTGTCTATTTTTTTACCATATCATTGGTCAAAAGAAGGCACATCGCCAAACCCAGATGTAGCATGCAGTATGCCAAGGGGTACTGGTACAGAGAGGTGTAAAAAATTGAAGCCATTAATGCATTTAATCTAATCTAATCTACTCTGTAGTAATTGCAGTGCAGCAGTTGGTGGTTGTCTTAAAGCACGAGAGTCAGTGGTACGGAAAATAAGCGAGTAACTAGAGATCACCTGGCACCTCGGTGTATGTGTGTCACCGTGTCAGACTGCCACAGTCTTCTGGGAGTCATGACGTCAGCTTTATTTTCTCCTCTCAAATCTTTTGCACATTGCCTCTCAACAACAGATGGCCGAGTATAACCTAGAACCAAGCAGAGAGGGGAATTTTAGGAAACATAGTCCTCCTTTTCAATGGGAGTAGTAATGCCAAGCTGACAAAGTACAGTTCATCACAGCCCCTTTCTTGTTTTGTTTTTTTCCTCTTTATCTCAGTCTCTGCTCCCATTCTTTTTTCTTTTCTGTCAGAGGTACTCACTTTAATGTTGTTGAAATATCTTTTATTGTGTATGTAGCCTCATAAAATATGAATGACGTTTTGTATGTGATTTTAGTTTACATTAATGATGACGTATTGTGTATCTTGTTCTGTTTCCTACTTTTTCCCATTTACCTCTGTTGAAATTCTGTCCATGTAGGTACATTTATTTGTTGCTTCTCATTGCTACAAAATATTTAATGGTATTCGCTGCATTTTACTTATTCTAGTTAAGGACTCTTGAGTTGTCCACTTCTAAGTTACACCCAGCAAAAAAGTACTGCAATAAATAGTCTTCAACATATTCCCTAATGGACTTGTATAAGAATTTCTCTGGAATATGTATCTAGGAGTGGAATTCCTAGGTCATAGGGTATATGTATTCTTAACTTTGTGAAGTTCTCTGGAATAGTAGTACCAGTATACACTATATGACTTTATGAGAAAGCTCCGGTTTTCCTATGAATTAGTTCTCTATTACTTTGTCAGAAATTTATTTTTTTTTAAAGATTTTATATTCATTTGAGAGGGGGGGAGGATAGGGCAAATGCACTAGAGCACGAGCAGGGGGGAGCATCAGAGGGAGAGGGAGAAGCAAGGAGCCTGATGCGGAGCTCAGTCCCAGGACCCTGAGATCATGACCGGAGCTGAAGGCAGACGCTTAACCAACTGAGCCACCCAGCTGCCCCAGGTTTTCTATGACTTTGTAACAAATTGCTTCAAACCTAGTGACGTCAAACAACACCCATTACTACTCACTTCTGTATATCATTAGTCCAGGATGGTGTAGCTGGGTTCTCCACTCCCAGTCTCACAAGGCTGAAAGCAATGTGTGTGCCAGTTGTAATCTCCTCTGGAATTTGACTTTCTCAAACTCACTTCTGCTCTTAGCCCAATTTGGTTCCTTGCAGTTCTAGGATTGAAGTTACCATCTTGTTGCTGACTGTTGGCCAGTTTGCTCTCAGCTCATAGGGACTGTCCTAAGCACCCTTTTTGCATGTGGCCTTCTCCATCTTCAAGCCAAGGACAACTTGTTGAATCCTTCTCCTGCTTCAAATCTCTGACTTCCTCTTTTGCAACCAGCTGTAGAAAACATTTCTGCTTTTAAAGGGCTCATGTGGTTAGGTTGGGAATACCCAGAAAATCTCCAGATCTTGAGGCCCTCTGATTTGGAACTTTATTTTTTCATTTTTTGGATCTTTTAATAAATAAACTATAAGGCAGGACAAGTAAATATCTCACTTTTTTTCATTTTTTGCTAATTTCTTTATTTTTTTCACATGGTAAGTATGTTCTTTAATCCTCGTTACCTACTTCACCCATTCCCCCCCACCCATCTCCCCTCTAGTAACCATCAGTTTGTTCTCTGTAGTTAAGAGTCTATTGATTTGCCTCTCTCTTTTTTTTTCTATTCCTTTTCTTGTTTGTTTTGTTTCTTGAATTCTGCATGTGAACGAGATCATATGGTATTTGTTTTTCTGATGACTTATTTCACTGGCTTATTTCACTTAGCATTATACTCTAACTCCATCCATGCCATTGCAAATGGCAAGATTTCATTCTTTTTTAGGGCTGAATAATATTCTCATATACATAGATACAATAATATTCTCATATACATAAATATATTTGTATACTCCACGTTTTCTTTGTTCATTAACTTACAGATGAACACTTGGACTGCTTCCATAGTTTAGCTATTGTAAATAATGCTGCAGTAAACAAAGGGATGCATGTATCCCTTTGAATTAGTATTTTTGTGTGTTTTGGGGGTAAATACCCAGTAGCCCATTGCTGCATTGTAGAGTAGTTCTCTTTTTAATTTTTTGGGGAACCTCCATACTGTTTTCCACAGTGGCTATTCCAGTTTGCATTCCTAAGAGAGAGTTTCCTTTTTCGCCACATCCTCAACAGGACCTGTTGTTTCTTGTGTTTTTTGTTTTAGACATTCTGATGGTGTGAGGTGATATCTCATTGTGGTTTTGATTTGCATTTCCCTGATTAGTGACGTTGAGTATCTTTTCATGTGTCCATTGGCCATCTGAATGTCTTCTTTGGAGAAATGTCTGTTTGTGTCTTCTGCCCATTTTTTAAGCGGCTTATTCATTTTTGGGGTGTTGAGTTAATGTGAGTCCTTTATATATTTTAGATACTAACCCTTTATTGGAAGGGTTTGCATTTGCAAATATCTTCTCCCAGTCAGTAGGTTGCCTTTTAGTTTTGTGTTTCCTTCATTGTTCAGAACCTTTTTATTTTGATACAGTCCCAAGAGTTTATTTTTGCTTATTTCCTTTGCCTCAGGAAGCAGATGTAGAGAAATGTTACTACAGCTGATATCTGAAAGATTACTGCCTGTGCTCACTGATTTGGAACTTTAGTTGCAAAATCCTCATGGCAGTTCCTGGCTTAGTGGTTGATTGAATAAACCAGGGGCTGAGAATCTTGGGCACGTCTTAGATATCTGCCCACCATACCCTGAATCTGTACCTACACATGACATTAAATAACTTTGTAATCCTTGTCAATCTGGCATATGTAATGAATTCTTCTTAAAATGCCTTATTTTCATTTGCATTTCTTTAGTTTGTAGTGAATTTGAGTGTCTCCTCATACATCTTAGCCATTCAAATTTTCCTCTTTTGTAAATCTCTTTTCATATCCCTTGTCCAGTTGGGGAACAGCTTATTTTCTTTCTTGTTTTCT
The DNA here is from genome assembly GCA_028533885.1 of Nasua narica. NCBI lineage: Eukaryota > Metazoa > Chordata > Mammalia > Carnivora > Procyonidae > Nasua > Nasua narica. The sequence continues at coordinate 49,546,985 of CM052815.1, read as the reverse complement.
TGTCGGGAGGTCCTTATTTGTCCTGTCCATCAATCACTTGTTAATTTTAAGTGCTGAAAATATCTTATTCTTTTTTTTTTGTAGCACTTTATTTTTTAATATTCTCTCCAACCATCATTGGGCTCAAACTCTAAACCCCAAGATCAAGAGTCGCATTATCTTCTGACTGAGCCAGCCAAGTGCACTGAAAATATTTTCTCCTTAATCTGTCATTCTTCTTCTAACTTTGCCTATATCTTCCTTTATTAAATAGAAATCCTTAATTTTAATGTCAAATTTGTCCATTTTTCAGTTTACCATTTGCAGTGTGGGGATCTTGTTAAAGAAATCCTACGCACTGGCAAGATCACAAAATTGGATGCATAATCAGTATTTTTTTATTCTTCATTCCTAAGAAGTTTTTAAGATTACAAATCTTGAATTTGTAATCCCATGTTAGGTTTTGATCCTGTCAAATCCAATAGTTACTTGTTTATGCTTTTTTAAAAATTGCGGTGAAATTCAGATAAAATTAACCATTTTGAAGGGTACATTTTGTGGCATTTGTTGCATTTATTGTGTTATTCAGCTACCGCCTGTATCAAGTTTAAAACATTTTCATTATCCCAAAACAAACCTCGTGCCCCATTGCCATATCTCCTACTCCCTCCAGACCCAGGGCTCTCACCCAATCAGTCTCAGGGATTTACCTCTTTTAGACATTTCATATAAATGGGATCATACAATATGTGGCCTTTTATGTCTTACTTTCACTCAGTAAAACATGTTCAAGATTTAGTCATATTTTAATGTGTACATAAGTACTTCATTCCATCTTATGGCTTAATATTATTCCATTGTTTATATATATTACATTTTGTTTATTTATCTGTTAGCAGACATTTGAATTGTTTTCACCTTTGGCTATTATGAATAGTGCTCTTATGAACATGAACGTATACATATGTATTTGAGTACCTGGCTTTAATTCTTTCAGGTATATACCTAGGAGTTGAATTGGGAGGTTATATAGGAATTCTTTGTTTATCTTTTTTAAGGAACCACCAAACTCTTTTCCTAAGCAACTGCACCACTTAACATTTTCAGTTTCATTCTATTGCAGTCAAAGAAAAGAACTTGTATGATTTCAGTCTTTTTTAATTTATTGAGACTTGTTTTATGTCCTAGCATATGGTCTGTCTATCCTGAACAATATTGTATGTGTTCTTGAGACAATAAGCAGTCTGCTGTTGTTGGGTGAAGTCTAAAATTTTTAAGTTTCCTCTCTTCGATTCAGCATTTCATTGTTAGAAACCTTTAACTGTTTTCCCGAGTCCCCACAGTTGATTTCTGACAGTTTTTACTCATTATTTTCAGTTTTTCTGTGGAGGGACAGTCCTTCAGAGCTATCTGTCCCATCATATTTACCTACACCACTCTCATCAATTTTTAAAATATTTCATAATGTCCCTTTTAATATTCTGAAATAAAATGTATAGGTAATAAAACTTAATTCATTCAGAAGTTTAAAAAATCAATGTAATGCATATATTGTAATATAAAGGAGAAATAAAGAAGTAATTTTTGGGCGCCTGGGTGGCTCAGTTGGTTGAGCAACTGCTTTTGGCTCAGGTCATGATCCTTGAGTTCTTGAATCGAGTCCCACATCAGGCTCCCAGCTCCACGGGAAGTCTGCTTCTTCCTCTAACCTTCTCTCCACTCATGCTCTCTCTCACTTTCTCTGTCTCTCAAATAAATAAATAAAATCTTTGAAAAAAAAATTTAAAGAAGAAGTAATTTTTAAAAATGTAGTAGGAGTTTTAGTATGTAAGTATGTATGACATTGGAAGGCATGATCAAGTAGTGATATGTTTATATCTACTTAAATAAGTTGGGTTTAAGAGATGTAAGAGGATCAGATTCCATTTTGTACAAATGCTAATAAATGAAGGACTAAAATGTAGTCATAAACACTAGACTTTTTTATATGCATAGGAAATGAGAGAATTCACTTTAGAAGTCAAGATAGAACATAAATACAAATTATAGACTAAAGAGGTGAAGGAAAGGAGAAAATATAGTATTATAAATGTGCTGGGCCTTATTTGAAACATAATTATTTATGAAATAGGAACTACAGAGAATGTATTTTTTTATTTTGGAAATCCAAGCACAGGTCAGGGCAAATATTTTAGTGTTGTGTACTTGAGTTCTTGGAAACAACATCCTTTCAGTGAATAGAGGATTCAAAGATGGATTTTTAAAAAGCAGTGATAGGACATTTAGGACCAGTATCAAAGTAAGTTTGAAAAGTAAAACGCAATTACAAAATAAATAAATGATTTCAACTGGTAATTTTTACATTAGATTTCTCATTCATACACATATACAACTGTATCTGATATTCAGTATTTTTAAAACCAGTGCAATTAAGTAAGATGTCTTCATTTCGTGTGTTTCTGTAATTCAGTATTTGATACTAAGTTTTTTTTTTAATTTTTTATTAGCATATAATGTATTATTTGCCCCAGGGTACATGTCTGTGAATCATCAGGCTTACACATTTCACAGCATTTGCCATAGCACATACCCTCCCCAATGTCCATAACCCTATCCCCCCCACCTCCCAGCCACCCTTAGTTTGTTTCGTGAGTTTAGGAGTCTCTTATGGTTTGTCTCCTTCCCCATTCCATCTTGTTTCATTTCTCTTCCCCACCCCCCCATAACCCCCTGCCCTGCCTCTCAAATTCTTCATATCAGAGCAATCATGTGATAATTGTCTTTCTCTGACTGACTTATTTCGCTTAGCATAATAC
>CM052815.1:49521103-49543690 GCA_028533885.1 Nasua narica | reverse complement strand
CACTGTCTTGATGATTACCACTTTGCAATAGAGCTTGAAGTCTGGAATTGTGATGCCGCCGACTTTGGTTTACTTTTTCAACATTCCTCTGGCTATTCGTGGTCTTTTGTGGTTCCATATAAATTTTAGGATTCTTTGTTCCATTTCTTTGAAATAAATTGATGGTATTTTGATAGGGATTGCATTAAATATATAGATTGCTTTAGGTAGCATAGACATTTTCACAATATTTGTTCTTCCAATCCATGAGCATGGAACGTTTTTCCATTTCTTTGTGTCTTCCTCAATTTCTTTCATGAGCACTTTGTAGTTTTCTGAGTACAGATTCTTTGCCTCTTTGGTTAAGTTTATTCCTAGGTATCTCATGGTTTTGGGTGCGATTGTAAATGGAATCGATTCCTTAATTTCTCTTTCTTCTGTTTTGCTGTTGCTGTATAGGAATGCAACTGATTTCTGTGCATTAATTTTATATCCTGACACTTGATTGAATTCCTATCTGAGTTCTAGCAGTCTTGGAGTGGAGTCTTTTGGGTTTTCCACATAAAGTATCATATCATCTGCAAAGAGTGAGAGTTTGACTTCTTTGCCAATTTGGATGCCTAGTATTTGATACTAAGTCTTAAAGGAGTCTCACATTCTCTATTGTGTATTTAAAATTGACTTTCTTGCTTTTATAGTAACTGTACTGTTACACTAAAACACTTCCAAATAAATGCACAATTTGAAATAAAAGAGTAATTAACTTTTATCCAAAAAAGTGAGTATAATAGTCATATTTGAATCCAGAAGCTTTCTTAGTTACACTATTTAAATTGTGTTTATGGGACGACAGGGTGGCTCAGTCTGTTAAGCATCTGCCTTCTACTTGGGTATTGATCCTTCTCCCTCTGCTGCTCCCCCTGCTTCTCCCTCTTTCTCTGCTGCTTCCCCTGCTTGTGCTCTCATGCTCTCCCTCTCTCTCTGTGTTCAAATAAATAAATAAGCAATCTTTTTAAAAAAGTAAAATAAATTGCTTTTGACCCCCAAATAATTTTTTAGTTTGTTATAAATGCTGACTGACCTGTCTCCTACCTGTTTTAACTTGAATAATCACCTTATCTATATTGTAAGTTTATAAAATCTTTAAATTAATTGCTCCCTATATCTTTTAGAGTTCTGCTCTTCTGAGTTGTGGTGCAAGTTAAATTAATATATGTAAAAGTTTATGATGTATTTATAAAAATCTGCTTTAAAAATACTATTATTAAAAATTTAATAACATGACAACACATGTTCTAGCGGCTATTCCCTTGAGAAAATCAAATTTCAGTCATAGGTCAGAATTTTAAGAGATTATGTAATTCTTCAAATTTAAAAATTTTAATTCACAATCTCTTTCCTGCCTTGTCTCTCAATCAGAATCACTTTTTAGAGAAAACTGTATCCTGTGACAAAAATACTTTGTCCTTTGGTTTTATGTTTTAGAAATGTGGAGTAAATGTCCTTGACCTTAGCTCTTTCTAAGCAGGCATTTTCTCTTTTAGGAGTGTACTGAGAACTGCCTTTATTTTCATGAAAATGACCTGTCCTCACATATATCGAATTGCTTTATGATTTTTAGTTGTGGCACGTATGTGAATGTGAATGCAGAGCAAAATATCTCATAGCTTTTTGTGGCTCATGTTTTTCTTTTGCAGCCTTCAAGCAAAATTAAGGTACCTGAGGAGAACTTCTTCAATGTTCCTGCTTTCTTAACTGTTTCAGGACAACTTCACCTAGAAGTGATGTCAGGGTACAGAATTTTCTTTTCTCTTTTGCTTTAATGTACTACTGATTATGGTTTGGGTGGGAGTTAATGCTTTCTTTCCCAATGCTAAAACCTAAAAATTGAAATTAGTGTTTACAATTAGTCCACTTGAATTCACAATTCACCAAGGTACATTTAGACTTGAGGATAACCAGGTTTCTTCCTAAAATCACATTAGTTTAGACTTTTGATGTTAGTGAAAAATAACACTGGAAAGATGAAGTTGTGATTTTTTTTTTCTCTTTGCTAATCTTTTTCTTTTCTCATATATCTCAAAATATTTAATAAAAATTTAAGTGTAATTAATTATGTTTACGAAAGTAAAGGCAGTTTATATATAAGTTCACATCTGAACCAGGTATTAGCTCCTTGCATTAAAAAAAAAATAGGTACCTGGAACAGATGGAAGAAAAATTTAAGTAATTAGTTTAAATAAAGAAAACGAACTCACAGAACCATCAGGAGTGACATGTAACAAAGTTAGAAAGTCTTATAAGTCAGATCACATGGTCTTGAAAATAATATATACTTAGATTCTTTTCTGATTTATCTTTGAGACATAGTGTTATTTGATAATTCCAATAACAATATAATTAATATTTTCAGAATACTGTGCAAAAAATTTCTTGTAATAGCCCTGTGAGACCATAGGATTTGCAGAGCAGTGGGTGGAAAAGGTCATGTCAGGCATGTCATGGAAAGTTCCTTATGCCTTTTAACCCATAATTTTAAGAAATAAAAATCATGACTCATACAAATATGAAGTGAACATGTATCAAATATTTTATTCAATTCATAAATTAGTAAAGGAACAAGTAAAATAGTAAGGCTGGTTCAGAGAGCATTTGAAGAGCTGTGTATTCATATAGGCAATTTAATAAAGGAATGTTGGAGGGGCGCCTGGGTGGCTCAGTGGGTTAAGCCTCTGCCTTCGGCTCAGGTCATGATCTCAGGGTCCTGGGATCGAGCCCTGCATCGGGCTCTCTTCTCGGCAGGGAGCCCGCTTCTCCCTCTCTCTCTGCCTGCCTCTCTGCCTACTTGTGATCTCTCTCCTCTCTGTCAAATAAATAAATAAAATCTTTTAAGAAAATAAATAAATAAAGGAATGTTGGAATAAGATTGCGAGGTTAGTTACAAACTGGTTAATGTCCTACAGACCAATAAACCTTAACCTTTGGAATTTTCTTTTACCTGACAAAAATGATTTGTAACTCTACTGGACAGAAATCTACAAGTTAACATGTAACTTTACTTAATCTGGGATATTTAATTCAGTAATAAATAGAATAATGGAGCAAAGTACATTCTCATAAGTAATTAACCTTTGAATTTATCTCCGTCCCCAATATTCCATTGAAAGGGCATGCTGTCTACCTTTTGGCCTTATATCCAAGTTTTAGATAATCTTTCTTAAATTTTTGGTGTTCATTTTTTTTAATGTATAGAGTTAGAGGCAAAGTTCCTTCCTTTCAGAAGTGTCATATTATATGTAAAAGGTCTAAGTTTACCAAGCGTTTGCCATTATAATACCACTAGTGGATTCAATATGTTCCTTCTTTCCCAGTAAAGTACAGTGAATTACAGAACACAGTGTACAGTGAAACTTGACAAAAGATTAAATTGGCAGGATATAAGGTTCTGTATTTTTTAATGTGTTTTGAAGTATTTCTAATAATGTCAGTCAAATATGTCTAGTTGAATATGCATAGTTCTAGGATTATTAATATGCAGTACCTCATGTTTTGGATTAATGCCTGCTTTAATCTCCAATAAGAAATTGTTATAGTCCTCCCTCAGCCTTTTCTTTAATTGTATTTAACAGACTTTCAAAATAGAGTAAATGTAGTTAAATTTAGAAGTTTAACATTTTCCAAAAGGATATCTGTGTTGGTTTCGTGGTTTTAAGTGGCTCCATTTTAAAGCTTAATTTGGTAGTTATTGTTGTTTTTAATAAACTTTCTACTTTTGAGTAATTTTTAAATATATAAAAGTTGCAAAGACAGTGCCGACTTTTTATGTACACCTCTTGCCCAGTATCCCCCATTGTAAATATCGTACATTGCCACGGTACATTTTGTCAAAACTAAGAACCCATTGTTAGTACATTACTGTTAACTACATTCCAGACTTTATTTGGATTTCACGTTTTCCACCACTGCCTTCTTTCTTCTTCCAAGATCCCATTCAGCGAACATTACTTTTAGTTGTCTTGTTTCCCCCAATTCTCTGGTACTATCTCTTAATAGTTTCTCAGTCTGCCCTTGTTTTTCATGACTTGTAGAATGTATCTTAATCTGGATTTGTCTGATGTTTTTCTCATGTTTCAACTGGAGTCATATGGGCTTTTGGAAAGAATACTGTAGAGGTTAAGTGCTCTTATCGGGGGGTATGTGATATCCATATGGTGACATTAACCTTTATTACTTGGATTATACACTGTTTGCCGATTTTCTTCACTGAAAATGTACTATTTTTCCCTTTCTTTGTCCTTTGAAAGTAAGTCACTAGGTCTATCCCACCTTGATTGGAAGTGGGAGTGAGGGGTTGGGAAGCACAAGATTGAATTAAGCATCACCTCCTGGAGAAGAGTACTTGGAATTCTTCTATTTTGAGGATTTGTAGTCTCTTCACCCTTATTTATTTTTGTAATCAACATTTATATCAGGATAGACTCGTATATTTATTTTATAAGTTGGGTTATACTCTCATTCTCTGTTATATATTTTGTTGCTCCAATTGTTTTCATTTTAGCTATTGGGAATTCATTCAGATTAACTCTTTTTTTTTAAAAAGATTTTTTATTTATTTACTTGACAGAAAGAGAGAGCTATCATAAGTAGGCAGAGAGGCAGGCAGAGAGAGAAGGGGAAGCAGGCTCCCTGTTGAGCAGAGAGCCCGAGATGTGGGGCTTGATCCCAGGACCCTGAGATCATGACCTGTGCCGAAGGCAGAGGCTTTAACCCACTGAGCCACCCAGGTGCCCCTGTAGTATCCTTTTCACATGCCTTTATCCTTTTGTTTTTTGAGTACTTCCTTATTCTCTGGTACTGTGAAATAGCCCATATTTACTTATTTGTTTTATGTATTTATTTTTTTATGATCAGTGAACCGACACTGACACATGTTAATACTCAAAGTCCATAGTTTACATTAGGGTTCACTTCTGGTGATGTACGTTCTATAGTTCTGGACAAATGTATAATAATGACACATATCCACCATTATAGGATCACATAGAATAGTTTCACTGCCCTAAAAATCCTCTGTGCTCCTCCTATTCCTCACTCCCTCCCTCTTGACCCCTTGCAGACACTGATATTTTTACTGTCTCCAGAGTTTTGCCTTTTTAAGAAGATCATATAGTTGGAATCACGCAGTAATTGTAATTCAGATTGGCTTCTTTCACTTAGTAATATGCTTTTAAGGTTCCACCACGTCTTTTCATGGCTTGATAACTCATTTCTGAATAATATTCCATTATCTGGATGTACCACAGTTTATCCATTTGCCTTCTGAGGGACACCTTGGTTGCTTCCAAGTTTTGGCAGTTATCTAGGCTTATTTTTTATTTGTCCTACCCTGGCCCTTGAAGCAGCCATTTCTCCAAAGAGACTTGGTTCCTTATATTGGAAAGTGTTATTTAGAAACCAAGATTCACTCATTGGGTATCTTGCAACTGGTGGTGGATTATTGCTTCTAAACCCTCTGGGCATACAGAGCTATACATTTTTTAAAATAAAGCTAAGTATTTTTATTACATTCTGCCTATAAATATAATTTATAAGTGGCATGTTTATTCTGAGAAAATTGGAAATATACTGAATTGCAAAACCTACATTCAGAAATGTCATATAATAAAATTTTCCATTTCTTGTCAGTTAGAGCCAGAATTGAAGGAGGCAAGAGTTTTTGATGATTATTGTTTTTCTTTTTTTGTTCATTGTGTTTTGTTTTGCTTTTTGGTTTTGGTGTTTTGTTAACAGGTGTTTTTCTTTATTACGTATTTTTTTAGTAAGCTATGAAGGGAAGCATATTTTAGGCTAAAACATGCTTTCCTCTTAAACATTGCTGTTGGAAATGTAAATTGGTACAGCCTTTCTAGAGAAATACCTTTTACCAAGAATTTCATTTCTAGGAATTTTTCTTAAGGGAGTGATCTTACAACTCCGTAAGGGTGTATAAACAGAAATGTTGAAAACAACTTTGTTTATACTAGGGGAAAAGTACTAACAATCTAAATGGCCATTTAGGAAGATTGATTAACCCTTAGTATACCAAAAAAATAGTCATCACCATTTTCCATCCAGGGGTAATGGACCTTATTTATAATATATATTTTTATTCCATCTTATGAATGATTTGCAGAAGTAAAAATGAGGGGTTAGTGAAAATCAACTTTATTAGAATTTTAATAAGAATGTAAACATAGCGAATCCAAATTTTTAAAAAACTGTTTTATTGAGAGATTACTTTCTGTAAAATTCACCAATTTTAAAGTATACAGTTCAGTAGGTTTTAGTATATTTTCACAGTTCAAATATCACCATAATCTAATTTAAGAATATTTTTATCAGGGGCACCTGGGTGGCTCAGTTGGTTAAGCATCTTTAGCTCAGGTCATGATCCCAGGGTCCTGGGATGGAGCCCTAGTTCCCTGCTCAGCAGGGAGTCTGCTGCTCCCTCTACCCCTTGCCCCTGGTTATTTTCTCTCCCTTTTTCTCAGATAATAAATAAAATCTTTTTTTTAAAAAAAGAATATTTTTATCACCCAAAAAGAAACTTTTTCCCATTAGCAGTCACTCCCCATCCTCCCTCCCACTCTAGGCAACCACTTATCTACTTTATGTCTCTCTGAATTTGCCCATTCTGGGTATTTCATATAAATGGAGTATGTAGTGTGTCATTTTTGGTTCTACTTTGCATAATATTTTCAGCTTCTTTCCATGTTGTAGCATGTGTATTTCATTTGATTTTATTGCCAAATAACATTTTATGTGTGAGTGTAACACATTTGTTTATCCATTCAGCAGGTAGTAATGGACATTTGGGTTGTTTCTACTTTTTGGCCATTATTAATAATATTACTGTGAATATTTGAATACAAGTATTTGTTTGAACATGTTTGCATTTCTCTTGGGTAGGTATTTAGGAATGGAACCTATGCGTCACATGATAATTTTAACTCTGTGAGAAATTGCAGGCTATTTTCCACAGTGCCTGTACCATTTTACAGCAATCTCACCAACAATGTATAAAAGTTCCAATTTCTCCACTTTCTTGTCAACGCTTATTATATATCTTTTTCATTGTGCCATTTTAGTGAGTGTGAAGTAGCATCTCTTATGATTTTGATTTGCATTTCCCTAATGACTACTGATGAACATCTTTTGGTGTACCTGTTGGCCATTTAGATATCGGTCTTGGAGCTATGTCTGTTTAAATATTTGGTTCATTTTTTGTTTAGTTGGGTTGTCTTTTATTATTTAATTGTAAGAGTTCTTTATATACTCTAGATACAAGTTGCTTATCAGATACAAGGTTTACAATTTGTTTTTCCCATTCCGTAGTTTGTTTTTTCATTTTCTTGATGATGGCGGTGAAGCCCAATTTTTATCCTCCCTTTTCTGTGTTTTGAAAGTACCCCATATAGACACAGCTCTTTGAATATAGCTAACTGTTTATCGACTGCCATGGCATGAATATATCTATACTTAATACAGATTCTGGATTTCGAATACTTCTTTAGTAGTTTCAAGCTTATTATTATCTCTGGTTCTTGCACTCATATCATCAGAAAACAATACTTTCAAGAACTTAACAGTTCGTAATTTTGAAGAGAGGGTGACTGTCTTTTTTGATTCATAATTGCAAAACATTTTTGTTTATAATTTGTAAACACCGGTGATCAAATAACTTAATTTTTTCATTTCTACATGATATATTTTCTTCCAGACACTTTTGTATACATACTTGCCTTCAGCCTTTGTTCATTTGTTTACCATATCGATAAATTTTGGTACACAAATGTAGATGATGAAAGAACATTGTCACTTATCCTTCCAACAGGATATGGAATGATCCGATTTCCTGTTGCATGTTATTGCATGATGAAGTCCTAACTGTAGCGTAACTAATTGGATAGAAATATCATATTTCCTTTGAGCCCTTAGAAATGTATTATTTACTTATCAGTTCTTGGGTTTGAGAAAATTCATTTAAGATACCGTTATCTGTAGGCTCATAGTCTGAGATTTCACTTACACCAATTTTACCATTATTATTGAAGACTAGGTTGTTACTATCTGTCTCTTTGCATTCGTTTCCTGGCTTATCTAATATTTATGAAGCATTTTTATCATTTTTCTTCTCTTTGTCATTGTGAGTGAAAAATAAAAGATCTCAATTCTCAACTGTGTTCTCTGAAAACTACAAAAAGACCATAACGTTTGTGTCTCCAGGCTTTTCGTAGGCCTGTTCTAAAGATGACACAATACTTTGTGTACTGCAGTAAGAAAATGTAAGATGAAGTAATGGTGATGATTTCTCTCACTCTGCATCTTCGTCTTACCCACTATGCATCCGAGGCAACCATCATTTTCTATTTTCAGTGTTTTACTCTTTTTTAACTTAATTAGGAGTAATTGATGCATAAGGATGAAATAATTTCTGGGATGAAACAGCAAAATGTTTAAATATACAGCAAAAATAAAACCGCTAAGCCCTATATATATCTTAGATTCATGAAAGGATTCAATGAGTTTTAATCTATTCAAACAAAATGCTACAAATTTCTCTCGGTAGTAGCTTCTAAATAACCTTGGTAGTAGCTTGAATTACGTTCCCCCAAAAGACAATTCCTTCGAATATAACCCTTTTTTTTTTTTTAAATAAGGCCTTTGCAGATATAATCCAATTAAAATAGTGAATTAGGGTGGGCCTAAATTCAATGACTATTATCCTTATAAAAGAAAGAAGAAGGAGATTTGGATTCAAGAAGTACAGGAGGTAGGTTCAGAAAGAAGGAAGACCATGTGAAGGAGGAGGGAAAGAATGATAGGAGTGATGCTGAGGAATGAATGCTAAGGATTGCTGAGAGCCTCCGGAAACTAGACAGAGTTCTTCCCTAGAACCTTACAAAGAGCGTGGTCCTGCCAGCGCCTTGATTTCAGACATTTGGCCTTTCTACATGTGAGAGGATACATTTTTGTGGTAAAAGCCACCCAGTGCGTCGTAATTTATTATGGCCACCTTAGGAAATTAATACAACCTTTAAGAAAGTATAAATAATGAGATACTAATTTTAAGAAATAGTTAAAACTGCTGAGCAACAGACTCTTAACTACAGAGAACAAATTGATGGTTATCAAGTGGAGACAAGTGAGGGGATGGGTTAAATAGGGATGGGATTAAGGAGTGCACTTGTTGTGATTAGCAATGAGTGATGTATGGAAGCGTTGAATCACCGTATTGTACACCTGACACTAATACAACTGTTAATTATACTGGAATTAATTTTTTTAATTCTTTGTGTTTCAAAAAACAAGGACAAAAACTGTTCAACAAAGAAATGTAAAAATTAAAACTGGGTATAATGGGCCCTAGCGATAAACTGAGGGTGTAATTAATTATGAAATCGTCCAGGGGCACCTGGGTGGCTCAGTGGGTTAAAGCCTCGGCCTTCGGCTCAGGTCATGATCTCAGGGTCCTGGGATCAAGCCCCGCATTGGGCTCTCTGCTCAGTAGGGAGCCTGCTTCCCCCTCTCCCTCTGCCTACTTGTGATCTCTCTCTCTCTGTGTCAAATAAATAAATAAAATCTTAAAAAAAATAAAATAAAAATTAAAAAATAAAAATAAAAACAGTTTAAAAAAAAAGAAAGAAAGAAATCGTCCAAACAGTGGATTACTGTTCAGCCATTAAAATCGATGATAAAGCTTTATAACATGTTACAAGAAAAACATTGGTTATGAAAAAGGAAGTAGAATGTGTCTCAAGGTTTTACAGTGTGTGTGTGTGTGTGTAGGAAAGACTCTGGAAAAATATACACCAGTGTCCAGCTAATAAGCAATGTCTGTCTCTACTAATTTTTATTTTCTTCTTTAAACTTGTCTTTTATCAGAGTCAGAAAAGGAGCTGTTCAGAAAGTCAGTTGTTTCCATGGTGGGGAGGGGGCAAGTAATCAGCTTAGGCTTCCAGTTGATTTTGTTCCAGTTTGATTAATTGTTTGCTTTGTGTTTGGTATAAGCAATCTTAAACTCACTCCCCTGGCTCATCTCATCCGTGCCGATGCTGAGCTCAGAAGCCATGAAACATTCATACTCGAGATGTACTCATCCTTGTTAAGTGGCTGTGGTAACAATGGCAACATTTGAACCTGAGTTAGACTGAAGTATTTATTATAACTGAGTGTGAAACTGTCTTCCCAACCCATATAACTTTCTCATTCTTCATCCATTTGATGCTTATCTAATCTTTGTTAATTTATACTCATTTGATTTTCAAGATTTTTTTGGCTATGGCTATTTTATTTGTGCTGTGCATTTTCACACACCTCTGTGTTTCTAATGCCCCTCCCTGTGGCATTAGACTGCTTTTCCATATCTCCTTCCTCCAGGGCTCACCTGAAAGAGGGCTTTCTCCGTGACTCCTTCCCTGTTTTTCTTAATAGAAATTGTTTTTCTCTTTTTCTCCTCTCCTATAGTACTCACCTATCTCATGTCCTAAAGAAAGAAAGTTCCTCCTATTTTTAATGTTTAGCCAGTTCGTAGTTCTTCTCATGTCTATCTCATAGGTTATAAACATCCTAAATATCTGCGTCTACTAAAAATTGTAGATATTCAGTAAGTATTGTTAAACTGAATTTGTGAAGCACAAATTCTCATTCTTCTAATCTTTTCTGTATAATTTCTGCTATAAAATTAAGCCCACAACAGAGTTAAATATGTTAATCACTTTTTTTTACTCTATTTCATGGAAAAGATATCACCATTGAAACTGAGATCTTTATTTCCTGAGTATATGTGATTAATGATGGCTCTTTATGCTCTTTAGTCTCTTAAACTGGGACCTTAAAACAAAGAGATTTCTTCTTTTAGTGTATTATTTTTGTTAAAAATAACTATTTTGATTGAAATATTAATTATTATGAATTAGCAGACTATTGGTATAAAAGGCTCAGGAATTTCATTATCACCCTACCCGTTTCCTCACTTTTACAATATAGCTAGGGAATGCGTGTTTCAGGCAAATCAAGCACAAGTGGAGAGGGTTTAACAGGAATATTTAGTTTGTTTGGGCATAATACAGAGAATGTGAATATTTGGATTAACCAGGAGTTGGGTGTTGCCAAGTGCGATTCCTGGAAATAGGTACAGAAGGTCATAATAGATCAAGGAGGAATGAGGCAATAGGGGAAGTAGGTGATGATGGAGAAGTGGTGGACTTAAAGAATCAGAGGTGTTCGTGAAGAATTGTGGGTGTGGAAGTGTGAGAGTTAAAACCTGCATAAAATCGAATGAATGGTCAAAGAATGGTGTTGTGAAATTCCTATCTCTGATGTGGAATCTCTGCTCACCTGTGAAGGGCCAGTTGTCTTCTCCAGTGGCTGTTGTATAAACACCTCAACCTGCTCCAATGAAATTCATCATCATTCCCTCAATCTGTGCTTCCTTCTGAATTCCTCATGGCAGGAAATGGCACTACCATCTTCGAGTTTGACAGAGCAGCTGTGTGAATACCATCCCCAGGTTTCCTTTTTCCACATTCATTTCATCTTTTCACACATTTGCATCTACTTTCCTTTGTTTCAGCTATCCTAAACTGTTCCTAAATTTTTGATAACATACAGGTGTTCTCTGTGGATGGGGAATGTCCTTTCCCCATGTGTTTGTCTAGATAATCCCTGCCCATCCATCTAAACTCAGCTTAAGGGACGGGTGGATGGCTCAGTCAGTTAAGTGTCTGCCTCTGGCTCAGGTCATTATTACAGGGTCCTGGGATCGAGTCCCACATCAGGCTCGTTGTTCAGCTAGGAGCCTGTTTCTCCCTCTGTCTGCTGCTCCTTGAGCTTGTGTCCACGCTTGCACGCTTGTTCTCTCCCTCTCCCTCTCTCTCTCTCTCTCTCTGACAAATAAATAAAATCTTACAAAAGATAAAATAAAAAATAAACTCAGCTTAAAAATGATGTAACCCAGAATCCCCAATCCCACCCCCCCATATCTTGCTTATTTAAATGCCCTTCTTCTGTATGCCCATGTTGCTTTATTCTTTCTGTTTTATAACACTGGAATTACTGTTTTTTTTTCTCTATAACTTAGATTTTGTGCTTAATTTTATAACTTTATTAATACAGAATAAAGACTTAAATACTCGTTGGAAAGGATTTCTATCAATTCTATTTATAGAAAAAAATTGAAATTGTTTATATGCTTATCTTCCCATTAGACCACAAATTCCTCAAACTATATCTTGTTCCTCTTTGTCTTCATAATTTCTTTTACTACCATTTGCCTGATGCAGATCTCAAAAATCAATCTCAATTTGATTGAACATTTGTTGAGAGTCAACTGTGTGCCAAACACTAGGTTAGGTGCTAGGATACAAAGATGAACAAGACAGATACGATCACGATCCCAACCTTTGTGACCTCATACAATCTAGTGAACAAGCTAGGCATTAAATAAGAAATTCACAGTGTGGTAACTGTTGCACAAAAGCTGTCCTGAGGCAGGAACAACACATGGCAAGGGAATTTCAACTTTGTCTAGGTAGAATTGAATTTAGAATTTAGAAGTAACCTTATCAGTAGAATGATTACATGAGAGTGCATTTTAAAATGTCATTTATATTTGATGACCACTGACTGGTTATATTTAGTTTGGATTCTGTTGCTTTTCTGTTCTTAGGACAATAGAAATCTAGTTCATACAACTTTTCCTCCCTGCTGTATAGTATTTTATGATGTACAATCTTCTCTTTACTCTAGTACATGTTATTTGTATTTGGTTGTGGAATGTCTTTTGGTACTTTTATGTCATGTTTGATATATTATCCTTGAATGAATTATATTTAGCCAAAACGTGAAAAGCTGGCAGGGTGTCTAGCTTTTCTGTCCTGTTCCTTTATCTACTTCCAAATACTTGGAGTCTTTTATTAAACTTTATATGAAAAGGTTGTGATTTTGTATCTTATCTTACTTTAGGACAACAGCCAGAACAAGAGGGAAGTAGACCTCATGGTCTAAAGAAATGGTTGAAGAAACTAATAGGTTTAACATAGGAAAGACAAAGGGGAGACATGCTTTGAAATTTTCTCAGATCTGTTTGTTGGGCTTTGGTGAGAGCCCTGAATGCAGATGAGTAAATGAATTTTTAAAGAACAACTTTACTGAGATATAACTCACTTACCATAAAATTCACCCTTCAAAATGTATAATTTGGTAGTTTTTACTATATTCAC
The DNA here is from genome assembly GCA_028533885.1 of Nasua narica. NCBI lineage: Eukaryota > Metazoa > Chordata > Mammalia > Carnivora > Procyonidae > Nasua > Nasua narica. The sequence continues at coordinate 49,530,449 of CM052815.1, read as the reverse complement.
AGAACTGTGCAACTGTAATTAGGGCCCAGGGGTGCAAGAGCCCCTAGCTCTGGGGTTCCCAGACAGACCAGGTTTGGCCACTTGCTGCTGGCAAAACCCAAAAGCAGAAAGGCAGGTGGTGGTGAAACAAGAAAGGAATTTATTTCAGTGAGGCCAACCCCTGGAGGATAGTGGACTACTGTCCCAAAGACTCTCTCCAAAGTGCTGAAAATACTTTCAGGTTTATAATAAGGAAGATGCGGTACAAAGGTCCGTGAGTGCATGCAGGTGGGCTATAAAAGTCAGGTCAGTCATTGTCACATAGTCATAATCATGTCGTTGCTGATGTCAGGGCAGTCGGTGCTCAAGGGGTAGTTTTGGTTCCCATTACAGGATGCTTTGTCCACTGGTCTTTTGCCCAAGTGAAAAGATAAACTTTATCAGTTAGAAAATGCAGTCTGAAGTCAAAATGCTGACAGTTTAAGGCACAGCTGGGTCCTGTTTCACAACCATCACCACTATCTAATTTTATGTTTTCATCGCTTCAGAAAGAATTCCCTTACACATGGGTAATCACCTCCCATTCCCTTTCCCCACAACCCCTGCAACGACTACTGAATCAGAAACAATGGGAGTATGGCCCCGCAGACCGTGTCATGACAAACTTACTAGGTAGTGATGATGCCGAGGACCACTGCCCTAGAGAATGACTCTCTCTGTTCCCTGCTTGGTGGGGACATCTGCCCTCCAGCCATTCTGGGGGAACTTGGGAGAGGGCTGACAGTTCCATATGCAAAGTCTATCAATGAATCTCCATTTCCTCATCTCCAACCTCACCATGGTTCTGTGTGCAGGTCACCTGCTTTCTGCTGCAGCATGCTTACTCTGTATTCTAGATGATGGCCTCCATGCTTTGACACAGCAGTCATCACTCAACCACTGTTTTCTGTCCTCTGAAGGGTCTCCTTCCTCTTTCTTCCTTTTAACTTACCTTAAGATTGTCTCAAGAAGAAGTGAATGTAAATATCTGTGCTTTTTTTTTTAAGATCTAATTGTCTTTATTAAATGATTCATGAATTGGGCATTACCCCGTCTAGCAAGTAAAGGAGAGGCTTCTGTAAATATATGTGCTTAATTCACTATTTGAACTTCATTTTTACTAGCTTGAGTGATAATAGTTTGCTCTTTTGTTAGGCTATGCATTATTTGCATGGCAAGTTAGTGTCTTTGTCTAATGCATTAACTCTGCAATATCTGCATACCATCTTGCAAGTCTAAACATAGGGTTCTCTATTTCTAGTCTTGCTTTCCTTGTGATGGCAATTACTAATGTCCCTTTTCTCAACTTCAAGTGTGTGATAGAATAACCCCATCCTTAAAACATCTCACTCCGGTCTCGCTGAGCAGAGTATCTGAAGGATTGAATGCTTTTGAAATAAACAAGTTTGGTGTGAGTTAAAAAAAAAAAAATTACCAATCTGTTGAGGAATGATACAAATAGAACGCATTTTGCATAAATTGCAGTGCCTGTTGGCATTGTCTAAAAGCAAATGCAGGTTACTATAGTGAGACACCAATTAATCCTTAGTAATTTGACCATTATGGACAGTAATTGGAGCTATAAAAAGCAAAACTGATATTGTTACTTCTTACAATTACTGTGTAATATTGTCCAAATTCTATTTTGCTCTGGTGTGTTTAATTACTTTTGTAGGAAAGGGGGGAAAAAATCTGTGTTTGTTACATGTTTGCAGAATTTAGGTTGTGTTGAGAACAGAGAAAATTTATGTCATTTTGACTTTTTTTCCCTCTAGCTTGTTTTCTTCTACCTAAGAATAACTATGGGTACTCATTTATTCAACAATAATTTTAGTGTTCACCCAAATGGTATGTAACTGCGTCGGACACCAAGGAGGTTGTTAAAAATATGGGACAGACTCGTTGATTGACATATAGAGGGTTGCCAGTGCTGTTACAGAGTGAGGTAGCTACTGAGATAATGTTATCCCTGCCAGAAGGCGCTGAATTTGTCCAAGTAAATGGTCACATCGTTAGATTTCAGAATTCTCCTTCTGTACATACTAGGTTTATAAGTTGGTATCTGAGCCTCCACTTCCTGACTATAAAGATGAATAAAAACGGCCACCTTGCCAAGCCAATGTGAGAATTAGATGCTATGGAAAGCCCAGCGTTTATCACAGTTTGACGCGGAATTGGAAAGTGCTGTGGTGATGGTCGTGACGACAGCTGAGACCTGGAGAGCCCAGGGTGATTACAAGGAGAGAAGGCCGGGCGTGGTAACCGGGAAGACTAGCTGGCAGCCAGGAATCCAGTTGTTTCCCAAGAGAAGCAGCACTGGAGTTGACGCAAAGCGGGGGATTGAGACACGCAGTGAGTCTGCCAGAATTCACGTCTCACAAGACAGGGCAGGAGGTGAAACTCAACTCGTGCCTTGGGATGAAAGAAGGGATTAGGACACAGAAATAAAATACCTGTCAGAATTTGAAAACCAAATCAGAAGTAAACTCCGAGAGCAGACGAGGTCATAATCTGCCCTAAGAGCTGTGGTCAGTTATGTTGACAGTGATCGATCACTGTGTTCTAGGTTCTTTAGTTCTTTGAAGTCGATCAGTGCTGTGCCCCTTCTATGTTTCCACGTGCCTGACACTTCACCCTTTATAGTTCAGCTGGGGTGTGATTATAATTTAAGTGATTAGGTAACAGTACAATTGAGTAATAAAGCCAATGCATGAATAAGCTCTTTTTGTTATTGCTGCTTCTCAACTTTATTAAATATCCCTTATATACCAAAAAATGCACCCATTTTAAGTGTACAGTTCAATACATTTTGACAGATTTATAAAACCTTATAACCTCTACTGTGATAAAAATAAAAAATACTTCTATCTCCAAAAAAAGAAAAAAAATCCCCTTATTTCTCTTTGCAGTCAGTCTTCTTCCCTGGTCCCAGGTCATAAACAACCATTGATGTACTTTCTGTAGTCACACATTAGAATTTCCTTTTCTAGAATTTCATATAAATGGTTTTTATAAAACACTTTATTTAGGTTTGTGTAAATGGTATCTTACAGTATTTATTGTCTTGTATCTGACTTCTTATACTCAGCATAATACTTTTGAGAGTCATCCAGTAGGTTTCTTCCTTTTTATTGCTGAATATTATTCCATTGCATAGATGTATAATTTTTAATTCATTTATCTTTTGTATTTTATATTTTTTAAAGATTTATTTATTTTATTTTTTAATTCAATTAATTCACATATAATGTATTATTGGTTTCAGAGGTAGAGGTCAGTGATTCATCAGTCTTATGTAATACTCAGTGCTAATTATATCACATGCCCTCCTTAATGTCCTTCACCCAGTTACCCCATCCCCCCACCCTTCTCCCCTCCATCAACCCTCAGTTTGTTTCCTATGATTAAGAGTCCTTTACAGTTTGTCTCCCTCTCTGATTTCATCTTGTTTTATTTTCCCCTCTCTTCCCCTATGTTTTGTTTTTTAAATTCCACATATGAGTGAGATCATGTAATCGTCTTTCTCTGATTGACTTATTTTGCTTAGCATAATACTCTTTAGTTCCATCCACGTCATTGCAAGTGGCAAGATTTCATTTTTTGATAGCAGAGTAGTATTCCATTGTATATATATACCACATCTTCTTTACCCATTCATCTGTTGATGGACCCTTTCCATAGTCTGGCAGTGGATGTTGCTGTGTGTTCCCAGTATATACTGGGGTGCAGGTGCCCCTGTGGATCACTACATTTGTATTTTTGGGGTAAATAGTAGTGCAATTGCCGGGTTGTAGGGTAGCTCTATTTTCAACTTTTTTGAGGAACCTCCATGCTTTTTTCCAGAGTGGCCGAACCAGCTTGCGTTTCCAACAGCACTGTACGAGGGTTCCCCCTTCTCCACGTCCTTGCCAAAATTCATTTCCTGATTTGTTAATTTTAGCCATTCTCATGGGTGTGAGGTGGTATCTCATTGTGGTTTTGATTTGTATTTCCCTGATGCCGAGTGATGTTGAGCATTTTTTCATGTGTCTATTGGCCATTTGTATGTCTTCTTTGCAGAAATGTCTATTCATGTCTTCTGCCCATTTCTTGATTGGATTATTTGTTCTTTGGGTGTTGAGTTTGATAAGTCTTTTTTTTTTTTTTTGTTAAGATTTTATTTATTTGACAGAGAGAGCAAGTGGGGGGAGCAGCAGAGAAGAGGGATAAGCAGGCTCTCTGCTGAGCAAGGAGCCCGGTGTGGGACTCGATCCCAGGACCCTGGGATCATGACCTGAGACAAAGGCAGACGCTTATTTTAAGTTCATAGATTTTGGATACTAGCCCTTTATCTGGGATATTTTGCAAATATCTTCTCCCATTCTCTCCATTGTCTTTTGGTTTTGTCAACTCTTTTTCCTTTGCTGTGCAAAATCTTTTTCTCTTGATGAACTCCCAATAGTTTAATTTTGCCTTTGATGTGTCTTAGCAAGAAGTTGCTGTGGCTGAGGTCACAGAGGTTGCTGCCTGTCTTCTCCTCTAGGATTTAGATGGATTCCTATCTCACGCTGAGGTCTTACATCCATTTTGACTTTATTTTTGTGTATGTTGTAAGAAAATGGTGCAGGGACACCTGGGTGGCTCAGTCCTTAAGCCTCTGCCTTTGGCTCAGGTCATGATCCCAGGATCCTGGGATCAAGCCCCACGTCAGGCTCCCTGCTCAGTGGGAAGCCTGCTTCTCCCTCTCCCACTCTCCCTGCTTGTGTTTCCTCTCTCGCTGTTACCCTCTCTCAGCCAAATAAAGAAAATCTTTAAGAAAGAAAGAGAGAAGGAGGGAGGAAGGGAGGAAGGGAGGAAGGAAGGGAGGGAGGGAGGGAGGGAGGAAGGAAGGAAGGAAGGAAGGAAGGAAGGAAGGAAGGAAGGAAGGAAAATAGTCCAGTTTCATTATTCTGCATGTGGCTATCCAGTTTTCCCAAAACCATTTGTTGAAGAGACTCTTTTTTCCATTGGATATTCTTTCCTGTTTTCTCAAAGATTAGTTGACCATAAAGTTGAGGGGACTCATTTATCTTTTGGTGGAAATTTGGGTTGTTTCCAGTTTGGGGCTGTTATAAATGAAGCTGTAGGAAAATGTATGCACAAGTCTTTGTGTGCGCATATTTTCATTTCCTTTGGGTAAATAACTAGGAATTCCTGGGTTGTATAGCAAATGTATGACTAACTTTATAAGAAACTGCCAAACAGTTTTTCATAGTATTTGTACTATTTTGTATGCCCACCAACAAAGAAGGAGAGTTTTGTTTGTTCCCCGTGTTTGACAAAAATTGGTGTTGTCAGTATTTTTTTAGTCATTCTGGTATATATATGTCTCATTACAGTTTTAATTTGCATTTCTGTGATGACTAATATTGTTGAACTTTCTTTTCTCATGTGCTTATTGGCCATTTAAATATCTTTTTTTGTGAACTATCTTTTTACGTTTTTTTGCCCATTTTTGTTAGGTTGTCTTATTTAGTTAAAAGAATTCTTTATATGTTCTGGATACTAGACCTTTATCTGATGTATTGTAGATACTTTGTCCCAGTGTGCCTTGCTTTTCCATCTTTTTACAGTACCTTTGAAGACCAGAGTGTTTTGTTGGTATGTACTTTATCACTTTTTTCTTATATGATTCATGATTTTTATGTCTTATTCAAAAGATGACAAAGAGGGTGCCTGGGTGGCTCAGTTGTTGAGCAACTGCCTTCAGCTCAGGTCATGATCCTGGAGTCCCTGGATCAAGTCCCGCATGGGGCTCCCTCCTCAGCAGGGAGTCTGCTTCTCTATCTGACCTCTTCCTCTCTCTCATTCTCTCTCTCTCTCTCTCTCTCAAATAAATAAATAAATAAAATCTTTTAAAAAAAAAAAGATGACAAAGATTTTCTCCTGTTTTTTTCCCTAGGAATTTTATCATTGTAGCTTGTACATTTAGGTATGTGATCTCCCCTATTAGTCTGTATAAGCTCCTTGAAGGCAAAAGGCTGTGCCTGATTTATGTCTATATTTTCCATAGTGGTTAGTTGTGTAATAAAAGTTTAATGAAGAAATAAATGAATATGATTTCATGATACCTAATGCCAATTGTAAGATAAGAACAGATAGCTCGGCCCAAAGCTGCTGTATCTATTTCTTCTTGGCTGCTCTGACCTGTGAGCCTGAATTACTTTTTGCTTTTGGCTTAATTCACCAGTCTTCTGGTTAAGAAAAAAAAATTCCATCAGAAAATGCATTAATAAACTTAGAATAATATTGTATTGGACCTAGTTAGTATTTTTTTTTTTAATTTTATTTATTTGACAGAGAGAGATCACAAGTAGACAGAGAGCCAGGCAGAGAGAGAGGGGAAAGCAGGCTCCCGCTGAGCAGAGAGCCCGAGGCGGGGCTCAATCCCAGGACCCTGAGATCATGACCTGAGCCGAAGGCAGTCTTAACCCACTGAGCCACCCAGGTGCCCCCCTAGTTAGTATTTTAACTTTATTATATGAAAGTAAAATTTCATTTTACCTTCCCACGTTGTTGGTAGGAATTTTTCTTTGTATGAATTTGGGATTCCTGGGCATCCACATCGGGCTCCTTGCTCAACGGAGAGCCTGTTTCTTCCTCTGCCGGCTGCTCCCCCTGCTTGTGCATGTGCGCGCGCTCTCTCTCTCACCACCCTTATCTTTCCCTCTCTCACATATAAACAAATAAAATCTGTAATAAAAAATGAATTTAGAAAATTGAGTGTTAATAAAAAAAAAGTTTGAGAGGGCTCTGGGTGGTTCAGTCAGTTAAATGTCTGCCTTTGACTCATGTCATGATCCTAGGGTCCTGAGATCAAGCCCTGTATTGGGCTCCTGCTCAGCGGGAGGCCTGCTTCTCCCTCTCCCTCTGCCACTCCCCCTGCTTGTGCTCACTTTCTCTTCTGTCAAATAAATAAATAAAATATTTAAAAAACAATTTTTTAAATCACCTGTAAACTATGTGCATGAATTCTAGAAACCACTGAAACACTTGTGTGTATTTTACTTTAGTAAGACAAATTTGCTTCCTTTTTTACAAAATGGAACTTCATTTTTGCTCCTGTAGAAGAAAGTGGTAATAAAGAAACTCAAGCAGCCATAGTTTTTGCTTCTCTCTTACAGTAGAAATTAGTAAAAAATAAGCTCATTTACATATGTTGGTTGATAATCATATTCTTTTTATATCTCTTGATGTCAATCCCCACTTTATCTTCTGTGATATACCCCTACGCTGAAAATATAAAGCCCATATTTTGCCACTTGGAACAGGTGCATAGGACAAATAAACATACATGTGTCACACAAATCTCTGCAAATTAGAGAATATATAAAACCTGAACCAGCTGTATTTCACATTTAAGAGGAAGATTTTATGTGTGAATTATGATGGAGGTTGGGAGATAAAAATAAAAAACTAAATGTTTTTGTTTGTGGAATATCCTTTAGTGACTTTTACGTAGTTTCTTCAACTCGGTAATTATGCTTTCCTCATGATTCTACTTTAGGACAGTATAGCGTAAGATTCAGTGACAACATCTGAACCCTAGGCAGACAGTACTTTAGGGACTACTGTATGAAAAATTACCTCAGAATTTACAAGCATGTCCCTTATAGCCAAAATATCTGTTTGATTTGTTAATACTGGCATTTTATACGTAGCTCTTGAGAGTTGGGTATGACATGGGAATTTGAAGAGAACTGCTCAAAAGTTAAATCCAAAGTCTCTCTACATTTTGTGTAGATCATACCATAATCCATATCGTTAAAAGTATTTGTTTTTAGTATTTTTACAGCACTCACTCTTTCTTCCCGGCGTTTACCACCATATTTATGAGTGAAACCAAATCAAGAAAGAGAAGAACTATCCTTTGCATCGTGTATGTTTTTAATGTTCCATTGGAGAATTAGTTCATCCTCATCTTTAGAAGATGATGAATAAAATGGCTTATCATATGCCCACAGGATGACTTAATAGCCTATCAAAGCCTGATTCTCAGAGCTAGGCATGCACATAGATGGAAAGTTAACAGAAGCTAGAAATGTTGATTACTGAATAAGTCTTAGGTTGTGTGTCAGTGCCTTTCAGAAAGACAGCCATTTTATCAGAAGAAGGGAGCTATGCCTGCAAACACAAAGAAATAGGACATTAGTTTTATAAAGCAGCAGATATGATACGGGAGGAGAGCCACAGGGACCTGCCATGGCAGATTGGTAATGGTGGGAAAAATATGTATGACTAGGCACAGGGACAAATTCAGAAGCTGTACCCGGAGTCCTGTCCTCCATTGATCTCTTCCCTCATGTTACATTGTCTGAGCACATGTTTTATGCAGTTGATTATTTTCTGTAGATACTGGGATTTCAGCAATCTACTTTGGTGCTGGACAGTAGGACTTACTGGAGTAATAGAACTGTTCTGTATCTGCACTGTCCAGTGTGATAGCCACTAGCTGTATGTGGCTGTTGAGCACTTGAAATGGGGCTAGTTTGATGAACTGGATTTGTAGTAATTTTATTTAATTTTAAATAGTGTAGCTTTAAGTAGCCATATGTGGCTAGTAGCCGCCATATTGAACAGTGAAGATTTAGTTGGCCTCTGTCCAGATCATAAAGCACTGAAGTCACTCAGATCATATGCCGTTAGGAGGTTTCTGTTGCCCTTAGCATAGTAATAATGCTGGGAAAATGTAGGTACTCGGGGTCTATTAATGTTTGTTGAGTTAAACTGAATGGATATACATAGAGAAGGGAAAGGTAGGAAGTATGAAGAACTGAGTGGTGTCCTGGAAAAGTGTTTTGGGCTCTGATGCCAATGCCTGATCTTTAGTTTTGTCATTTTACTTTTTATTGTGTTCCATTAGTTTGTCCATTCTATGTTTTTTTCGATATCTAAATATTACAGACACAAAATTTTAAACAGATATATAGGTAAAGTATAAAGAATAATGATACATTCACCACCCTTATCTTTTCAAAATGTTTCATTTTCTTTTTCAATTTTTATTTTCATTTTCATTTCATTTCTTTAGTCTCCTGTATGTACTTTCCCCTTACCTCCCTGTGAGAGCTAGCCTCAATTTTGAGTTTATCATTTTTTTCTTTATATTTTATCACATATATTCACGAGCAATTCATTTTTTATTTTTACAAGTTTTTGAGTTTTATATAAATGGAATCCTTTATATGTATTCTTCTATGACTTCCTTTATTCGTTTAACATGATATTCCCAATAACATCCCCGTTGTTACATAATATTCGTGTTGCATAGTCTTACTCATTTTCACTATCATGGGATATTCCTTTGTAT
>CM052815.1:49499825-49521003 GCA_028533885.1 Nasua narica | reverse complement strand
TTTTTTTTTTTTTTTTTGCATTATTTCTGATAAGCTCAGTGCTCCTTTAAAAGCATCTTGCCTCTGTTTCTAGTCTTCCATGGCCCCTTTATGCTTTTGTGTTCATAGAACAATCTCAGATTGGGAGTCAGTAAAAAATATTAGAAATGTCTTATTCATTCATAGTCTGTAGCTCTTTGCAAATGGTACCTTTTGTGAAATAACTCCTCTTATATCAATTATTTGTCCCTTTTACTTTGCATTATAATTGGAAATTAGAGGGTCTAGGTCAGTGGTTCTCAACTCTAGCTTTGCATTAGAATGTCTCGGGAGCCTTTTAAAAAATATCGATGCATCATTATGCTGGTATGAACATTCATATGCAAGGTTTTGTGTGAACACTGTTTTCATTTCCTTGGAAGAAGGAATCGCTGGGTCATATGATAGCTCTGTGTTTCACTTTATAAGGGATCACCAAACCTTTCCACAGGAGCTGCACAATTTTACATTCCCACCAGTAGTGTGTGAGGAGTATCTCTACATCTTCACCAAAACAACATTATTATTCATGTAAAAATTATAGTTATCAATAAACTTTGTAAAAGGGATATTGATAAGGGAATCTAAACAATTTTTAGAGTAGTGGTTCTTAATCAGGGGTTCACTTAATAATTACCTGTGGAACTTTTAAAAATACTCATGGCCAGTACCTTCCCTAGATTTGCTGAATGGAGGTCTCCAGACGTAAAGTCCAGAATTAATACTCCTCATTAAGAACCATTGCCCAAGGTGGGTTCTCAAAGTTTGGTCTGGGGATCCCTGAGGCCCCTGAGATCCTTTCAGGGGAGTCCTTTGAGATTAAACTATTTTCATCATCATACTAAGACAGTATTTGTGTTTTTCATTCTCATTCTCTCTTGAGTGCACATTGAAGTTTTCCAAAGTCTTCATGACATGTGATAGCATAGCAGATTAAATGCATAAGCAGATATGAGAATCCAGCTGTCTTCTATTAAGCCAGATACAAAATTTATTAAAAAGGGAAACAGTACCACTCTTAAGAATTTTTATTAAAAAATTGTTCTTTCTGACTTATAATGGGTTTATCATTATTTTTAAGTTAGTTAATACATTTTTTAAGTTTTCTCAGTTTTAATGGTACACACTGGTAAACATACCTACATAAATGAAATCTCTTTGAAATCTTCCGTAATTGAAAGTATAAAGAGGTCTTAAGACCAGCCAAATGGGAACTGTAGACTTTTGGGGAAAAAAGGAAACAAATAAAACAGCTACCACCCATGTGTTGAACACTTACCATTTAGTAATTTTAGGTTAATCTTTTCACATATTTTGTTTCATTTTGTCTTTATAATAACTCCGTGACATAGGTCTATTTAACCCTATTCTCAAATGGAGAAATTCAGTCTTAAAGAAGTTAACTTGGCTAGTTCATAAGTCGAGGAGCCAGGATTTCGATTTAAGTCTTGAGAGTACATGTTTTTAATCATGACCATAACCTTAAAAAGGTAAGGGTCATCTGTACGGAGATTGTTGATAGTTCTGTGCCATAATGACTCATCTACCCTCTAGCATCAGGTCTCAGAAAGATAACCTTTGAAATCTTTGTAGACTTAAATAATACATAAATACCATGTGGTGCACATACTGGCCTATTGTTCTCTTTAGTGGTCCTCAGTATAAGGACTATTAAATAGGAGAAATATAGGAAGGATAATCTAGGCATGAATAGATGCAGTTGACAAAATGCTTACCTTTTTTGGAAAAGTGATTTTAGCATCTTATTAAAACTTGAAGATAAATGTTATTAGAACAGTCCACAAATTGTGGCCCTTTACAAAAATCTTATTTTCTGAGACCTCATATCCAGTTAGTCCTCTGAAGAGTCCATCATTGCAGGAATGATGAAGTGGAATAATTGTTTTAACTTATTGGTATCTTCTCTCACCAGAGCCCAAAAATCAGGTGCTGCTTTTTTTTACACAGAATAAGACTTAGGGTAATTTTTTTCATGTGATAATATTTCAGTTCATCAAGAAACAAAATCTTTGCTAATTAGGAAAGTTCACCAGATCTAGTCCTTTTCAAAAATTTACTTGCTGCCTATAGAGTAAAAACTAATTATGTGGGCAGTCACTTTTAAAAAACATGACTCTGTATCTCCTAGTACCTTCTGTGAAAAATTATTTCAGAGAATAGCAGAATTTTTTGCTTAGTAATTTATATTCTGTTTACCATCTTCCTCTTCTTTCCCCTCTATCCTCACCCTCCATTCCAATGCTTTTTCAAAGATTCATTTTGGGGATCAGCATATTTTATAGAAAATGAGTTATTTGCTTATTTGACAAGTAGTAATTGTCTAGTGTTTGTTGGGCACTGTGTTAATACCGAGGATACTGTAATGAACCAAAATATAGGTAAGGTCATGAAATCTACAGTCTAATGAAGGAGATGGACAGACATTAAACAAAGGATCACGTATTTCTATTTTTTTTTTTTTTTTAATTTTAAAAGGTACTGCAAACATTAGTACATGGTGTTATTAAAAAAAAGTCTAATGGGAGGATTGACCTAAGAAGGTTAGAAGAAGACTGAGCCGAAGTGGGACTCAGGGAAGGCATGAGTTCCATTTGTGACAAGTGAAAGGATCTATCAAATTACATGATACATACTTCTGGAGCTTAGAAAAGAAATCTGGGCAGGAGATAGAAATGTGTGATTGTGTGCCGGTAGTTAGTTAATTGAAATTGTTGACTGAGGTGAGATCATCTAAGGAGACTATATACAGTGAGAGAAGAGGGCCTAGGGACCAACTTTTGAGGAATTCTAGTGTTTACTAAACAAAGTAGAATGTAGAAGGAGACAGAGATGGACATCAAATAAATAGGAGAACTAGGAGAATACAGTGTTAAATGTGTCAGGAGGAGAGAATCTTCCAAGGAGAATCAAATAAAATCCAGACTCTCCTTATTACCATGGCTTACAAGGAATGACGTACATGATCCCTTCCCACCTCTTTGACCTCTTGCCATTCATCTTGCTGCTAGCCTACTTTTGTTCTTTAAACATGTCAGGCTCATTTCCTCTCTTAGGACCTGTGTGCTTAATGTTCCCTTTTCTGGAATGTCCTTCCCCCAGTTCAGACTTTATCTCCTCAGAGAAGAGTAGCAGGATTGTTGTCAGACTCTATTGACCTTTGAATCTCATTATACAGTTAGGATTATATTTCGTTTGGGCCTCAGACTCAGTTCCAGATCAAATACTTAGGAGATGTTAAAGAAAATTAATTTTTCAGAGATGGTTAACAATGCTGGCAGAGAATAATTTTTAGATTTTAGAGTGCATCCTCCCCTTATAAGGCATCTTCACATGAATTGTTGAAATGGTGAGAGGTATGTCTTATCCCCTTCTGCCAAGTGTATTGCAGGATGGTTAGAAGAATAGGGGAAAACTGAAAAGGAGATGCCTACAGTCTGCTCTGTAGAAATAACGAATGACAAATTTATGGGACAGTATTGATAATCCAGTGGATTCAGAGCAGTAGCAAATATATGATTATTTTTTGAAAGATGGGGATGCTATTTGACAAAGACTGTTTCAAAAGTGACTTTAAAGCTGTGAGTTCACTTTAGTTCAATGAATGTTTACTGAACTGACCACAGAGAAGTAATAGGAAGTTGGGAGTGGGGGCTTTAGGGAAAGTTGCTGATCGACCTTATGCTGAATAAGTCCTTCCCCGGCTGAAGAACAGTAGTTCCTCTACTCTTTCGGAATATAAAGGTTAGCTCTTGAATTTCAGGGCCAGAAAGAATAAACGGCCAAGAAATCAGTGACTGTTTTATAATAATCCACTTGCCAATTTAGGTTTCATAAAACTCCACAGAAGGAAGAAAATGACCTTTGTAGATCTTTATTTGGGGAGGGGGGTAACTTTACTTTTTATTTTTAAAGATCCATTTTTGTAGTTAACTTGGTTGATGTGTATTAAATGTACTTTTGTTATCTTAAACATCTACTCCAAGCTCATGGACTTTCCTTATATAGCTTGCCTCTCTCCATAATCTGGCACAAGCATGCTTTTTAGTGCTGAGTGTTTTCTTTTTCTGCTGGTCGCTTCTCACAGCAGTACTGGCCTTTCACCTGGTTTTGTATCTTATTTTAGAAGTGGCCTTGTTCTTGGATCTTATTTTAAGTGTTGGTTAGTCCAAGCCTTGCTGCAAATGGCTTTCATGTCTGTGGAAAACAGAAAAGAAGGCAGCATAAATTAAAATGAGAACAATTTCAAATGGACCTAGAAACAAAATTATTGTAAAGAACAGTAGAGATTAATGCCAAGCTGCCCCCATCTCTCACTCAGGTAAGAATTTGAAGACCAGAAAGGCTAAATGACTTGCTCAAGGTTATAAAATGTTGATGAAAATTTATCATTCTCCTCATTTACATGAAGGCAATATCCCCTAGTGAGCTATAATTTTAACACATACACCGAATAAGCTATTCATAAGGAAGGTGAAGGTACCAAACTGTTTACCCTGTGTTTGAGAAGTGTGGGTGGTACATTCCAAAGTTTTCTTCCTACTTCTCCAGGTTTGTCAGTGTTCGTTGACAAACATCAGTATTTTCATATCCTGATAAAGGCTGTGACCACATCTGGATTTGAATCTGGCCTCTCCCTCTTCCTGGGCTATAACTCTGTGACTGTGGGAAAAGCTTCTCAACCTCTCTGACCTTCCTTGTCTTAGCCCGAAAAATAGAAGCAACGATCCAGATTTTATGGAGTCAGCTATGAAGGAGTTAACGCTGAGGTTCCTGCAGTTAGTGCCTGGCCCACAAGGAGCACTTGTGATGGAGCCGACCATCGCTGCTGCTGCTGCTGTCCCTGCTTTTCTTGTCAAACCCTGGGCAGTGGGATGGGATGTCCATTCTCAAATGATTTAAGTACTCATCTGCTTGAAGACTAGATGCTGAATGAGGCAGTTTTTTGGTTGTTGTTTTTTTTTAACATATTAACATACCTTCCAGTTCATTTTTATCTTTCTGTTAATTCAGAGAAAGCACCATGATCATCGGTTTTTACTTACCCTATTAGAATAATACTTAACTCTTGGATACCTCAATCAGAGCCTGATCCTTATTATGATTAAAATAAAAATCTCTGACCCTCTTTATTATTTTATACTAGAGATCCTATCCTGCACTGCCAGGAAAAATTATTAACCATTGTTAAATTAAAAATCCCTGTTGCTACTCATCTTTGAACACCCTACATAGAATTGCCATGTGAGAAGCAGATGCCCTTGTGACTTGAATTTGTAATTCTTTTTGGAAACCACTGTTTTCACTGTAACGGGTATCTTAATTCAAATAATATGTCTCTTTTGAACAACATTCTTGTTGGCTTTCCTTGTATTTCAGGAAGATTACTGCCCATTTCTCAAAAGTCTCCCTCACAGCCCCCAAAGTAAATTTCGCCTGTGCCCCCTAGTTTCTGTTTTTACCCAGGAAAATCTTAGTAAAAATATCCTTCATCGTTGGTAAACATCTGTATACATAATTTTTTGTGATGAGTCCCAGAAAAAAATATCATTTCATCTATGTAGATATACTATTGCCAACTTACCTAGAGATTGCATAGTCCCAGGTTAGAAACTCAGGGCCTTATAATTTTTAAATTTATTGTCAGGCCTAGATCGTTTGACCTATTTTAGGTACTAAGTAACAGCCCGAATAAAACATCTGAGTATTTTTTTGTATATTATTTGTAATGTTACTGTTGGTGAGGATGCTGTACTTTTCCAGTTTACAACTGAGGAAGCCTGTCATCATCATTAGTACTCATTCATTCAGCATGAGCACCTGTTTTATCTTAGGCACTGGAGATGTAAGCATGAATAAAACATTATTCCTGCTCTGGAAAATTTCATAGTTTATTGGGGGAGAAAGATACATATATAATTGCATTTCAAAGCGATATGTTCTGTATAATGAATATATGACCAAAATGCCATAGTCATATAAAGGAGGAACAGTAAATTTGGGGGTATATGGTAAGGTTACAAAGAGAAAGTGGCATTTGAGCCAAATCTTGAACGATAGATGGGAATTTGCCATTTGGAGAGAGAGGGGCTAGGAATGGTCATTGGAGGCAGGAAGCAGCCTAGCAAGGGCCAGAGGCTTCCCCTGGCAAGCCATGTGAGGGAAATGTCTCCACTGTAGCTAGAGAAAAGGCTTCATGAAGGAAAGTGAGTCAGAGTTAGGAGTTTGAATTTTATCATCTAAGCAGTAGGAAATCATTGAAGATTTTCGAATTATGGTTGATAAAATCAGGCTTGAGTTTGAAAACTCCTAATAGTTTAGGGCGGGAGAAAGAAAGACAAGTGGCAGATACCAGGTAAAAAGTTGTAGTTCTCCAAGAAAGACACAAGAGTTTACACTAAAACCGTATGTGTGTAGATTTAAAGAAGGGAAAAAAAAAAAAAGGACAGGGGGTGTGTCTCTAGATTTGAGAGCATTTTCCTAGGTGTAAACAATATGATTTTGTGATATGATATGGAAAGTGTGGCAGGGGGAGATCTGGTTTGGGTGATGGGGTAGAGTAACTGAAATTAATAGAACTGGGGAAAATGAAAAAGGAAAGGAAGGTTATTCCTTGTTTTGTTTTTTGTCTGTTTTGGGAGCAGGCAAAGGTTTTCATTTTGCATAAGGTAGGGTCAGTGTTTTCAGGAACATTCTAGCACACACGTCTGGAGCTGAATCTCAGCAGAGAGGTTACCATAGTAATATTTTTGAGTTCTTACTGTTTATTTTTCCATTAAAAACTAAGGTTCTCAGAGGTTAACTGATTATGGTCTCAGGAAGGTGGCTGTAGAACCAAAACATAAATTTCTAAGCTTCTTACCAACTAGGCCTTAACTAAAATAGCCCTTTGGGGGAGTGGGGAGACAAAACTCTTGATTTCCACTCTAATTGCTTTACTGTTTCATTTCCCAGAGTATCTTTACTTAAAAACAAAGAAACAAAAACAAAGCCCAACTGATGTATATATATGTCCACAGTCTATTTTCTACACTGTTTTCTGATCTTAATGTTTTTTGACTAATGCCAGTCAGATGAAGAGGGCTCAGGGTAATAGCTGAGGACCCCAAACCTCTTGTTTTGTTCTAACCTTAAAATTCAGAGATTAGATAGTCCTCAGGAAATACTCCTTATGTCACATGTTTGATCTTATCCCAGTTGTTGCCCTGACTCCAAATGAGGGAAATGAGAAGTGTTGAAGAAAGAAGGTGTTAGTGTTCACTTTTCGGCAGGAATCGAAAAGTAAGATGTCCTCCCACTGTTTGGATTGTTGAGCCATGAGCTATTCTCTTGAACTCCAGAGAATAAAGTAGATAGTTCTTCAAAATCCATTCTCACCCCCAAGTTTCAGGGGTCGCCGTGCTCACTGAAGCACCGGGGTGGTCGTAAAGGACTGGAGTAGGCTTCAAACAAGGCAGGTCATTGTACACATCTGACACTCTTTTTTCACATATTTAAAAAAATAATTAGCACCCTTTATCCATATGAAATTCTAGTTTTAACTGTTACTGTATAGATTGCTCTGTGAAGCTCCTTGGGCTGTGGTATTTTTCCTTTACTTTGTTCTTGACTGCTGTGAGATGTAGTTGCTTGCTGCTTAAGGCAGCTGCAGTAGAGTGCGCCCAGAAGTGGTTATAATTCTATATTTAGTAAGCCATAGGGTTTGTAAAGCATTTGCAGATTCCTTCGGGATAAAATGGTTTCTATATATGTAACATTTTTAATGAAACTATTATTATCACCCATTAGAGAAATACAGCAGCTAATATGTGCAGATTTGTGGACAAGACAGAGGCACAAAACTTTGTTTTCTTAAGAGTACACTGAGTATTTTAAATACTTAAAAGTAATCATGTGAATCCTATTTTTGTACTTTTAATCTTGAATTGCAGAGCTTTTACTCAAGTGTTTACCTTTGGTCCAACATTCCGAGCAGAGAATTCTCAGAGCCGGAGACACCTGGCAGAGTTTTATATGGTAGAAGCAGAGATTTCTTTTGTTGAGGGTCTTCAAGATCTCATGCAGGTAGGTACACAAGTTTTAAGACAGTTTCTAAATAACAGATATCTGTGACCTTAAAATGCTTCTGTATACATTTTCACCTTGGACATCTGTGCATTGCAGATGTTGATGGAGTGAAGAAGATGGGGAACTACTTAATAAACATCTGCTGAATCCCTTTAAAGTACAAGAGTCAGACAGATTTAAGTTCATATCCCAGTTCTGCCATTAATTTTGTTTTGATGCTACGAGAACTTGGTGATCTTTAGCTTCCTCAGCTATAAAGTGATAAAAATAGTAGCTATTTCATAAGGTTATCAGGAGGAGCAAATTAAATAACGTATGTATAATGTAAAGCTTCTAGTATTGGGCTTAGCATATAGCAAGCTCAGTAAGTAATAGCTCTTATTATTTGTTAGGCAGATAAATAAAATATCTTTATAGTTAGAGAAACGTCTACATAGCTGTATTGGAAAGCACCTACAGGAACCATCAGAGCTCTATTTTAGGGGTAAGAGGTAAGTCCAGAAAGATAGTCAAGAGTCAGATCTTGAAAGAAAGACTTTGTAAATGCCATGCTAAGTAGTGAGAAGGTAAAAGAGAGAGTTCTTAGTTGGGAAAGGCCATGGTCAATTACAGTTTAGAAACACCTCTCTAGTAACAATATAAAGAATGTTTCAGAGGAGGATGAAAATGAGGGTAGGAGTCCTTTTAGGAGGCTGTGGCCATACTCCAGGTAGAGCATATATGCTCTGAAGGTGGATCAACCAGGAACTGATTTTTAGCTCCACCACTTGCTATGTGATCTTAGACAAGGGGTTTAATTTTCTGAACCTCAATTTCCTCACCTGCAAAAGGAGAATAATGTTTCCTACTTTATAGGGTAGTTCAGAGGATTATGTAGATTATATACATAAGACACATAGAATCGTTCATGGCACTTTGTACCCAGAAATTATTGACTGTTATTATGAATTCTCTATCGAGTACCATTAATATCTTAGTTTGGATTTGTAATCACAAAATGTTTAACAATTTTTGTCACCTCTCACTTCTGTTCATTTTATATTTTTCTACTCTTATCCAGTAAATCACCCAGTTCCACTGAAGACATAAATACCACATATATCATCGAATAGAATGGACTTAATATTTCATTTATCCTCTCATGGTTGGATATCCTAGTAAACAAACTAAAGCAGAGATTTGGGGGGTGGGGGGTTATTGGGAAATGCTCTAGAGACCAGTACCTGTAAGGAAAGGAAGAAAGCAGCATCAGGCAGAGGGAAAAGTTGAACTACGATGCATGCAGAGGCCTTAGCTAAATCTTTGAGGAACTCTGGAGCTGGAATGATCCTTCACAGTTGTCCCATAGAAAGGCAAGGGGGTGGTGTACCTTTGTTCTTCCCCCGTCAAGTGATTACCTGATATGGGGTAGCCTTGGCAAGAGGTGTGCTCTTGGATAAGATAGAACTCCTGGCCTGGCCAGTTCCTGAAGAGGGACTCAACTAGGCGCCATCAGCATTAATATTCCCAGTGGTTAAAGCTCTTGGTCCTCAAGGGGTGTTTTGACCACATACAGTATCCATTTATCTACCACTTTAACATCTCCCACTGATTGTTGTAGATCCGTGTCCCCCAGGGGCCGTTTTTGGTTGTCCCTAGGAAGTAGGTGGAGGAGCGGGGAGAGTGGTTGCTACTGGCCTCCAGTGGGTAAAGGCTAGGGATGTTCTTCAACATGCTAACATGCCCAGGTCCCTCCCCCTCGACAAAGAGTCATCTGTAACTCTTGTATAGTAACATTGTCAAGTAATTCTTTTCTAAAGTATAGGGTTTCAAGATCTGACCCTCACAAGGAGTCAGTAGGATCCTTAAGTGGCTTCTGGTTCCACCCACCACCCAATTCAGTATTTCTCTCTCACTTAGGCAATGAGAGTCTTGTAAGCCACAGAATCACAACCTTTACCTCCCTGTTTCTGCCTTGACCCTGTCTCTCCTGCCCTCCCCCCATAAATACCAGGGAAAAGTTCCAAAGACATAAATTATGTTGGAAATTATTAAACATTATTATTATATATTTTATACCTAATAATTCCTGTTTAGTATTCTACTGAGTGGTACTCAACATTTATTGTCCAATGATTTTTAATTAATTGAAATACAAACTTTTTCTTAAAGATAGAAAAAAAGTATGCTTCCCCCAAAAGTAATCTTCTACTTTTCTTAATTTTCTCCTTTTATAAATTGCATTCTCTGGAAATTATTATCTTGATAAAAATTTTAAATCAGAATACTGTAACAAAGGATTTTTTCCCCTCATAAGGTATAAACAAATATTACTATTTTAGTGCCATTGAGTAATATATTTTTAAAAACATCTGAAGGTTGTCCTAACCCTTTGGTTAAGTTTCTGTTTTCTTTAAATATATTTATAGAGCATAGTCTGAAAGTCAAGGTTAGAAAAGCCAATGATTTTCTTCTTCAAATGGAAATTTACTGCTCATATGAAAGACACCAGTTTAACATCCCCCGTGGTCAAAGTCTTCATCTTACAGACAGGTGTGTTGTGCCCCTCAACAGTGCAGGCTTAGTATCCAATCTGGTTTTGTTTGCTCCCCCAGATGTGTCAGCACTTTTTAGTGATTGAGGTATATGACCCTCATAAATCATTCAGTTGCTTAGTGATTTCTTCATCTCCCTACTCCTAGATCAAAGGTAATATAGCCTCAAGGTAAAAGATCTTTAGCCTCCTTTTGCTCTTCTTTCATCAAGTTATTCTTTACTCTTATACAAAATAAATATGTAAATATAAAAATATAAAATATATTAAAAATAAATATATATATGTATATATACACACACACATATATATGCATATATATAAATGTATCTGGTTGTTCCTTGGTAATCAAGTACGTTCCGGTATCTGATCATACAGAGTTGGTGCGGTGGATGCTTGCGCCCCGCCCTGTGTCTCCAGCCCTGATAGGGTGCACCAGGGATGCAGGAGAAGGAGGGAAGATCCTGCCACTGGGGCAGCCTGAACTTACCGAGTATGTTTCTCTTTCTGAGTACCACATTGGGAGGGCCTAATAGGATCTCACTGACTTCAAACCAAACATTTTAGTTTTGATTACAAATATTTTCCATTCCAATCACTTTTTTTCTTCTAACAACAGTTTTTTTCTGTGGGATGTGTATGGATACCCCTGGTGGAATGCATTCTTACGTACTGATTTGTGTTGTATCATGATTTGAGTTATTTTCACTGTATGCTTTGGCAAAGCAAAAATATCTTTAGATGTAGATCTGTCTCACTGCTCCTGTAATTTTAAAGTCAGCTTTCGTTTACCAGTGACTGAATGAAGCACTTTTCAGTGTCTCATTCTTCACAACAACTAATGTTTGTTGTGTCCTTCTCTGAGCCAGGTATTCAAAGTCTTATACATGGATTATCTCTCTTAATTATTGCAACAATCCTGGAAGCTAGGTACTCTTATTGCCCTGATTCTACAAGTGAGTATATTGCACTTGAGAAAGGCATCGGTCAGTTTTGGCTGTTCATTTGACATCCCACTTCTAGTATTGGAACAATTAAAAGATTCATACATTTTTCTTTCCTTTTTTTACCCACTCTGGGAAGAAATTGTACTGCCTCCTGTAGTCATTCTGGAAAACTGAACTAACGTGCTGCAAGTATATTCAGGGATTAAGAGGCCTAACGGATTTATAGCTGCTAAAACGTGGAGAAGAGTCCTTCAGGACCCCTAAGTAAGTTTTATATATAAAGTAGCTTACTTGTCAGGCAACTTGTCTGTGATTTCTCTTAGGTTATGGAGGGACTCTTCAAGACTGTGACAATGATGGTTCTCTCAAACTGTCCCGAAGATGTTGAACTCTGTCACAAGTTCATAGCTCCTGGCCAAAAGGTAATTAGTTTTGTGGATGAAGTCCAATACATCTACTCTTTAAGTATGTTAATTATGTATAATAAATATAATTACATTTAATAATTTTTTTTCTCTTTTCTTACCAAGGGCAGATTAGAACATATGTTGAAAAACAACTTTTTAGTGTAAGTAAATATTATACTTTCTCTGAACTCTATTCATATTTTATCATAGTATTTATCACACTTAAAGTTTTTTGTTTCTATATCTGCTTATCCTAAAACAAGGAAGGCCCGTGTTTTAAATATTTTTGTAGCTCTTATATCTCGTTCATAGTTGATAATCAGTGTTTCATGAATAAATATATGATTAAATCATAGCAAAATAAATGAACACAGTAATTATTAACTGAATTAATGCAATTCAAACTAATATTAACTTTAGTAATAAAAATTTGGATCAAGTAAAAAAACTTATTTTGGGGCGCCTGGGTGGTTCAGTCAGTTAAGCGTCTGCTTCTTGGTTTCGGCTCAGGTTATGATCTCAGAATTGTGAGATCAAGCCCTGCCTTGGGCTCCAGGCTCAGTGCAGAGTCTACTTGTCCTTCTCCTTCCCCCTCTGGCCCTCCGCCAGTCACACTGGCTCTCCTACTCGCACGCCCGCACTCACTCTCTCTCTCTCGCTCTCTCAAATAAATAAATAAAATCTTTTTTAAAAGCTTAAGTCCAGTATAATTAACATAGGGTGTTATATTAGTTTCAGGTGTACAGTGTAGTGATTCAACACTGCTATATGTTATTCAGTGCTTATCACGATAAGCATACTCTTGATCCCCTTCACTTGTTTCACCTATTCCCCCACTTACCTCCCCTCTGGTAACCACCTGTCCGTTCTCTGTAGTTAAGAGTCTGATTTTGGTTTGGTTTGGTTTTTTTTGCTTGTCTGTTTTTTTCTTTGTTTTATTTTTCAAGTTCTACACATAAGTGAAATCATGGGGTATTTGTCTTTCTCTGACTGACTTACTTCACTTAGGGTTAAACTCCCTAGATTCATCCATGTTGTTGCAAATGGCAAGATTTTGTTCTCTTTTATGGCTGAGTAATATTTCATTGTGTATATGTACCACATCTTTATCCATTCATCTATCAGTGGACACTTGGACTGCTTCCGTAGTTGGAATATTTTAAATAATGCTGCAGTAAACATAGGGGTGAATTATTTTTTTCAAAGGAATGTTTTTGTATTTTTTTGGGCAAATACCCAGTAGTAGAATTACTGGATCATATAGGTAGTTCTGTTTTTAAGTTTTTGGGGAACCTCCATACTGTTTTCCACAGTGGCTGCACCACTTTGCCTTCCTACTGATAGTGCACAAGGGTCCTTTCTTCTCCATATCCTCACCAACACTTACTGTTTCTTATGTACTTGATTTTAGCCATTCTGACAGGTGTGAGATGGTATCTCATTGTAGTTTGGATTTGCATTTCCCTGATTAGTGATGTTGAGCATCTTTTCATGTGTCTGTTGGATGTCTGGATGTCTTCTTTGGAGAAATGTCTGTTCGTGTCTTCTGCCCATTTTAATAGGATTGTTTGTTTTTCGGGCGTTGAGTTGTGTCAATTCTTTATATATTATAGATACTAACCCTTTATTGGTTGTGTTATTTGCAAATATCTTCTTCTATTCAGTAGGTTGTCTTTTAGTTTTGTTGATGGTTTCCTTTGCTGTCCTGAAGCTTTTTATTTTGGTGTTGTCCCAATAGTTTATTTTTGTTTTTGTTTCCCTTGCCTCAGAAGACATATCTAAAAATGTGTTGCTATGGCTGAGGTGAGAGAAATTACTTACTGTCTGTGTTCCCTTTTAGGATTTTCATGGTTTTAGGTCCCATATTTAGGTTCTTAACCCATTTTGAATTTATTTTTGTGTGTGGTGTAAGATTGTGATCCAGTCTCATTCTTTCATATGTAGCCGTCTAGTTTTCCCAACACCATTTGTTGAAGACACTGTCTTTTTCCCAGCGGATGTTCTTTCCTGCTTTGTCAAAGATTAATTGACCATACTATTGTGTGTTTATTTCTGGGCTCTCTGTTCTGTTCCATTGATCTATGTGTCTATGTTTGTGCAAGTACCAAACATTTTGATTACTACAGCTTTGCAGTATATCTTGAAATCTAGGATTGTGATACTTCCAGTTTTGTTCCTCTTTTTCAATATTTCTTTGGCTCTTTGGGATCTTTTGTAGGATTGTTTGGTCTAGTTCTGTGAAAAATGCTATTGGTTATTTAATAGGGATTACTTTAAATCTGTAGATTGCTCTGGGTAGTATGGACATTTTGACAGTAAAAAGTTGTTTTTCCAATCCATGAGCATGGAATATCTTTTCATTTCTTAGTGTCATCTAAAACACAAACTTATAAAATACATACACATAATGTCTGCCCATCAGTTTTTCTCTGTTTCAGTCTTCTTTTTATTTACCTTCAGTTGCACAAATCTGGTAATATATTCTAAACTGTTTTTTAGTCACTTTTTAAAAATAGTTTATTTATTTATTTCAGAGAGAGAGAGCACAAGTAAGGTAGAAGGAGAGGGAGAAACAGACTCCCCACTGAGCAGGGAGCCCAACATGCGGCTCGATCCCAGGACCTGTGGGGATCATGACCCAAGCCGAAGGCAGATGCTTAACCAGCTGAGCCACCCAGGTGCCCCTAGCCACTTTCTTAAACCTAAAGATCTGTGTTTTAAGTATTATGTTATTCCTTCATTTCCACTACAATCCTATGTGATATTGGACTGATAGTATGTGATATTGGACTGATTATTTATTCCAAGTAGTATGTGATATTGGACTGATTATTTATTCCACTAAGCATACTGATCAGATAGTCTATTCCATTTTACAGTTTATTATAAAACAAACATATACTTGATATGGAAAAAGAACATTATGCAGTCTCTTCATAAATAGTACAAACAATGTATATAAGACTTAGTATTCACTGTATTTACAGTGTGTATAGAAGGTAAGTTTGATACTAGGAAGAATAAAAAATTGGTTCTGAACATAATTTGATATCATTCTCCACTTACTATGATTAGGTTTAGGAAGTTTTTGCTCTAAGAGAACAAAGAATTCAGCCTGTCCTGGAGGAGGGTAATAAGAAAAACTTGGCAGATTTCACTGAGCTAAGAGTTTCGGGTATCATTGTAGGCCTTTAGGCTACAAGTTAAAAGTGGTGAGTCCTGGGGCCTGAATGAACAGCAAGGCAGCAGATGTGAGATCAGAAAAAGAGGAAATAGGAGCCCCGTGATAGAGATTCGAAAGGTAGTGAAGTACATCTGAAGGCTTTTGAGGTTTATTTTTTTTTTTCTTTCACTGAAGTGTATATTGAGTATGTTAACTGACTGGAATTTAAATAAAAACTTGGAAAAAGAATAAGTGTATATTGAATATTCTACAATGTGCCAAGCTTGTTCTAGAATCTAAACAAATTGTCTAAAAACAGTGAAAATAGCAGACAAAAATTCCTTGTCTTCATTGAGCTTACATTTCTGGGGGCAGTAATAAGAAACAAGAAACAGTAATAATAAGTATAGTCTGTGAGAAAGAGTTATACTAAGGGGGGGAGGAAACCCAGAGAAGAGAAAGAAGAGAAGACAAAAGAGTGAGGAGGTAGAAGTTTTAGATAGTGTGACAGAGAAGATCTCACTGAGATGATTTTTGAGTAAAGATTTAAAGAAAGTGAGAGAATACAATTATCACATGATCACTCTGATATGAAGAATTTGAGAGGCAGGGCAGGGGGTTGTGGGGGGTGGGGAAGAGAAATGAAACAAGATGGAATGGGGAAGGAGACAAACCATAAGAGACTCCTAAACTCACGAAACAAACTAAGGGTGGCTAGGAGGTAGGGGGGTTAGGGTTATGGACATTGGGGAGGGTATGTGCTATGGCAAATGCTGTGAAATGTGTAAGCCTGATGATTCACAGACCTGTACCCTGGGGCAAATAACCTATTATATGTTAATTTAAAAAAATTAAAAGGTTTCAATATTGTTATAATGTAAATATTCTAATATTTGAAAATAACTGATAATATATGTAAATTATTTTATATAACAGATGTAAATAAGTATATGTAAATTAAAATAGCCATGTTATAAGTAAAAAAAAAAAAAGAAAGTGAGAGAACTAGCTGTATGGATATGTGGGAAAAGAATGTTCTAGGCAGAGGGAATAGCAAGTACAAAGGCCTCTAGGTTGGAGCATGCATGGTGTATTCAAGTAATAGGAGTGGGTAAAGGAAAAGGATAATAGAAGATAAAGAAAGGAGGTGAGAGGTGGTAAAATCATGTAGGGCATTTGTAGGTCACTGTGAAGAGTTTGGGTTCTTGCTTGAGTGATGTGGGGAAGCCACTGAAGGGTTCTATACAGAGGACTGATAAGATCTGAATGGGATTTAATAGGATCACTCTGGTTGCTAGTTGAGAATGGGCTTCAGAGTGAGAGCAGAAAACCAACCAGATTATTACAGTCATCTGGGTGAGAATGAATGATGGTTTGGACCATGTATTAGATTCATACAGAGAAACAAAACCAACATGCTGTATGTATGTAAAGAGAAAGATTTATTTTTAAGGAATCATCTCACATAATGTGGAGGCTTGTCGAGTTCAAAATTTGATGGAGTAGTTCAGCAGGCTGGAGACTCAGGGAAGAGTTGGCACCTGGAGTCAGAAGGCACTCTGCTGGCAGAATTCTCTCTTTCTTGGGAGAGGCCAGTCTTTGTCCTCTTAAGGCCTCCAACTAATTGGACATGGCCCACTCACATTATGGAGGGTCACATGCTTTACCCAGAGTCCACTGATTTAAATGTTCATCTCATCCAGAAACACCTTCACAGAAACATCCTGAATGATTGACCAAATATCTGGGTACCATAGCCCAGCCAAATTGACACATAAAATTAACCATAGGCCAGGATGGTGGCAGTAGAGATACAGAGACGTTGTTCTATTCTTTTTTTTATTATTATTTTTAAAGATTTTATTTATTTATTAGAGAAAGAGAGAGAGTGAGAGAGAGCATGAGAAGGGAGAAGGTCAGAGTGAGAAGTGGACTCCCCATGAAGCTGGGAGCCCGATAGGGGACTCGATCTCGGGTCTCCGGGATCATGACCTGAGTCAAAGGCAGTTGCTTAACCAACTGAGCCCCCCAGGTGCCCGAAGTTGTTCTATTCTTGATATATTTTAAAGATAGACCAGACAGGATTTGTAGAGATTGGGAAAGAGGGAGAAGTCAAGAGTGACTTTAGGTCTTTTGGCTTACACAGCTGTAAAAATGGAGTTGCCATTACTGAAATTGGGAAAGTCATTAGAGTAGCAAGAGGTTTGGGGGGAAATGGGAGTGGTATCAGGACCATTATCATCATGTATCATGTGAAGATTGAGATGCTTTTCAGACATCCAGTTGTAGATGTTTGGTAGGCAGTTTTAGTGTACAGATGTGGAGTTTACAGAAGAGCTCTGGACACTGCATATTTATAACGGTAGTAAATAATTAATTTGGGCGTCCTAAGGAATCTGTGCTGTGACAGAAAACTAAGGAGAACATCTTAAGTGAAGTTATCCACATCCTACCTAGTGAATAAGATCTAAGATGGGAAAAAAATATCCACCATTTATTGAATATTTGCTATGTACCAGACAGTGATAAACATTACATACCTAAATGTAAAAAAAAAAGTTCATTTTATCTTCACAACTCTGTAAGTAGTTATTATTGCTCTTCTGTGGATGAAGAATCAATTCAAAGAGATTAAGCAAGTAAAAGATGAAATGGAAATTCAAACTCACTTATCTGATTTCAAAGCTCATGCTTTCAGCCACTCACTTCAAAAGGGCACTGGAATTAATGCTAGAGTAGTTGTAGCTCTTCACTGTCCTTATGACCCTCACATATCACTTGTGCTTTGGAGTCCAGGTCTGTAAAATACTGAGGTTGGGAAGTGACCTCATGGGCTGTGCCACATCGGTCATTGCCAGCGTCATCGTCCATTCCACAGCACAAATCATAGCTGTGGTTTAAATGTATACCTGTGATGATTTGTTTAGTATTGTCACTCGGACTTGTTTACTTTGTTTACTGTTATAACCCAGTACTTAGTGTCTCTAACAAGAACTCAGTAAATATTTACTGGATAACTGAATGAATGAGCAAATGACATTTGAGTAGCCATGGGGGTGAGAGTGTTCTCCTTCAGGCTAGGTCCTCTCCCGGAGGTTTCCTGTTAATTCCTATCACTGTTTACCTTGGGCACTGAGTGTAGTGAGCTATGACTCAGAGGACCTGGATTCTAATTCTGACTATACTTCTTATCCGCTCTTAATGAATGTTAGTGCTTTTCAACAAGTACTTATTGACTATCTACTATGAGTTAGGCACTGTGCTAGTCATTGATGATCCATGATATAAGTAGGGATTGGCCCTTTTATGGAATTTAAAATCTCGAGAAAAAAGATGAATAGTTACCTATTTGCATAAGTGATTATTTAATTACAACTATGAACTTGATTAATAGTACATCTTTAACCTTTCTGAACTTGAGTTTCCTCATCTACAAAGTTATAACTTGTCTGTCATATCGTTGAAAGGATCAATTGGCCATACTGCTTAAGCAGTGTGCCAGACTATATAACTTAACACTCCTGCTATAAAACATCTAAAAATGCTTGTTAAAAATTATAAAAATCCTTTTAAATACATTGTTCAGTTCACTAGAAAGTAAGAGAAGTTCCAGGAGCTACAAATGAAGAGGGAACTGAGCACCAGAGGGGAATACATCAATGGCATGGCACTGAGGTTTCTCAAGGTGGAGGGTACGCTAGATGGTGAGGGCAGGGCAATGGGGGTGGCAGGAGGGGGTTGCCAGTCTTTGAAACTGGAGATTTGAACAGCCATAAGAGGACATGATAGTAGACCTAAGTTTGATGAATTAGAATCAAGATACTCCCCGAAGTACGCATATGCATACATGTGTACGCACACACATGCGCACACAGAAGATACCATGTGACTTGTATTCCTTTGCATAGATTTCATTTTATTCCTGACTACCTGTAATTGTTTTATATGAAGATAAGTTATTTAAAGGACTTGTATAGTAATTGAATTTAGCCTTGACCAATCAGAAATAGAATTCAATGATTTTTGTCCCCTTTATAGCATTTAAGGTTTTTAAAATATAGAGTACTTACCTTTTTTTACTCTTCATTTATCCGTGAATTTGAGTCAAAGACTGCTAATAATTTTAGCTTAGCAGTTCTAACCCAACACAACACCTTGAGAATAGTTTTCTTAAACCATAAAAAAAATTTAAATATGAAGGTAGTTTGATCCTGCATCATGCAGTATCACTGTATCCTCCTCCTTTCCTCAGAGTACTTTAGAAATAGCTTCTGGGAAGAAGAGGATTATTCTCTGTACATATAAAAAAGAATTAGGAAAGAGAGTTGATAAAGGCCATTAAGAATATCCACTGTCAGAACTATAATTTGAGCTGAGAAGCTCTGCCTCAGCTTCAGGTGTGGGTGAAGTAGGGCAGAAGATCCAGAATAACAAAAAATACACAGAAAGTCATTTTTTTTAAAATAATGTAGTAGTAACATATCAATGGCACAAAATCCCTGTGCTTCCCCCTTTGACTGCTCTTAGATTTCTCAGTATAAGGAGTAGATCATATCAAGTAAGTGATGAAATAGAACAATAGAATGTCTAAGCAGAAAAGAACTGTAGACAATATAGTCCAGTCTCTTTATTTTACAAGTACAAATGCTTAATTTTTTTAAAGATTTTATTTATTTATTTGACAGAGATCACAAGTAGGCAGAGAGGCAGGCAGAGAGAGGGGCGGGGGAAGCAGGCTCCCTGCTGAGCAGAGAGCCCACTGCGGGACTCGATCCCAGGACCCCGAGATCATGACCTGAGCTGAAGGTAGAGGCTTAACCCACTGAGCCACTCAGGCGCCCCACAAATGCTTAATTTTTTAAATGGTTGTGTAAAACATTACAGAAGTGTATAAAATGTTTTCGTTAAGGTGAAGTGAATTACGTAGTAGCCAGTTAGAGGTAGAATCAGAGGGAGAACTCAGAGCCCATTGTCTTTGTTTTGATTAAGCATATTAAACTCCAAGTGTTTTAGGCATTATCTCAGTAGTTAAAAGCTTCGGCTTTGAAGTCAGCACATCAGGTTTACTACTTACTTACATGAGTGATTTTGGGCAAGTTACTGTCCCTTCTACCTCCCTTTTCCCTTCTGTAGAATGTGTTAAAAATGACTAGTACCACCAAAACCACTTTCATTCTTGCCTTAGAAATTGTTACTTAATACGAGATTTAGATTTGAATAAGATGTTCATCTTGGAAAAATATCACTCAAAACATGACTTTGGAGGCTTCATTTGTGCTATATACACAACTCCTTCAAGTCGGTTATTATAGGTTTGAATTTAATTTTTCCTCAAAGAGTTAAGTTTGTGTTGGGTAACTTATTTTTTGAGTTTATAGGCCTTCAGAAAGTTTGTAGATTTGGGGGGTTGGTTTTGCTTGGAGGTTTTGGGGTAGGGTTTTTTGGATGTTTTATTGTAGTTTTTTTTTCCCCAAATACTTTTATTTTTTCAGTGTTACAAGATTAATTGTTCATGCACCACACCCAGTGCTCCATGCAATACGTGCCCTGCTCAGTACCCACCACCAGGCTCACCTAACCCCCAACCCCGTCCCCTCTAAAACCCTCAGTCTGTTGCTCAGACTCCACAGTCTCTCATGGTTCATCTCCCCCTCCGATTCCCCCCATTCACCCTTCCCTTCCTTCTCACAGTGCCCTCCATGTTTTTCCTTATGCTCCACACATAAGTGAGACCATAAGATAATTTACTCTCTCTGCTTGAGTTATTCACTCTGCATAATCTCTTCCAGTCCCGTCCATATTGATACAAAAGTTGGGTATTCATCCTTTCTGATGGAGGCATAATATTCCATTGTATATATGGACCATATCTTCTTTTTTTTTTTTTTTATTTATTTATTAGAGAGAGAGTGAGAATGAGAGGGGAGAAGGTCAGAGGGAGAAGCAGACTTCCCGCAGAGCCGGGAGTCCGATATGGGACTCGATCCCGGGGCTCCGGGATCATGACCTGAGCCGAAGGCAGCCG
>CM052815.1:49422771-49499325 GCA_028533885.1 Nasua narica | reverse complement strand
TCCTGATTAAAACTCTTCAAAGTATAGGGATAGAAGGAACATTCCGCGACATCATAAAATCTATCTATGAAAAGCCCACAGCAAATATCATTCTCAATGGGGAAAAACTGACAGCCCTCCCTTTGAGATCAGGAACAGGACAAGGATGCCCACTGTCACCACTCTTATTCAACATAGTGCTAGAAGTCCTAACGACAGCAATCAGACAACAAAAAGAAATAAAGGGTATTCAAATTGGCAATGAAGAAGTCAAACTCTCTCTCTTCACAGATGACACAATACTTTATATGGAAAACCCAAAAGACTCCACCCCCAAAGTACTAGAACTCATACAGCAATTCAGTAATGTGGCAGGATGCAAAATCAATGCACAGAAATCAGTTGCTTTCCTGTACACTAACAGTGAAAATATGGAAAGGGAAATTAGAGAATCGATTCCATTTACTATAGCACCAAGAACCGTAAGATACCTGGGAATAAACCTAACCAAAGAGGTAAAGGATCTGTACTTGAGGAACTACATAACACCCGGGAAAGAAATTGAAGAAGACCCAAAAAGGTGGAAAAGCATTCCATGCTCACGGATCGGAAGACTAAACATTGTTAAAATGTCAATACTGCCCATAGCAATCTATACTTTCAATGCCATCCCAATCAAAATTCCACTGGCTTTTTTCAAAGGGCTGGAACAAACAATCCTAAAATTTGTATGGAACCAGAAAAGGCCCCGAATTGCTAAGGAAATGTTGAAAAAGAAAAACAAAGCTGGGGGCATCCCATTGCCTGATTTCAAGCTTTACTACAAAGCAGTGATCACCAAGACACCATGGTACTGGCACAAAAACACATAGACCAGTGGAACAGAGTAGAGAGCCAGTATATGGACCCGCAACTCTATGGTCAAATAATCTTTGACAAAACAGGAAAAAATATCCAGTGGAAAAAAAGACAGTCTCTTCAATAAATGGTGCTGGGAAAATTGAACAGCTATATGTAGAAGAATGAAACTTGACCATTCGCTTACACCATACACAAAGATAAACTCGAAATGGATAAAAGACCTCAATGTGAGGCAGGAATCTATTAAAACCCTAGAGGAGAACATAGGCAGTAACCTCTTCAACATGAGCCACAGCAACTTCTTTCAGTACATGTCTCCAAAGGCAAAGGAAACACAAGCGAAAATGAACTTTTGGGACTTCATCAAGATAAAAAACCTTCTGCACAGCAAAGGAAACAGTCAGCAAAACAAATAGGCAACCCACGGAATGGGAGAAGATATTTGCAAATGACACTACAGACAAAGGTCTGATATCTAAGATCTATAAAGAACTCCTCAAACTCAACACTTAACAGAACAGATGATCATGTCAAAAAATGGGCAGAAGACATGAACAGATACGTCTCCAAAGAAGACATACAGATGGCTAATAGATTTTTGTTTTTAATCAGCAAAGTACTGTTGTAGGACACCTGGGTGACGATTGGTTAAGCATCTCCCTTCCCAGGATCTTGGGATTGAACCCCGTGTTGGGCTCCCTGCTCCACGGGGAGTCTGCTTTTCCCCCTCCCCCTACTCATGCTCTCTCTTGCTCTAATAAATAAATAAAATCTTAAAAAAAATGTTCAAAGTACTGTTGCAAAGGGCATAGGGAAACTGACATTTTCATATACTACCAGTGGGCATAATTTGGTATAACACTATATTTAAAAAGGAAGCCGTATTTTTGGCAGTATCAAAATATCTAAAAACTGTAAATGTAAATGCACTTTGATCCAGCAATTTCATTTTTCCATATGCAAAATTAATATATAAGAATCGTTTGTGATAGATGTATGTAGTCATGATTTATAATAGCAAAATATTAGAAACAGCTTAAATATCCATCAGAGGATGAGTGGGTAAACTGATGAGGATACAGCCACAAAATGGAATATTATATAATAGTTAAAAAATGAAGAAGCTCTTTCTTTTTATACTGATATGGAAAGACCTGCAAGATACATTATTGAGTCAAAAAGATGGAAAAGAGTGTATATGGTAGGTATACTATGGCTGCCATCTGTCAAACAAAGGAGATTGTATATTAATATTTGCTTATAGATGTAAAAAACCCTCTGGAAGGATACACAAAAATCCAATGACAGTAATTCTATGTGAGGAGAGGAGCTACATGGCTATGGGACAGGGTTGAAGGAAAATGTACATTCTTTTATACGTCTTTTTTTTTTTTAACTATGTTCATGTATTACTCAGTTTAATTAAAACAAATGATTGGCTTGGCTTGCTTTAGACATGAGAGTTTCTTACTGAGGTAACCATTGATATTTTTCCTAAACAGTCTTACCATGCTTAGCATATATTACAAAGCCCTGATTGTGGCCTGAAAGAATCCATAAGAGCTGATCTCTGACTATCTTTCTTACCTAATTTCCTGGCGTTGTCCCCCTTGTTCAGTATGCTATAGGCACATTGACTCTTTTGTTCCTGGAAGGAACCAAGCTGTTCCTTCACTTCAGGCCTTTGTACTTACTATTCCTTTTGCCTAGAATATGTACCCTCAGATATTTTCCTTATTTCAGCTGTCCCCAACTCAGTGAGTCCTTTCTTGACCATCTTATCTAAAATAACACCCCTAAACAGCCTCTGTCTTCTTAACCTTGCTTTATTTTTCTTATAGCACCAAAGGTTTCACCATTATATTCTTTCTGTTTACCTGTTTATCCTCCTTCACCACCACCACCAACTCCTATCTCTCACATGCACAAGTATCACTTCCATAAAGGCTTTGTTTTTATTTACTCTCTCCAGTGCCTGGAATAATGCCTAGCACTTAATAGATGCACAATAGATGTGTAATGAATGAATGAACGAATGAATGATGATTTTATGGAAAGACTTTTGCTCTTTCAGCCTCACTATTTCACACCTTTTATTAGGGCATTAACATAACATGAATTCAGAGAAAATCTTTACTTACTTAAGTAACTGGTTCTTCCGTAGATACTGCAAGTAGATCAGGAATGGGATTACTGAATGGCCACTTCTCTTCATACTGCTCAGACTCTCGAATGATTAGATCAGCCTTAATTCCTGATTACTCAGTGATGATTTATTTATAATCATTCCTGATTACTCAGTCATCATGTAGCACTCATTTATGATCTCAAAGATTATATGGGAATAGGCCTTTTACAGTTTTTCAAATGGACTAATTAGCAACATACCACTGTATTAACCTTTCTCTGCATTTACCGTGTTCTTTTCCAGCATTTCTTATACCGAAGCAATAGAGATCTTAAAGCAGGCATCTCAGAACTTCACCTTCACCCCAGAGGTAGTATTTATATTTATATTTATATTTATATTTATATTTATATTTATATTTATATTTATTTTATTCCCTCACATTTCATTAAGAATCCTGAGGCACCTAGCTGGCTCGTTCAGTAGACCATGCAACTCTTGATTTCTGGGTTGTGAGTTCAAGCCCCAAGTTGGGCATAGAGCTTACTTTAAAAAAGAAAAAAAATCCTTTAAAATAATTTTATTTCTCTGGGGCACCTAGGTGGCTCACTTAGTTCAGCTTCTGACTCTTGGTTTTGGCTCAAGTCATGATCTCAGCATCCTGAGATCAAGCCCAGCATCAGGCTCTTTTCTCAGCACAGAGTCTGTTTGTCTCTCTCCCTCTGCTCCCTGCCCCTCACTCACACTCTTTATCTCTCTCTCTCTCTCTCTCTCTTTCTCTCTGGAATCAAAAAATAAAATCTTTAAAAATAAATAACTAAATAATCTTATTTCTCTTATTAACACTGCTTAGTATTTACCCATCTTTAAAGTAGCTTTTTTTGATGTTTGCTCAACCTTGTTAAAATATTTAGAATAAATAATAATTTTGAAGTAGAATATCAGTTTTAATAGTAATGGCTAAAGGATTGTAAAGAAGTTTCCCAAGTTTTTGGTGAAAATCCTTGAAAAGAATGATAATATGTCCAAAGAGGCCACATGATTGATTTATCAGTGGACATGCCCATAATATTAGAGGCAAGTCTCCTCATTCCTATGCCGGGGCTTCTTTCCTATAATTAAGATATCGGCAGACAAGTAGGAATGACGTAATGTTAGGAATGTCCTGTAATAACTCTGTCTTCAAACGGCTCCATACACCAGTCCTCTCCCCACTTAAGTCAGTTCCTCTTTTGAGGTATAATAGTTGTGCTTGTTATAATTATTTTGTTTATGCAATTTTTTATTTAATATCTGTCTCCTACCCTGAAAGCTTCATGAAACCAGGAATTCTGATTTTCTTACCATGGTGCTCAGTACCTAGCATGGTACCTGCATTTAATAGGCACATTACTATTTGTTGAAAAAGTAGATGAACAGTGTTATTACATATTCATCAGAGCATCTGATATATGAATTGACTCTTTTATTTAAAAAAATTCACTGAGAGAAGCCATCTAGCCAGACATAGACTCAATATTAGGAATTTTATCTTTCATCATTTAATTTCCTGCAACCTAGGTATAGTAACCATAGAAAAAGCTCTAGGCAATATTAATAAGAACTATGATTTTGAAGTCAGTTTTTAACCCCTGTGGGAAGGGTACTTTGTTTTCCTGCAGATGCCGTTCATCTGCTAAATGCTGCTCCCCATGATGGGGGAGAGAAAGCATAGCATTTATCTACTTGGTTCAGCTTTCATCTTTCCAAGGCCTTTGGATGTTCTTATACCGCACCTCTGTGGCTGAGTTATCTGTGTAGCCTCAGCAGACAGCACCACACATTACTGATCCTCAGAGGAAGCCCTTGGAACTGATACGGGTTATTTTCGGGTACTGCATTGTGTATTTCAGCTCTGTCCTCTCCTTGGATAACTTCTTTCTTCTCATTACAGTGGGGTGTCGATCTACACACCGAACATGAGAAGTACCTGGTAAAGCACTGTGGTGACATACCAGTCTTTGTCATTAATTATCCGTTAGCGCTCAAGCCTTTCTACATGAGGGATAATGAAGATGGGCCTCAGCACACCGTAAGAAAAAACACTAAATAAATCGGGGTTGGTCATCTCAGAGTCTGGGTTCTTCCCTTGATTTAATTTCATTTATCCTTTGGCATATTTTTAAAAATTACATCCATCATGCTTTATGTCTCTTAAAGTGGTAAAATTTCTCAAAGGTACCTCTGGAAAAGTGTTCCTAAAGAAGATCCCAGTGTTCTGTAAACATACTTGTTATTTCTATCACATGGTGTCCTTCTTCGTTTAGCAGATCACATGTAAATGTGTTTTGTTTTCTTCTGTTCTTTAAATAATTGGGAGGAAGTAGCCCAGAACACTTGTTTAGCAGTGCCAGGTCTACGGTCAACTGAAATCCTGGTGAGGAGAGGGAGGGACGGGATGCTGGGCAATAAAGGAGAGTGACGGCGTGAGCAGGCAGCGGAAGAGCTAGCTCCCAGAGCAGGAGGCTCAGACTACTTTGGTTTGGTTGTCACACAGGAATTGGGAGGGGAGGGCATGGAGGGATCTGAGAGGTCTAGGCAGATTGTCCTGTCACTTCTCTCCTGTCTATCTTGTCTCTCTCTCTGTCTCCCTTCTCTTTTGCCTCTCTCACATTCTTTCCTTTATTCACCCTTAATTTTGATTGCTTTCTTATTCTTCTAGTTTTTTTCCTTTTTTCTTTTGTCTCTTCTTCCCTCTCTAACAAAATTAGCAGTAATATAAGAATATACTTGACTCTTTACTTACTGAATAGTTATATACTAAATATCATTAACTGTAAAAGTCTGTGAGACAAAGATGTTATGCTTGTCTCACAAAAGGTCCAAAAACTAAACTTTGCTTTCTGATGCTTTTCATTTGTCTCTAAGTAAATCCCAGTAGAAAAATGTAGATCAGGGCCCAGCGGTAGTATTATCCATCAATTAGTAGATTCCTATTAGGCAAACACTACCATGTCATCTCTAAGTCCCAAAACAACCTTGCCAAGAAACTTAGTATTTCTCCCATCTTACAGATGAGAAGCTAGGGTTCAGGGACACGATTGCACTTGCCAAGCCTTCGTAGACAGCGAATGACAGAGTCAGTGATCAGACCTGACTCCCTCTGGGTCTGAAGTCTGTATTCTTCTGCCTCAAAGCCATAAATATAAAGTTACATTGATTTGATGCATCCCAAACTTCCATGCAATGTTATCCAAAACCAGTGAGCAGCACAGTTGATTTATGACTCTTAATTTCTCTTTTCCCTACCAACCCTCTGGTATAATTGATTATGAGAAAGGAATTGGCCCATAGGTTGGTAGCAAAAAAAAAAAAGGGAGACTACGGCATAGATTCTCCAATCCTAAATAATTCAGTACTGAGCCTATATCACCAAACAGGACTACATCTGTATCTCTTGGCTTTTTTATCACTCCACCCCATCCTGTCTGCACCTCTCCACCCCCACCACACACACACACGCACACACACACACACACACACACACACACACACACACCCTGATGTCATCTTTGCATGTGATTTTCCTGACATTAAGCACTTTTCGGTCCTTCAGTTTTGCGCTTCTTAAATACTCTGCTTAAAGCCCTCCTTTCTATTCTCATGATGTTGTATGGTGACAGATGGTTAACTATACCTATTGTGGTGAGCCTTGAATAGTATATAGAATTGTTGGGTCACGGGGCACCTGGGTGGCTCAGATGGTTAAGCGAGGCTGTTGGCTCAGGTCATGATCCTAGGGTCCTGGGATCCAGGTGCATTAGGCTCCCTGCTCAGGAGGGTGTCTGCTTCTCCCTTTCTCTCTGCTTGCCACTCTGCCTACTTATGCTCTCTCACTCACTCTGACAAAGTCTTAAAAAAAATAAAATTGTTGAGTCACTGTGTTGTACACCTAAAATTAATAAAACAATGTGTGTCAACTATAGTAGTTCAAAATTAATTAATTATTTTTTTAATTTTTATTTATTTATTTGACAGAGAGAGAGACACAGCGAGAGAAGGAACACAAGCAGGCGGAGGGTGGGAGAGGGAGAAGCAGGCTTCCTGACAAGCAGGAGCCTGATGCAGGGCTCCATCCCAGGACCCTGGGATCACGACCTGAGCTGAAGGCAGACACTTAACAACTGAGCCACCCAGGTGCCCCTAATTAAAAATTTTTTTAATTAAACCTTTTCCTTTCTAGACTTTTCTTAGTTACCAGGTCACCTTGAGTCTTCCTTTTCTGAATTTCTATAGCATTTAAAGAATTCGTAATACTGGTAGCATTGTGTCTATTTTTTGTACTCTGTAGGTTTTGCTTTCTCAAATGAAACCCTTAACTTCTTCAGGATGGGAATGATTTTTTATAGCCACTCAGGCTTCTACTGCTCATTCCTCATTCTCTCTAGTGTGACTTCCACCCCTGTCGTCTTACCACTGAAGCCCCTCTTTCTAGGATCAGTAACAATTTGTCACATTATTAAATCCAGCAGACTTTATTTTTACTTCCCTCTCAGCATTACTCAGCACTCCGAATGACTTTCTTACTCTGAAACTGTCTCCTCCCCCAGCTCCTGTGACATCGTGTTCTCCTCCCTTCTCAGGGGTTATTCTTTCTCAGTCTCTTAGATAGGTTCATCCTCTTCTACTAATCCAGCAGGTGTTAGGATTCCTCATGACTCTATCGTAGGTCTTTCTCTCTCGAATGATTTCATGTGTGTATTCACAGCTTACCATTTATTTTCAGACAACTCAGTCACTTTTCTAATCCTTCTGCTCAGAGCTCTTATTGCCGTTTATATATCTCAGAGGCATCTCAGCATAATCTAAAACTGAACCCATCCATGATTTCTATTCTCCACTCCTCCCACCAAATTTGGTGTTCTTTCAATGTTCCTATCTATTGTGCAAGCCATTTACTAGACTCATCTTGGAAATCTTCCTCAGTCCCAATATCCAAGCTGTTATTAAGTTGTTGTTTTTATCCTTTGAAATAAATCTCAAATCCATCTACTTCTCTTCATTTCTACTTTTACCTTTTTGGATGAAGTTACCATCATCTCTTTCCTGGTCTATTTCAGTAGCCTCCTGACTGGTCCTCCTGCATCTTGCTCTTGCCTCCTGAGTCAGTTCTCCCCACTTCAGTCTAAGCTTTTAGAAAATGTAGATCTGGTCGTGTTATCTCCCCTCTCAAAACCATTCAGTGGCCTCCCACTGCTTTTAGTATCCAAGTCAGAATCCTTTCTCTGGCCTCTAGGCCCCAGTGTCATCTGGCTGCCCGTCTCTCTTGCCTTCTGTACTGTGTGGCTCCCCTTTGCTGTTTCTGCTCCATTCATATCACCCTTCACACATGCAGTGCTTTCTCTCACCGCACTATCTTTGGGCATTGTATCCCTTCCGTCTACAACAATCTTCTTCACCTCAGTAATTTTACTATTTCTCCAAATCTCTACTCAGTCATCATTTCCCCAGAGAAACCTTCCGTGACCCTGTAGGCTGAGTCGGAGACCCTTGTTAGACACTAAAATGCTACCATGTTAAATTTCAGACTGAGAGCTACTAACTTGTAATTTATCATAATCCTTAACACAGTTGTAATTTTACATTTATTTTTATGACTATTTAATTAATGACTTCTCCTCTTTGCCACAGGACTTGAAGACCTCCTTTTCACTCATCGTGGTATCCTAGCATAATTCCTGGAACATAGCAGGCACCTAGTATCTATTTGGTGATAGGGGATTGATGGATAAATCGAACCCAACACAGTTGTAGACACACAATGAACAAGTAGTGAGTGAGTGACTTGATTTGCTAAGGAATTTCTGGGATAATAAAGAACAGCTTTTATTCTGAATTTTTTGAGAGATGGTAACATAGTGTAAAGGAAAGCCCTTGGCTTTAGAATCAGACACTCTGGGGTTCAAGTCCCAGGTCTGTGTGTTACAGACCATGTGATCTTAAATAAACTACTTTATTTCTTTGAGTCTTAGCTTCCCAATCCATAAAAATAAGATGATAATCTTATTCCACAGTTGTGAGGATTAAATTAGACAATATATGAAAAATATATAGCACAGTGTTTGGGGTGATAGGTAGTCAATAAGCTTAAAGCCCTCTTTCCTTCTAAATTTTGATAAAATCTTTATTATGATAAAGCACGATAATGTTAAAATATGTGTATGTTTTGCAACATCAAACATTCTGTTACACAAGATTATTTAAAAGGCAATTCCCCCATAGACTGCAGTCACATTTTTTACCTTTAGAAGTAGCAGGAGGCCTTCATTATGACAGACTCTCTAGTAATGTGGTCTCACAGCTTGAAAACTGAAAGCATTATAATGATTCTTTAGGGTACTTATATAATTTATACAGTACTACAATATATTGCTTCTCATAGCTAAATTATTAAAATATAATTTATTTGGGTGCCTGGGTGGCTCAATTCGTTAAGCATCTGCCTTCAGTTCAGGTCATGATCCCAGGGTCCTGGGATCGAGCCCCACATTGGACTCCCTGCTCAGCAGGGAGCCTGCTTCTCCCTTACCCTCTGCCTGCCGTTCCCCCTGCTTGTTCTCTCTCTCTCTCTCTCTCTCTCTCCTGGTTAAATAAATTATATATATTTTTAATTTATTTAAACTATATATTAGACATAGATGGTAACATTGATTCATTAACAACCTAGATTTCTTTTCAACCCACTTGTAAAAGAGTGCCTGCTTCTACCCTACTTTATTTTTTTCAGTGGTGAATGAACAGGCTTTGGCCCAAATAACTAAGTTCTCGATTTCTTTCAGAAGGGCTGTAATAACAGGTTGTGGGTAGGGTTGCAAGGGTTTCTACAGTGGGTGCAATGCAATCTAAAAAAATTAGGACAGATATATTTCATAGATGCCTTCCCTAGGGCATCAGAAAGGTCGAGAAATGTTTAACCTACGCTTGTAATGTTTGGCTGGAGGTCATAAATAGTAAAATGATGTATTTTTTAGCCACTGTTCCTTTTCCTTCTTTCTGCATCCTGCATCCCCTCCAAAAACACAAAAAAATGAAGATATGTACTGTATTGTAATGAAAACTACTCTGGACTAAGGAGTTAATAGCGCCGGGTTTGAAATCCGTCTTTCTTATTAGTTAGCCATACAACCTTAGTCAAGTTTGTCCAAAAACTGAGCCTCAGTTTCTCCCTCCATAAAACCAGAGAGTTGGATGAGTTGATCTCCAGAGTACTAAACACCTTTAAGATTCTCTAATTTCAAGTGGCTGAAGCTTTTCCCCATTTGGATATATAAGAATAACTTACAAATTAGCAAACATACTTGATAATTTGAAGGGGAGGGATCATGGGCCTAAATAAAATGAATCTAAGCAAACATGCAAAATAAAATATGCCCCTGGATATAGGTTCCTAAGTAAGTCCCTCAAAGGCAAGTGCCAAGTTTTCAGCTAGGGAAATGGCTTTGCAGAGAAGCATGTCCATTTTTTCCAGCCATTGTGATTAGGGAAAAGTGACTGCCCAACAGATTATGCTCATCCCTGTTGAGATGCTAAGATCACCATATAATGTTCTAATTGTTTCAATTGTGTCACTATTACATAGAAAATCATAAAAATTTAAGCATTAGTGGGCATGCAGTAAGTATACACTATGAAGTCAACTTGAAAGAAACAGTACTCAACCGAGGGATATCTAATGAATTTCCCTGGCTGGTGCTAATGAACCAACCTACATCAAACCAACAGAAAATAGTAATGAAGGGAACGGCTAATTTTCCCCATATCTAAGATGAATGGCTTTCCTGGGAATTTATGACAAAGTTGAAAGTATGCATTTCAGTCCAGCTCCGAGCCCCCAGACCCCCAGACTAACCATTTACTAGCCAAAGTCCATTTTTAGCCATTGCTACCTGCAGCCTATTTGAATCTTCACACTGTCATGTCTGGAAGGCTCTCATTCCTATCTGTGCTTTTTAGGGGCACAATACTGTGTCAGCAATGAGTGCAAAAGCTCAGAGGCTGAAACCACAAACATGTTTCCTATGGTTTGTGGAACATTCTTCTTCTCTTGATAATACTATGTAATGTTGCTCCGCTGTTGACAGCAGCCTGTGAGAAACTGAAATGGGAGGTGTTCAGTTTGTGTTTTTCATTAATACTTAAAAATACTGAGGTAAGAAGAGAGGTAGAGGAAGCGACAATAAACTGTTCCCCTTCTCTCTCTGAAGTTCACATAAAGAAGGTTATGCATTAAAGGCCTTATTCCTATCTAGCCTGTTTGTTGTTTAATTCAAGGTCTGCATTTTATTTTCAGTACATTGATTGGAATCAAAAAGTAAGAGTTGCAAGGGAGTGTCATAAATAGAGACCAGGGCTTGTTCACTTTGAATACCAACACAAACTATTTCTAGACAGCATGCCACTGCAGCTGTGTGACTTAAAACAAAATAAAAACACACACAGTGGAAGATGATGTGCCCAGTGGCATTGTGGCCTAGAAGATATCCCCAAAGTGGAATAAGTTTTGTTTAAGAGGAAGGAAGTTAGCAAAAGAGTGTAGTACATTGACTTGTAGCCTTCGTTGTTATCTGTGTAGGAGAGCAAAAGGACAGCAGAACTAAAATCTTTACACTTCTTTCAAGTCTTCCAAAGATGCAGAGGAACACAGAAGAGATTGTAGCTACAGAAGTCCTTAAATTTGGTCAAATTTGTGAATTAAGAGGACATTTTATTATGCAGTCTGTGAATTCTCGCTTTGCCTAGTGAAGGGCAGGATTGCTCAGTCCCAGCTCTTGAAGCAAGCCACAAACTCCCATGAGGCTCAGAGCTGCCAGCCCATAAGGGCAGATTGTAATCACCAGCTAATGTTCTAGGTAATTTGGCCTGTATCGAGAGTGCTTGCCCTCTAACCCCTCACTACCCATGATTTGGCAAACACACAGCCAAGTTTTTCTCATTAGATCTTCAGAGATTTGTGTGATTCCATCCATGTTGTACATTTCATGCACCCTTATGTCATGGTTTATATCATGTCTGTGGGTATCCTTTACCTCCACTGGAGCCCTGGAAGGAGTGGTAGTTTCTGTAGTAATTAGCTCAGTAGTTACCAGAGGGAGTCACAACATAGAAGAATCCTCTTGGGAATCTCAACACTAACTAAAAGGTATGGAAATTTAAAGGAGTTGTGTTAGTAATCTTAAGGGAATGTGGTTTTATATATATATATATCATATTGAAGGAAGTGCAGCTCTATGTATACCAAATGTAAATGTCTTTATTTGTAGTTGAGGAATACTTTGCTGTATTATAGCTTCTCAGAAAGTGTGCAGAATCTCTAGAGAGATTGGAGGATATTGTTGTAAAAGGAAAGCAGGAAGTATAATCTGATAGGCTTGAAAGGCAACTAAACCTAAAGAAAAAGAGAAGAGAAGAAGATTATATAGAGGAGGAAGAGAGAACAAAGCCCTTGTGGGCCTTTCTTCACAAAGAGATAAACCTGTCCTTGATAAAAAAAAGAAAGTACCCTTTGGTCATGGAACATTTATGAGACATTGTGAAGGAATGCTTTACTTAAAAGATATATTTCCCTGGGCACCTACCTGAGTGGCTCAGTCGGTTAAGCATCTGCCTTCTGCTCAGGTCATGATCCCAGAATCCTGGGATCGAGCCCCACATTGGGCTCCCTGCTCGAAGGAAAGCTAGCTTCCCTTCCATCTTTGTACTCCCCCTGCCTGTGTTCCTGCTCTCACTGTTTCTCTCTGCCAAATAAATCAATTATATTTAAAAAAAAAAAAAAAAAAGATACATTTCTCTTAAAAGGAGAAGCATCTTTACTCTTTGTCAAGAAAACATGAAATTCACCCACATGAAAGTGTGAATTTTCAGGCCATCTGGACAAAGAAAGGATATAGATGATATATGTATGCCTTCTGCATGTCACAAAATTAGGAGTGATATGGGACTTTATCTGGATGTTTTCTAA
Source organism: Nasua narica (assembly GCA_028533885.1). Lineage (NCBI taxonomy): Eukaryota > Metazoa > Chordata > Mammalia > Carnivora > Procyonidae > Nasua > Nasua narica. The sequence continues at coordinate 49,486,360 of CM052815.1, read as the reverse complement.
AATATTCATTCAACTAAAATAGGCTATTTTGTTAAGTTCTTTTCTAGTTTGGTAAATTCTTTTCTTTTTCTTGATAACCTCCTGTCCCAGGGTCCAGAGGAAGAAAATAGAACTATTTTGACCTTAATTCTAATTAACAATGAGGATTTTGTTGGGAGAGTGGAAGTGGGAGTCCATGTCGGGGCGTGGCAGGGGAGCAGGGGGCGAGGGGAGGCATCCTGGTAAACCGTTTCACTCTACATCAGTAGTTGCCATACTTCCTGCCCCATCAACATGAGTTTAGTGACTTGTACTGGCTTAAGAATTGTGAGCAAATGTGACATACATACATTCCTCCTGGACAAATGTTTTTACTATATAGTTGTTCGTGCTCTTTTATTTTTTCCATCTGCTACATCAGCAATACCTCATAAAGTATTTTTTTTTTTTATCAGCTTCAAGCCAGGAAGGACATGTAGCATAAGTTTTAAAAAGCCAGTTCATTGTAAAGCAGTGGTTCTCAATCAGGTATTACTTTATGTCATCACCCCCCTCCTCTGGTGAAGGAGACATTTGGCAATGTCTGGTGACATTTTTGGTTGTCAGAACTAGGGCAGTGCAATTGGCATCTGTGGGTAGAGGCCAGGTATGTTGCTAAATAACCCACGGTGAGCAAGACAGACCCTCACAACAAAATTATCTGGCCAAAGTTGTCACTAATGCTGAGATTGAGAAGCCCTGTTGTAAGCTTCTGGGATTATATATTACTAGGTAGGTTATTAGCGTAATCTAACCTATCCTGACTAATACAGCAACTACCACATCAGTGTTATAGTAACTAATGTAGAAATAATTAGATGCCTTAGTTATTAGGAAGCCAGGTTTGAAAGAATTCCAGAAAAAAAATATATAGTGCTGTGGCATAAGGTTTTGAAGGTGATTCAGGGGCACCTGGGTGACTCAGTCAGTTGAGCGTCCAACTCTTGATTTCAGCTCAAGTCATGATCTCGGGGTCGTAAGCTCGATCCTGACATTGGGCTCCATGCTGAGCATGGTGCCTGCTTAAGACTCTCTGTCTCTCTCTCTCTCTCTGTGTCTCTCTCTCTCCCTAAAAAAAATAAATTCCAAAACAAAAGATTTGGAAGCTATCAGTTCTACAACTGTTACTGTACAGTTGCAAATATTCCAGATAAATTAAAATTAAACAGATCTAAAACCAGTATGGTTGTACACTGAATTCTCCAGGGAGCTCAAGTATTAAAATAAAGGATGTTTGTAATCAAAGATAAATATTCATCTTTCACGGTTCTCTAAAAATAGCATTAAAAAAACTACGTTCAAAACTAACGTAATGGAGACCTACAGAAAGTGCTAAGCTCTCCAAAGAGTTTCATGCTTGTCTTGGTTGTGTTAGCAGCAAGACCAAGCAAGAAATGGGTCTCCTATTCGATTCTTATGAACTGATTTAGAAGTCTTCCCTCTAAATAGGCCTTCTCCCATGGCCCCAACTGGACTATGTATTTCCTGTTCTTCCATGATCGCTGGTTCTCCAGCATCTTTTTTTGAGGCAGCGAACCTTTATAGCTCTGGCTTTTAAAGTTTTGCCTGTACTTAGAGAATCAGAAGCAATTGCTGCTCACCTTTGTGGCTTGGAATTGCCTCAACTTCAAAACCTTAGAAATGAAAAAAAAAAAAAAAAAAAACCTTAGAAATGAAAAAAAAAACCTTAAAAATGATAGATTTTGAATATACTTGTCCCTTTTAAATAGATCTACACAAAGATGGAATGCTACATTTTGGGGGTAGTGGTTCTCAGTATTTAAATATTTTCAAGCGAAGGCCAGAGAGCTACTTGGTGTCTATTCTTTTCTAATCCTGATTGCCTGTAATTCTAAATTTAAAACTTGGGATTAAACCCTTTCCCTCATACCCCTCTCCTTCTTTGTCCTCCCCCCACCCACCCACCCCAGACACACACACTCCTTTTCTCTCACTCTAAAATAAATAAATCTTGGGACACCTGGGTGTCCTGTCAGTTAAGCATCTGCCTCTTGTTCAAGTCACGATCTCCATGTCCTGGGATCAAGCCCCTCATCAAGGCTCCCTGCTCAGCGGGGAGTCGGCTTGTCCATCTCCCGCTCCCCCTGTTTGTGCTCTCTCTGCCAAATAAATAAAATCTTTAAAACAACAACAGCATTGGGGCGCCTGGGTGGCTCAGTTGGTTGAGCGGCTGCCTTCGGCTCAGGTCATGGTCCCGGAGTCCCGGGATCGAGTCCCACATCGGGCTCCCGGCTCAATGGGGAGTCCGCTTCTCACTCTGACCTTCTCCCTTCTCATGCTCTCTCTCACTCTCTCTCTTTCCTAATAAATCAATCAATCAATCAATCAATCAATCTTTAAAAAAAAAAACAAAAACAACAACAGCATTTTTGGATCGTCTCTCTCAACTTCTAATATATGTTAGCCATGTTTAAAAGAAATAAAGATGCCAGTCTCTCAGTGGCCATAAAAACTCCCTTGAAACTTCTCCTTTCTCTGAGAATAGGAAGGGTAACTGCAGGGTCCTGGTCGGACTCCAACTCTATTAATTGTGTAGCCTGCGAGAATTCCCTCTCAAGGCTGTCTTATACACCTGTTCAAAGTTTTGTGTTTCATTACCTGTCCTTGTATCTCAGTCACCAAATCCACATTCTGAATTACCTGTTTGGTCATTGTAGTTCCCCCAAGTTCACAGAATTACAAAGATGTGGTCAACAAGCAGTGGTAGTGTGACAAAATCTGTATTATGTGCAATTCTTGATCTTGGGGTCATGAGTTCGAACCCCGCACTGGGTGTAGAGCTTACTTAAAAAAATTTTTTTTAATTGAAGATGAAAATATGTTTTAAAATTCCTAATTTTTCATATGTTGCATGATATCTTTCTTAGTTTTGTGCCTTTTAAAATTTTTTTTAAAAGATTTTATTTGAGGGGTGCCTGGGTGGAGAAGTGGGTTAAAGCCTCTGCCTTCCACTCGGGTCATGATCTCAGGGTCCTGGGATCAAGCCCCACATGGAGCCCCGCATCGGGCTCTCTGCTCAGCGGGGAGCCTGCTTCCCTCTCTCTCTCTGCCTGCCTTTCTTCCTACTTGTGATCTCTTTCTCTCTGGCAAATAAATAAATAAAATCTTTAAAAAAAAACAAGATTTTATTTGAGAGACAGCGAAGAGAAAAAGAGCACAAGCAGGGGGAGGAGGAGGTGGTGAGGGAGGAAAGAATCCCAAGGAGACTCTGTGCCCAGAGTGCAGAGCCTGGTTGGGCTCAATGTCATGACCCCAAGATCATGACCCTGGGTGGAACCAAGTCGGATGCTCAACCAACTGAAGCACCCAAGCACCCCAGTTTAGTGCCTCCTTAATAATGCTTACTACCTGCCCCACCAAAAAGAATCACCAAGTCACAGAATAACACAGTTAGCAAATAAACATCCTCAAAATTAAATATTGCTAGTAATTGAAGAAATACAAATTAAAATATCAAGCTACAATATTCCACCACTAAAAGTTTTTTGTTGTTAATTACAAAAGTATAACACATCTTCACTGTACAAAGTAAGGAAATACCAGACAACAGAAGAAATCACAGTGGCAGCATAATTAACATCTCATAATGAAGAAGCCAGTCTTTTTTTTTTTATCCATGTCTAAGATTTACCTAACAGTCAGCTCCTATTGATGTGTACTTGAATTTTTGTTACTATAAATGATGCTGCAATAAACACCCTATACAGTAATCTCTTTTGTTCCATCTCCAGTTATTTTATTAGGACCAGTTCTTAGAACCCCCATTGTTGGGTCAAAGCATATCTTTTAATTCATGTTGTTTATGTTATTTTGATGACTCCAATATGCTATCTCATTGTTTCAGTTTTTACTTCTTTGATTAATAATCAGAACATTTTCTTTCTTTTTTTTTTTTTTTTTTTTTCCTAAAGTAGGCTCCATACCTAGCCTGGAGCCCAGCCCAGCATGTGGCTTGAACCCACAATCCTGAGATCAAGACTTGAGCTGAGGTCGAGAGTCAGACACTCAACTGACTGAGCCACCCAGGTGCCCCAATAATGAGGACATATTTTCCATGTCTTACTGAACACTATAAAGAAAAACCTTCATATTCAAATTATTTAAGAGAAAACAAACAAAAACACATACCAAAATGTTCAACAAAGGAAAAGCAATTAGGTAAAAACTTCTACTTCTAAACAATAAACTGTGCAGCTATTAAAACATTAAGTATGGGGCACCTGGCTGGCTCAGTTAGTGAAATGTGTGACTCTTGATCTCTGGGTTGTGAGTTCAAGTTCCATATTGGGTGGAGAGATTACTTAAAAAAAATTAAGTATGCGAAATATTTCAACTGACATAGGAAAAAAAAGTATAATATTAAGTAAAACATTAGAATGGTAAATGTTTGTGTAATTTGATTTACTGTACTCCTTAAATATGGAAGGAAAAAACCCGGAAATATGCCAAAATGCAATTGCTTCTGCATGGTGATAGATGACTTTTTTAATATCTCTTAATTTTTAATACTTGCTGTATTTTTTATTATTAACATACCACATTTGTGAAGAAAACACATTTCTGTTAAGTACACCATATAATAATGGTGTAAGAGAGGAGAGGAAACTGTCCATCTATAATTTGTGTATCATGTAGTCTAAAGATAATATTGAAAATTGGATTTTGAAACAGGCAGCATGAACAGCTAACATAAATAAGATTCTGTAAGCAGTTCAACAGCCCCTTGTCAAAATGTTAAAAGTTCCACCTGCTTGAGAAGCTGACAATTGTTGGAATCCCCTAAAAATGTGAAAGTGTTTACATCTTTTTTCCTTTTTAGGTTGCTGCTGTTGATCTGCTCGTTCCCAGAGTTGGAGAGCTCTTTGGAGGAAGCCTCAGAGAGGAGCGGTACCATTTCTTAGAGCAGCAACTAGCCAGGTATTGATCAGACCTAAAAGAAAGAAAATTCAGAAATTGAGGATGAGGTGCTCAAAGGCAGTCTTGGCAAAGTAACAGAGAAGAGCGAATGGGCCTCAGCACCTGACTAACCTGGATCTCAGATTCTCTGTGGCCTTGAGCAAGTTATTACATGACCTTTCTGAGCTTCCTTTTCTTAAAGATTGGAACTGTTATGTGAAATAAGGCTGCAGTGATATGTGCCCACCATTTGGTATGTGTCACCCCCTGTGAAAATAGCTTTTTAAAAAGTTAATCACAGAAAACAACCTTAAAGCTTGCCCTTTCTTTTTTCTCTTTTCTGTGTTCTTTTTTATTTACTCTAAATTACGATTGGGCACATAAACAAGGACTCCTATAGGGACATAAAGAAAAAACAGACTCTGAACCAGGGAAAGGATAAAGATGGAGAAAGAAAGATACTAAAAATAACCACTAAACTAACATTTAGAATAAGCAGTTTTCCCTTCCTCAGGTTTTCTGCTATATAAGGGTCTTGATTAAGCTATTTGAATAACTCATTTTAACTTGCTGTTTGAGACCTAGGAAATGAGTCCATAAACACACAGAAAATGTTTTGGAGATGAGAAGTAGGGAATCGTGTTTCTAATTGAACTACCACTCCTATGTATGCATGGTCTGCCAACAAACCACAATGACTTCCTAAACTAACCAATGTTATAAACCTCTGTTTTCCATGGTTTCTACTTTTGCTATGCCAGACTTAAAAAAAAAAAAAAGGTTTTTCCCATGTTGAAGGCTTAGTCCTGCTCTCCTACTCTCCGGATAATACTGGGTTTCATAGTACCCTGAAAAAGCCATAATAGGTTGAAAATATCCTGTTAAATTAGCCGTTTGTAAGGCCTTCTTTCCCTAATGGAGAAATGCTTAAAAAGTTGATGCTTTTCCAAGATCCCAACCTATAAATTTGTTGGATGACTTGGTTTTGTAACCCCAATTATTTGAACTGCTCTATTTGGTTAGAGTCCAGAAGAAAGGAAGTAAATATGTTCTGAGAGGCCTCTTTTTTATTACTTAGACTACTAACTCCTTACTATTACTATAATGTTAGAAAGTCCTGGGAAAATCATGAGATTGAAGTAAAGGTCAAACTCCTTAGATGGAAAGAATTTGAAGATTCTCTGGGTTTTTTTTAAAGCACAATAAAAATCACACATGGCAAGAAACCTCAACTGTTGAAAGAATAATTGGTCTGTTTTCTTTGCTTGCTTCCTTCCTTCAGGAAACCTTTCCTCATAACATTACACATTTACCTAATATCTGATAATATCCAAATTTATCTTTTCTAATGAAATGGTTATATGCGTTTCCCTGTCTCAGGAAATCTGTCTGTGACCTCTGTTCATGTTTTCTGTGTATCTGATTTTTTTTCATAGTCCTTATCATTTCAGATGCACTTTGATCCCAAACACTTTTTTAAAGGGCTGAAATTAATTTCTTTTAATATTTTATTTTTTAAGTACTCTGTACAGCCAACGTGGGGCTGAAACTTACAACCCTGAGATCAAGAGTTGCACGCTCCACCAGCTGAGCCAGCCAGGCATTAAAGGGATGTAATTAATTTTAATGAGTACTGAGAGCTTAAAATGTGATTAACATTTTTCACATTGGCAAAAAAAAACAATTTGCAACCATATTCTGAGGGCAGAATCTATATTATTATTTCAGTGTTACAGAATGAAATGTGTGTCTTTATGTCACTTGAGCGTGTCTCCCAGCAACCTTAAGTAATAGTGCTTTTCTTATGTCACAGGACAATAAGCTCATCTGAAATGAACCACTTCTTTTGGGCTCTGGACTATCTTTTTCTAGCATTTATCATCTGTACCATTTACTTGATAATACCTAGGACTATTGGTTAATTTACCTTTTTTTTTTGTCTTTCTTACCATATTCAAGACTCAACTTCTCACTGTATTGCATGTTCTTTGAGAGCACAGGTTTTTGTGTGTACTTTTTTTTTTAATTAACATAATGTATTATTTGCCCCAGCGGTACATGTCTTTGAATCATCAGGCTTATTGTATATACTTCTTTATTAAGAGCACCTTGAAAAAAAAAAAGAGCACCTTGTACACAACCCAGATTAAAAGTTTGGTGGTTTGTATCTTTATCTTATTGCCATTCTCTGAAAGAATTTTGTTATTTTCCTCTTACAGATCAGAATTAACAGAAGCCTACCAATGGTAAGAATGTAGCCCTTGATAATTCTTTTTTTTTTTTTTTTTTTTTTTTTGATAATTCTTATTCTGGCTATCGGTCTGATTGTTACGTAGGTTTTACCTGTATTCCCTAGGCACTGTGGAAGAGTATTAAGAACAGTGAATAGGTAGGTTCTCAGAATAGGTCATAATAATAGGTAGTCTCAGAAGATTACTTATTCCCTTTGAGCGCTGGGAAAATACTAATAATATCGGCTGCCATTTATTTATTATTTACTGTATGCCAGATAACTGTGTTAAAATTTTAATGTATTTTTTTAAGATTTATTTATGTAAGTGAGAGAGCACCCAAGCGGGAGGAGGGGGAGAGGGAGAGAGCATACCAGGCAGACTCCCCACTGAGTGTGGAGCCCAACATGGGACTCAATCCCAGGACCCTGAGATCATGACATAAGCCAAAATCAGGAGCCGGACACTCAACCAACTGAGCCATCCAAGTGTCCCTTAATGTATATTTTCTTATGTAATTATTATAACACTCTGTGAGTGAGGTACTATTTTAATCTCCTTATTACTCCTCCAGACCTAAGGCCGAGAGATGTTAACTAACATAACCAAGAGCACACAGTTAGAAGCATAGAGCTGGGGCTTTGTTCCTAACCATTGTGCTTCAGTTTCTCTATGTGTGAATAAGATATGTAACTAGTTCCACAAATTTTGTACTATTTCTTCTATAATCTGGCTACCCTAAAATCTATTTAACAACAATTAAAAAAAAAATCCAACAAATACGTATTTGTTCAAAAACTTGTTTTTTAGAAGTGGATTTCTCTATATCAAAGCCATGGCAAGAAAAATGTTATAGACTGAATCCATCTGCTGAATTCAGTTTCCAGACGTTTATGCCAGTGTTTTGACACCGATGTATGAGAAATTTAGAGACAGCTAAAGCTCTTGCTGGACTTAAAGCAGTCACTCCAGATCCTGCAGGTATTTGTGGCAGGTGGTGTGATAGGCTTTTCATTTCATTTTCTCAGTAAATGAAAGTATATCCTGTCCCCATGCCTTATAAACTGAAAGTTAATTCAGCTACAAAACACTTCATTTACTCAAGACTGTGCTGCTTCCCGGGGTGCCTGGGTGGCTCAGCGGGTTAAAGCCTCTGCCTTTGGCTCAGGTCATGATCTCAGGGTCCTGGGATCGAGCCCCACATTGGGCTCTCTGCTTGGCGGGGAGCCTGCTTCCTCCTCTCTCTCTGCCTGCCTCTCTGCCTACTTGTGATCTCTCTCTCTCTCTCTCTGTCAAATAAATAAAATCTTTAAAAAAAAAAAAAAAACTGTGCTGCTTCCATTATTCCTGATAGTTCTTAATAATCTTAAGTTTTATACTAGAAACTCCCGTTTATTGATCCCTCACTTGATTGTAATTCGCCTTATTGCAATTAATCTTTTATTTTAGAAAGATCAGTCTTAACTGCCTAAAATACCGATACATGTGGTTATTATTATTTTTTTTTTAATTTTATTTATTTGAGATAGAGACAGTGAGAGAGAGCATGAGAGGGGAGAAGGTCAGGGGGAGAAGCAGACTCCCCGCAGAGCCGGGAGCCCAATGTGGGACTCGATCCCAGGACTCCGGATCACGACCCGAGCCAAAGGCAGTTGCTTAACCAACTGAGCCACCCAGGCGCCCGGTTATTATTATTAATAGTGGGGAAATAGGTGGTACTCTTTTTTTTTTTTTTAAGATTTTATTTATTTGAGAGAGAGAGTGCGAGAGAGCACGAGCAGGGAGTGTGGGGCAGAAGGAGAGGGAGAAGTAGGCTCCCTGCTTAGAGGGAGCCCGACCTGGGGCTCATCGAAAGGCTTGATCCCAGGACCTCGGGATCACAACCCAAGCCGAAGGCAGATGTTTAACTGCCTGATCCATCCAGGCAACTGATGATAGTCTTTATTCTTGAAGAGATATATGATTACCAGCCTTGGTGCTTAAGTTTTATTCTAGAACTAATTTTACAGATCATTCCAGAAGCTATAAACTTACTTTAATCAATATTGTATAACTAAAGAATTCCCCCACCAAATAACATAGTGAAAATACTTATAGAGTCTTCCTCCTTCTTTTCCTTTTGTAAAATAAATTTATCACAGGCTGGTGCATTGGAATCTGAGTTTGAATCATGGCTGCCCCATTTTCTAGCCATATAATCTTAAGTGGAAATAGAATGAGTACAGATAAGCTTCAGAGGCTATCTAACCTTCCAGAAAAATGACTCTGGACTTACTCTACTGGGTTTGAAGCACAGACCTGGAAATTTCACTCTACCATTCAAGAGTATATTTTTGTGCCTTCAAACAATAAATCTTCATAGACTAATGAAGCATCTACTCCAGAGCACACACTGAAAATAAAGGGCTTGAATAAGACACAGTTCCTGCCCTTGAGAGAGCTTATAGTCTAATGTAGTAGGGGTATGTTTTTATAATATATCAGGCAAAACTCTTCACCCTCTTCTGTGTATTGAACAATATGATTTTAGTAAGAAAAAAAGCATTAACATACCAAGAAATAGAAGAGGAATATGTTTTCAAGAAAAATAATAAAGTTATTATTCATTTTATAAATAATATAGTTATTTATATAAATACAAATATACATATATGTATATACACATATTTGTATATGTGTATATATACACATATACAAAGTATGTATAAATAATATAAAATTATTATTTATATCATAACATTTTCTGTAGCCTCACGAGGCAAGTTTTCTGTATATAAGTACGTATGACACTTATAAAAGATCAATTGAACAAAGCCCATGAATGCATGACAGGATTTGCTGCTGTTTGTCTGATAACCTTGGACAGATCATTTTAACTTCTCTGTGTCCTTTACCTGTCCTTGGAGGGAAAAGATTTGTTTACCAAAATGATGTGGATGATAACAGATGATTGCAAAATACTTTTCCAACAAAGTTCCATCATGACATCTGATCCAGTTCAGCATCTATAGGTGATGATTCTCTGTTTTTCAAAATCAGGTATCTGGACCTCCGTCGATTTGGATCTGTTCCCCATGGAGGTTTTGGGATGGGATTTGAACGCTATCTGCAGTGCATCTTGGGAATTGACAACATCAAAGATGTGATCCCTTTTCCAAGATTTACTCATTCGTGTATTTTATAGCTAGAAGACTGGGTAAGGAAAATCACCCCATGCCAGAGGTACTGCGTGTGAATATGGGTACAGGCGAATGCATGTTTGGCTTTTAGAAATGGAGAGGTTTGGGTGTGTAACTGTCATGCCATAAGATAGAGCATATGGAAAATAGAAGTAATCATGATTTCCTTAGAAAGTTGAGAGTATTTCATGAAAAAGATGAACTCCCTCAAGGAGAGGTGCTCGTGGCAGGTAGAATCTCCAGTCTCTTACGCCAATGAAGAAGAAATGAGGAGACTGAGCTGTCGTCTCAGAGGTCCTTTCAAACTCTCACAACACGATGAGATAGTGTATGTTAATTTCTTTAATCATTAGATCACCACCCTTTGTGACCTTTGAGAACCACTAGTAGCTAAAAAGAAAATGTTGTTAGATCTTTTCTCATGTGCCATTTAACCTATGGTAAATGCCCATTTATTTTCATCCTTTTACTAGATATCACAGAAGAAAATATTCTTTTTGGGGTCCTAATTGAGTTAATAAAGTTACTATTCCAAATTAAAACCTTTCATCAGACTGGGTGAAAAAAAAATGACATTCAATAACTGTTGGTCACTAACTTCAAATGATATGTATTAATTATCTAAACTAATGACTGTTATAATTTGTTTATAGTAGCTATAACTTCTCTAATAATCAATAAAATAGATTTTTGATACCTATGAATGAAAAATACAGTTACATTTTTAAATTTCACGTGGCCTTTTCCCAGTGAAATTTGGAAGGAAGGTATTTTCAATGCAAAATGAGGCTGCAAATATAGCTAAATCTAAAGGATGAGTAATTCTGGACTCAAAAAGTAACAATATCTATTAGAGTTTTTGAGAGGATTGCTGATTGGGAGTTTGAGACATGATGATTATGGCACTTTATGTGTATGATTTTAGACAAGCCACTACTCTGTTCCATGAAAGTGTGTGTGTTTAAAACTGTGAAATGCTACACAAGTTGTTTTTAACTCTTTTAGTTTTCATTGAGTTACATATCTATGACTTACAACAAAGTTGTATACTCTACTAGTGAAGTTTGTATGTATCAAATAGTGGTAAATGGCATGCATTCCTGCATAATCAGTTTTCTGTGTCTCATTAGATAATTTATCTTAGTTTATTTCCTATTGAGTTTGTATATGTACTTTATTTCATCCTAACTCAAACTACTGAAAAGAACTACAGAACCTTAGGGCTGGAAATCACAGAAGTCACTGAGATGGTCTCATGACCAAACTTCTGCCTGATGCAGAGAGATCCTATACACCTGGGCAACCTCTTCGTGGCAAAGTGCTTAGTATCCCACCAAGTAGCACATTCCATTTCTGCATATCCCTAGTTGGTAGCTTTTGCTGAGCTAAAATCTACTTCCCTAGAACTTTAATCTCCTGGGCTTCGATACCAAGTTTAGGACAGAACAAAAGAGGTAATTAGGGCTTTCATAAAGCTTGCTTCAATCATGGGTTAGATAAATTCATTTGTTTGTTCAACAAATATTATTTGAGCTTATTTTATATGCCAAGAACTGTGCTAGGTGCTAAGTAAATGATAGTGAACAAAACAGAAATGACCCTTGCCTTCTTGGAATTTATAGTCTGTTAGAGAAGATACACAATCAGTAAGCAAACAAATGTATTATTTTAAAATATGACATAAGCTTTGAAATTTTATAAAGATCAGGGCAAGCATAGATAAGCTTGCTAGAAAAGGCATCTCTGAAAAGGTGATCTTTAACGTTAGGCCTGGGAGATAAATGCAGAAACCATTCTAAAACATTCTCAGCATTAGTCAGTATTGATTTGACATTCAGGTCTTGATACTGTATTAATTTTGTGGAGTGAGAATCACAAACACTTCACAAGCCCCCATCCCGGAGGCACTAATATTATCCAAGGCTATCAGGAATCATGTCTGCAGCGATTCTTGAGAAACCAGATAGAATTCTAGTGTTTTTTGGTGTGGTTTGGGGGGGGGGGGGGGTTGTAAAGATTATTTATTTGAGAGAGAGAGCACGAGAAGGGAGAAGATCAGAGGGAGAAGCAGATCCCCATGGAGCTGGGAGCCCGATGCGGGACTTGATCCCGGGACTCTGGGATCATGACCTGAGCTGAAGGTAGTTGCCCAACCAAATGAGCCACCCAGGCACCCTAGAATTCTAATGTCACCATGACGCTGGGACCTCCTTAGTAACAGTGATATAAAGAACAGTGAACAGAGAAACCCCAGGTTCCCATCCCATGCCACCATTGATGTAGCTGTGGAGCACTAATCAAGCAAGATCATCTTTGTGCCCTCCAGTTATGTCACCTGTAGAACTGTCCTTTCCAAGTGCATCAGCTCGAAGGATTCTGCTTCTGTGTCTCGATCTTTCAGGAATCTATGCAGGAGATAGTCACTAAAAATAATTGATTTAGAGTCTAACCTTTACATTTTATTTTAGTACACATTGGATCTCCGAAAATGTACCGTGAAATCAAATCACTGAAAGTCTTACGGTAGACTTAAGTGTGTTCATTGTGTGTGTATGTGGGGTGGGAGAGGTTTTCTCAAATAAACCTTGTTCCCTGCCTTTTTGATAATCTTCAGCAGTGTATTTCCCTCCCTTCATACTTACTTGTTCTTTTCCTCTACATTTGATCACACAGCGAGTATCTGGTTGAAGCCAAACGCTTGCCACTTAGAACAAGCCTAAAAATGTACACCTTTGACTGAATAGTTTTATTTTACCAATAATCAAACAACGACAAATACTGGTGTCAGACAAAGATGATGAAAATGCCAAGACTGGGCAGCAACAGCAGGAAAGAAACTTAAAATGTCCATTTGTCAGCTAGTATATGAATATCTAAGTTCTCCAGATAAGCATCTTCATATAATTATGTGTATAATTACTAGAAGTGTGGATTTCATAGTTGAGGACTACCTATATTATAATAATATTCTTATAGGACTTAATTTGTGAGAGAAAGGTGATTTTGAGGGTGTTAATTTTTGTTTACGTAACCAGTTTCCAATGAGGGAAAAATCAGATTCTGTTTTCCCAAGATTTCCAAACATCACCTCAAAATAGCAACCCCAGCCACCCAAGAAAGAGTGTATTTTGAAACTTAGAAATGGTTTTTCCATCATTAATTTCCATTCTCATTTCAAATTTTGAAGTAGGTGGAGAGAAATAGTTACTTTCCATCTGGCTGTCCTCTTGCCTGGGGAAGTTGTGCTGTCTTCTTTTTTTTTTTCCTTTCTTTCTTTTTTTTCTTTTTTGGTCTGACAAGAACTTAATTGTGTGAGTGATCCATTCCAGATCGAGACATAACTCTCCCACCCTCTGACCCAGCCCAGAGACTGTCACAGAGCAGCAAAGGAACTGTTTGACCTTTTGTCCCTCTCAGACAGGATCTGCCAGGAGCACCCCTCTACAATGTTACACATTCATACTCTCTATAAATTGAATTTAGACATTCAGGCATGACTGAACAGGCATTGAGGATGCAGTTGGTGAGATGGATTAACTCTACTCTTCTTTAAATCTCTTGTTTTGGATAATTGTAGATGAAAGATGCTTATTTGGATTGGATAGCTATTTATTCATATATTTATTTTAGTAAGTGGTGAGGCAAGAACATAAAAATGCAGAGTTGAAAGACAGATTGGCCTGGATTGAATTGATAAGAAATGTGTGGAGCTTTTGGCTTCTGATCAATATTTGTAGTCAGTCTGCAATCTAAAGTATGTATAATAAAAAGAAAACAGGTGGGAGTAATATCTGATTGTAGTTTCTTCCCAGTGTATAGCCCAAATTAAAAAACATTAAGGACAGAAAATAACCTTAATCACCCGACACCAAAACGATTAATAGGACTTGCTTAAGACAGACCTTATTAGATCATGGTCAACACACCTCCAGAAACCTAATATTCTACCATTACTCCGACCCTGGATTGCCAGGGTCTGATCAGCTAAGGCTCCATTGAGCTCTTCCGAAGTTTGCTTTGGAGTCCAGTGAATTTACAGCCATTGTTAGCACATCGTGTGGGAGTTCCTAGAGTAACTTGGTAAAGAAGTCAGGAGTTTAGGTGGTTCCTAAACTGTCATTCAGGCAGCTGTTGAATTAACATAGCTAAAGACTCTTCAGTAACTTTATGCTACTTCTTTACTGCTCATAATTGTTACCATTTGAACGTTACTTTGCAGTTTACAAAATGTTCTAACATATTTACAATGTATTATGGACCTTGTTCTTTTGTAGTCTACTATGCTTCAAATTCATTTGATTTAATGAAAGATTCGTTTTTTAAAAAGATTTTATTTTTTTATTAGAGAGTGCACGAGAGAGAGCAGAGGCAGGCAGAGGGAGAAGGAGAAGCAGACTCCCTGCTGAGCAGGGAGCCCGCTGTAGGACTCCATCCCAGGACCCTGGGATCATGACCTGAGCCAAAGGCAGATGCTTAACTGACTGAGCTACCCAGGCGCCCCAAGATTCATTTTTTTGTTACAAAGATTAGTTACTAGGAATTCCTAATATCAAGGGAGAGTAAGACTGCAAATAAAGTTTACCACTCTTAGCCTCCAGAGAAACTGAAAACCCAGAGCTTTGTAGTAACTGAAGAATTTTGCATCTTCAGCCCCAGCATTTAGTGGACATGTTGCAAAACACACACTTCAGCCTCTGATGTCCTTGTTTTGCACAAGGAGAAGTGACATAAGAGTGCAGGAAAATGACGACTAAGTTCAAATACATTCTAGTAAAGAGAAACACTGACAATGGAATAAAGGGCCCTGGACCCAGCAGTGTACTTAAGATCACTATGCCTCATTTTTTTTTAAATGGGCTTATAGTCCTATTTGCCTTGCCTTCCTCTTTGGTTCATCAAGAATATACATAGAAAGAACTTTGGTGGGGATTATTAATATCTTCCTCTAAAGTGATTCATCTTGGGGCACCTGAGTGGCTCAGTGAGTTAAAGCCTCTGACTTTGGCTCAGGTCATGATCCCAGGGTCCTGGGATCGAGCTCCGCATCGGGCTCTCTGCTCAGCAGGGAGTCTGCTTCCCCCTCTCTCTGCCTACCTCTCTGCCTACTTGTGGTCTCTCTCTCTCTCTCTCTCTCTCTCTGTCAAATAAATAAAATCTTTTTAAAAAAATAAAAAATAAAGTGATTAACCTTTGATATGTCAAGATGATGCTCTGAGAATAGAAATGTGGTAGGCCCATCCAGCAGAGGTTTTTCATGCTACAAATACACGTAGAAACAGCTAGAACTGTGTTTGGCAGAACCTGGGCCATTTGCAGCCGTGACTCTTTGACTTAAACCCTCTGCATGCCAGCTCAACAACAACTGCTTTGCTGTTTCCGTAGGATCCTGGATTTGAAAAATCTCTTAGAGGGGCGCCTGGGTGGCTCAGTGGGTTAAAGCCTCTGCCTTCATTCAGCTCAGGTCATGATCTCGGGGTCCTGGGATCGAGCCCCGCTTCGGGCTGTCTGCTCATCAGGGAGCCTGCTTCCCCCTCTCTCTCTGCCTGCCTCTCTGTCTACTTGTGATCCCTCTCTCTCTGTCAAATAAATAAATAAAATCTTTAAAAAAAAAAAAAAAGAAAGAAAAATCTCTTAGAGATCATATCTCTTCCCCTCTCTATGATGCATAAACTATCCTCTCTGTATTTTCCCAGCTCCTGGTAGTTCACCGACTCACTGTCCCTTCAGTGAATAGAAGCTCTCTACCTAAGAGAGAACGTTTTCTGTCCTTGGAGAACTCTGACCTGATAGTACCAAAACCTGCCTCTCTAGCAAGTATAATAAGTTAGAAACACAGCAATACCGTTTCTTCTCCCCAGCCTTCTTTCTCCAGGATAGAATCTCTGAAGCTACTCAGACTGTCTCCCTTCTCTGAAGGGTTGCACCCCACTAGGTCATTCATCAGGCAGTGGATCCTTAAAATGGGCCTTTCTGGGGCAGAGGAGTGCTTCCCTCCACTGTCCTCTCAGCTACTACCCAACTATCCTGTGATACCGGTCTTGATATTCGAAGAGCTTCAACATCTCCAGTGCCTCCTTGCCAGCTGTCTTACGGCCTGGAGTAGTTGTTCCTCTTCCTATGCGTATAATAACTGCTGAGGAATCCTAATTACAGTTTCAGCGTGTTCAGGGATGTCCCAGGGTCCTTCATTTGAGGATCGCAGAAATGGATTTGGGTCATATACACGTTTTCTTTGCCATGCCACAAAAGGCAGGAACTCATTCCGGTACAGTTAGGATACAGTGATCTCTAAGTGTAATTTCCATCTTCCACACTCTGCACTACAGGTTTTCACATCAGGAAACTGTTGGGTCAGGCTCTTGCCAGAAAATGTGGTGGATGTTCAGTGTCTTGGAAAGGGTATTAGACATAGAGGGGAAAGACTGATTTAAGTCTTGACGTTCTGCTTTGAGCTGTGGGACCTTGACCAAGTTATTTCACATGTGGGTTTGAGTAGGCATCTGCAGAACACTTATCGTACAAAGTATTAGGACAATGAAGACTGTGTCAAAGGGTTTCATAAGCTGCACAAACAGAAAATCTCCTGAGGGAAACTTTTCAAAACTCAAAATCTGTGTGAACGAAGATGTTTGTTGCATGATGAATGAGATATTTTATAGCTGTTAAAAATTAGAGGAGAAGATGTGTTAAAAATATTAAATTACAGTTCGTAGTTACAATAGTGTAACATCTGTGTATGTGGACTAGAAGCATCTGGGGGGGAAATGAGATCAGCTGTTTCAGGGCAATGGAACTGAGCACCTTCTTCTTTCCAAACCTCACTGGTGTATTCAGTTCAGTTCAGTAAACGTCCTGAGCACTCACAGTGCCGGGTCCAGTGCTGGGCTCTGCACAGAGATCAGTAGGACATGCTCCTTGCCTCAGGGACTCCCTTGCATGCAGTCTTTGCACATTATGAATAAGAATCACTCGGGGAGCTCATTAAAACATTCAGATTACCTTGGTCCTACCCTAGAAAGTCTGATTCAGTAGATGGAACAGCCCACAGTTTGTGTCTCTGAAACAGTCACCCTGACTGATCCTAATGTAGGTGGTTTAATTCCACACCGTGTGAAAGCTTCAGTGAGGTTTTAATATTTTTACAGTAGAAGATAATAATTACACAGATCTGCTCATTGAAGAACATACTATGTTGGATTGTTCTGCCTGCACCTTTGAGCTGGTTCTTATCCCTCTGTATCAAGGAGGGAAAGCCAGCCCACAGAGCGAGCTTACTCTCTTCATGTAGCATGAAGCTGACCACACCTCTTGACCTAGATGTCTTCCTCCCTTTCTTGTCCACTGCCTCACCCGTGTTTTGTTTTGTTGTTCTCCATGCTTGTGTTTCTTTGCCACTCTGATTCCTCCTCTGCCCACTGATTTATCAATATCCAGATTCTTCCCCTTCATTTCTCCAACTTATTCCCCAACCAGGTATGTCAATTTTATTGAAACAAACAAGCATATCTGTTTTTACTAACTTGTTCTGGAAGGCTCTTGTGCATATGATTAATGTTTTTCAGAAAACTTAGAAGTGGTCTATTCATTGATCAGCAACAAATTATCATATGTGGAAACTTTTGTGTTTTAATGCTCAACTATCACATAGCTCTTGATTGACTGTCTTCTAGTCAGGTAGCAGCCGTCCGCAGATTCCTGTCTTGCCAATCGAGATAGAGTACACCCTGCATTCTGATGCGGCAAGACTTGTCTCCACATGCCTGTGAATGGGCTTAGGTAGCTTCCTCAGTGTACACACCTGTCACCTCTTAGTCACCCAGAATCAAAATATTACAACTCTAATCACTGTCTGAGGCTGTGGGGCTTTATTTCAGGAGGGGTGTGACACACTAAAATGCAGCTAGAATTTCTGCATTTTCACATGTTTATATTACTCATACCTCAGGATACACCAATGGTTGGACAGTGGCTTCCAGACTCCCTCCTTTCATCACGCTCCCTCAGAACCATATGCAAATACTGGCCATCTTAAACTGTCATTCGTCTTCTTTGCCAAAACGAAACCTCCATAACACAGAGAAGGCTGCATCCATCTTCTTATCTGCAGTGCCTTAGAGAGTGTCCGGCACATAGTGGGTACCAGTTAAACAACTCTTGAATGAATTAGGCGTCATTGAGGTGTCCAAAACAAACAAAGGAGGAACTATGTCCAACAGACCAAAGAAAAATATTTCTTAAAAAGGAATTCCCAAACTGGCTTTTCCCTCTTTCTGTGTCTGAAATATTTCATAAATTTTTAAACTAGCCTCTCAGCATAAAAATCCAAGTCTGGAGCCACTGCCTGAACATAGAACAGAGAGTCGGGAGTTAAAAGTATTTATGAGTTCAGCTAATAACTTGTCCTTAGGAGCTGTTACTGAGCTGAATTTCTAGGGCACAGTAACTTAATAGACTTCTCAAGAACGTTGCTCTACGGTTCATCTTTATATAAACAGCACTTAGCCGTGTGCCTTGCACACAGTAGGTGCTCAGTAAAGAATGAATGAATGTATTTGATGGAAGAAATTCAGAAGCAAGTCCCAGATGAATTTAGAGTTGCTCAGGTTTTCAGTTAGTGTTCTCCAACTTGCTCTCCAAATCTAGACAAGCTTCTTGCCTCCAAATTGAGGTCACTTACATCATTAGTCCAGCAAATGTTAATTAATGCTAACTCTGTGTGTCCCTCTGTGGGGAACCCCAAAACAAGCAAAACCTAAGATCTTACAGTTTCAGTTCCCGTACAGCTGGTCGATAATTCCTCTGTGTGGCCACCGTTCTTTGAACATACCTCTATTAGAAAAACATTGCCCAGACACTGCTGTAGACATCTGCCTACCTATTTCTCTCCCCAGAAAGACCCTGAACTTAAGACCCTGGTCTTACTCCTCTCTGTGCTCCTGTGCTGAACTCGTAGTAGGTTCTAAGAAAATCCTTTTTGAGAATTAAATAACAAGGACATAAATGACCTTTCCTAGGTAACATGTATTTGGATATAGAGTTTGTATACAGATAAAAGTAGATGCCTTTCTAAGTGTTTTCAGAGTTTCAAATGACAGGAACTGGCCATGTCCTGAAGAAAACGAGATTGGTTGTTTTTTTGTTTTTTTTTTTTAGATTTTTATTTATTTGAGAGACAGAGAAAGTGAGAGAGAGCATGAGAGGAGAGAAGGTTAGAGGAAGAAGCAGACTCCCTGTGGAGCTGGGAGCCCGATGTGGGACTCGATCCCGGAACTCAAGGATCATGACCTGAGCCGAAGGCAGCCGCTCAACCAACTGAGCCACCCAGGCACCCAACGAGATTGGTTTTCATGCCTCTCCTAAATCCTTTTCGAGGTGTCAGCTTAGTTATCAAACCCATTCCTCCTTGAGAATTCCCCTCACCCCATCTTAGCCAGTGGATTCCAGCAGACAGTAATACTGAGGACAAGAGCCGTCCTTACTGACAACGAGGGGGGGACACCTAACCCAAAATGGGTCAGTCTCATACGCTCTTGGAAAAGTGCGGTTAAGAACACTAGAGAGTCTGGCCTGGTTGCTTGAACCAGGAATATGTAAATTTAGGAGATGCAGAGCAGCCTCGTGTCTCAAGAGACAGAGAAGGCAGTCTGCAGAGAGAAATGAAGGCACATGCTCAGAGATGAAAAACCATATGGCCTGTGAGGGAGACAGACACACACATGCAGATTGGCAACCTAGTTTTTACTATATTTAGTCCTCAGTTGCCAACCTTTCTGAGGCCAGATTATTCAACTTTTTCTTGTGTTCCATGGGATATGCTTCATTTCTCTTACCAATAAATTTCCTCTTTGGGCTTCAGCAAATTTAAAACAGGTATCTGCTTTTGCAACTGAGAAGAAAACATTAATATACTATCTGACTTAATGGAAAGATTCTCACTTTTCTTGGTTTTGTAGTCTCATTACCTTTTAGTCATATCCACATATTACCCCAAAATACGTTAATCAGGAGATTATTTAGATGAGAAATTCCTGCTAAATAAAATGCCATAGGAGGGCAAGTGACTTCTTTGCTTTTCCAAGTTTCTTGATTCCCTAAGTCACAAAAACAGAAAACAAATGAATGGAGGTTTATTTACTGAGGGGATTGGGCAAATATCAGACCTTTTTGAACTAGAAAATTGGATTAGAGAGGTTTTGAAGAAGCAATACATTTGGCAGCTTCGCAAGACATCTATTTCTGCAGATTCTTTCCAGAACTGTGTTAAGGATGGCTTTTGTCGTGAGCCTTCGCTGTGTTTCAGACCAGCCAGAACTGAAAACTGTAAGACACATAAAAAAAAGCGTGTGTGCCTAGACCAACCCAGGCCCTGCCACTGGCTGGCCGTAAACAATGAAAATAAGATAAAAGATGCTGCTCTCCAGAAACAGTTCCGAATGTGTGTAGAGCTTTAGGTACCACATTCATTCAGCCCTGGCGCGCCGCTCCCTGAATTGAGTCCTCACTTAAAAGCATTACTTTGAAAACACGCATGGAAAAAAGGGAAATATGGACTGCTAAAATCATCATTTGGTTCAGGCAGATTTTTCTGAAGAAAATCCTAGGGCTCTTTCCTAGAACGTAATGGAAACGTGAAGTTGTAATGATTACTGCCAACATATTTCTAAACACTCTAGGAAAAGAAAACAACAGCAACAAATAAGTTTCCAGCTCTTTCCTCAGTCAACACTCCGGACCTTGGAGAAGCTTGCATGTAATTTGACTGCAACTACTTTCCTTTTTTAGTTAATTGTGTTAAATGTGCCTCATGACTCCTAATCCCTTTGGGACTGTCATTTAGAAGGGGCTGGGGGGAAGCGGTTTTAATTCTGGCTTTTGTTTCAGCCACTAAGTGTAATACCACATGATTGTTGACCCAACAGTAATCCAGTTAAAAAACAGTCTTCAGAGTTACTGCATCATCAAAATTAACTCTGATTACATCAAATTATGTTGAAACAGACCACAGCTGTTTGCCCTGTTGAAGCAACTGCTTGAGAGCTCATCCAGGAGATATATCTGGGTGTCAGGAAGATCCATTTTGTTTTTTATTTTCGTTTCTCAACACAAATGTAGGAGGGAAACACTCTGTTCTTCCCAGAGTTGCTTGGTGGGAGTTGAAAACTTTGTGATACTCCAGAATCAAAAATCTTCTTAATTCCAAAATAGAAGAAAATCTGAGACCTTTTAAGGGTTTCGGTTTCCTATAGGAAGGATGTAAGAAGAAGGAAATAGAAATCTATTGAGTATTGCTCTTGTCAGCAAAAAAGAAGTGGAACTTACTACTACAGAGAAGGATGGTGTGACTTTCTGTGGTAGGCTGTATTCAGTCTTCTGCGAAGACTGGCTCCTACCAGCCCAGGAGAATAGATTGTGGTAAAAAACTTTGCAAGCTGGTTGTTAAAAAAAAAAATTGCATTATTAAAATTAAATAATTTGAAATGGAAAGTAACAAGTATTGGAGTAGATGGAGACGGATGGGAACTTTCATACGTTGCTGGTGATGTACAATGGTGTAACCTGCTGTGGGAAACAGTTCAACAGTTCCTTAAAAAGTTAAACACAGGGGCGCCTGGCCGGCTCAGTTGGTAGAACATGTGACTCTTGATCTCAGGGTCATGGGTGTGAGCCCCACATTGGGTTGAGATTACTTTAAAAAAAACAAAAAAAAAGGTTAAACACAGCCTCACCCTATGGTCCAGCAGTTCGACTCCTAGGTATAGACTCAAGAGTAGTGAAAACATGGGTCCACACAAAAACTCATACAGGTATGAACGTTCACAGCATCATTATTCATAGTAGCCAAAAAGTGGCAACAACTGAAATATCCAACTGAAGAATGAATAAAATGTGGTATATCTAGTCAATGGGATATTATTCAGCCAAAAAAGGGAAGAACCAATGTATGCTACAACACAGATGAACCTTGAAAACATAGAAAGTGAAAGAAGTCAGACACAAGAGGCCACCTATTGTATGATTCCAATTATATGGAATGTCCAGAATTGCAAATCCACAGAGACAACATAGATTAGTGGCTGCCTGGAGTTTGGGATTAGGGGAACCAGGAGTGACAGCTAATGGATATAGAGTTTCTTTGTGGGGTAATAAAAATGGCCTGAAATCAGATAGCAATGACGGCTGCACAACTCAGTGAATATACTGAAAACTGAGTCGCACAGTTTAAAAGGGTGACTTATGGCATATGAATGATAGGTTACTAAAAAAAAATCAACTCATATAAACTTAAAATTAAGTGTTATATTAAAAACAAAGGGAATAAATAACTAAAACGCAACAGTTACTAAGTATTTCACTGTTGTCTCTGCTCTTGGCATTTTTGTCTATTGTATATGTTGGAAGCACTAAATAATGATGTATTACTGGGCATCTCTTAACTGTGTTCATACACATGAAGTTGATAGCTTGAAATTGGTCAGGGAGATGGGAAGGGTGCAGTATTTGCACCACAAAAATTGTCACATACGACAAATCAAGGCTACTTCCACCACCACCACCAGAGAGTCAGGTTTTAAACATTTTTTATGAGCACACACCTGACTATGGGTCAGACAACCGTAATGGGTAACTCTGGTAGAATTAGTTAAATGAGATGGTCTGTGTGTGGCCTTTGGATCCCCCACAAAACAACTAGCAAATCTGCAAAGCCACTATGCGTGCAGTGGGTGCAGAAGAAAATGGCATTTCAGGTCACCTGTTGGAAGCAACCGACTTTGACTCAGGGGACATGCTTTCTCAGAAGTGCGGGTACAAGGCGCTAAATGATAGCTCCCCTACAGGACTGTCAGAATGAGGCCAGATATCAGATAAACCACAAATGATTTATTCTTAGTCCCAGAGAGGAGAGTATCTAGGGAGTCCGCACAATAGTGTCAGGGTTTGGAAACAAAGGGTTAACAGTTACCTTTCTGGAGCAGAGCGAAGTCAAAAGGTCTAAGGAGCCTCTGTTTTAGAAACTACCCAAGGATTTCAACCACCTCTCAAAGGGAAACTACATTGGATTACCTCCACCGGCTCAGCTCTTCCCACGAGGCCAGGCCCTGTGGATTTAAATGCTCCAGCTGCTTATAAATATCTTCACAGTACTGTTTTCTGGTGTGGATGGATCAGAGACTTCTGGCTGCTCGACCACTCCCACGTGCCATCCTTAAGGGTTGTTTGTTTCCATTTTCACAACACTCTGTGAGCATTGATCGCCTGACACCCTGCAGGGAGGCTTCAGGCCTCCAAAAATGAGGAAGACACAACCCTGCCCAACTATTTGCAGTACACTGTGATAACCTAATTTATACAGGTGCAATGCGAGTTCAGAAAAACATGAGCAACTGTGCCGAGGAGTGGGGATGCTGAGTTTTAAGGAAAGAGGTCTTGACATACGTTCAAGATCTAATTCAAAGTAGGAGTTCTGAAGGAAGTATGGGGCCGTGATGCAAAGTATGGTTTGGAGTACAAGGGCACTTGCTTGGGCACTTGACAAGTCTTTGTTCTTGGGAGAAAAGGGTAATTGTTCAGCATGATCTGTGAACGCAATGATGTGCCTCCCTCACCAGTGTCAGCAGAAATATCCCAGAAGTCTAACTGCCCCAAAGCAGCACAGGTTCTAGTTTCTTAAAAAGGAGATATTGGGAAACTGGATTTGCTCAAGCTCGTCCCTATAAGAAAATTTATTTCCAAAATATCTTCCACTGGGTGTAATGTCAAGTAGCTCTCCGTTTTTTAGCAGCTGCAGACAGGGAGGAAACCAAGTTAGGTCTTCAGCCACACCCCAAGCCCACGTTCAGGTCTCAGCCCCCTTCAGAAGCCAGACATTGATTTGAGTAGGTCACGGTAATTTGATGGAACCAAATGGGCTTAAAGCATCCAGGGGTTAAAGAGGCACACACCTCAACATTCATGAGAGTCCAGTGTCCTGAAAGTCACCAGCTGAGGTGGCTCAGCTGGCCACACTGACCTTGGCAAGCAGCACTCAGCTCTGAAATTAACCTGTCAACTAAATGGAAGGGGAGAAAAGGCAGCATGGCTAGGACACAAACATCCATCCCCCACCCCCGGTCCAATCACTGACGTCAAGCCTGGCGTGGGTGGTATTAATCACGCCGGCCTGGTGTGCAGTTGAGGACAGCTCTCCTTCCAGCCCTTCCAACCCGTTCCTGGGACCGTTCCATCAGCCATGCACCTGCCGCTGGCCACAAACCCTCAACCCTCAGACAGGCACGGATGCAGGCTGTTGCTGACGACGCTCAAAGCCAGAGTGCACCCTTTAGAACCCAGGCTGCAGGGGGTGGGGTGGGAGGGAAGAGGGAGAGCAAAACCTTGTGCCTCTGTTTTCTTCCCAGGTGTGCAGTTCTCTCATCTCTGCAATACTTCCTCCAGAGGAGCTCTCACCGTAAGATGGTCATTTCCTGAGGATGTAATGAGAATATAGAATTAATGACCCAAAGCCCTCTTTGCAGCCGGTCATTAATTCCCCTCAGGAAATACCCACAGTCTTTAATCAAAATTGCCCAAATTACAGATTAGCGATGCATGTCCTCTCAGGTTTGGGGGCTGGGGTTGGGGGGCTGTCATCCCTCCTGGTTCCAATAGATGGCGCCCATCCTCATGCAAATAAATCACTCCTAATTCATTTTCCATTTCTCACCAGTGAAAACCAGAGGGCATTAAAAAGAAAAGAAAAAAAAAAAACAGCAAACACAACAGGGAGTGGAGAGGACTTAGTAAAGGCCCCAGACAGGAACGTTCTGTCCAAGGGCTGTTCTCAGGCCTGGCACACACCTCGGGCTCAGACAGCCACACCAGGGTGCAGCCAGGGACCTCAGCAGCAGTCCTGTCTCCTATGTGTGCAGCCTGAGCGGGGTGCTGGCAGCTAAGTAATGAGAAAGGTGGGGTGGGAGGGCCAGAGAGCACCAAGAAGAGCCCCTTCTAACTTTTAGGAAAAGAACGGTATGTTCAGAGAAGACTTTCAAGTTTCCTTCACTATCCAAAAGTTTGCTTTATGCCCCTTCACTTTTAGAAAAGACCTACATTACTACTTGGTTTTGCCCACCAAAAGAGCTTTGAGGAGGATTTTCACTTTAAGGAGATGTTAATTGCTTTTTCATTTTACCCCATGTCAGCTTACTGGGAAGTTTCCCGGGAACATACCGCTTTCAGGTTGCGGGGAAGACCTGTACTCTGTAACTGTTGTTTTTCAAGGCCCCTCCTGTCGTTGGCCCAAAACATCAAACTTTTCAATTTCCACATGGAATTATAAATAACGGAGCAGAGGGTCTTTTGCAAAACAACATAAGACCCTCAAGAGCTTCTGGCAGCATACCGCCCGACTATCAACTAACCATTTCTGAACCGGTTCCCAGTCTGTCTTGAAGCATACAACTATCAACGAGTATGTATTAGAAGACTCCTCTTCTAGGGAAAGATAAGGCATCTGTATGCCTTACATCTGTATGACTTACATCACACACCTCAGCGGCAAACAAACCATGCAGATCTCTCAGACTGCAATCATTGAGACTTGGCACCATGACTCAGATGTGAATGAAGTCAGAAAGATTGCTTTATTTTGGTTGGGAGTCACCGCCTCCTGATTGATTTGGCAGACTTGACTATTTTGATATTTGTCTCACAGGGTTTCAAGATATGTAAAGCAAGAGGTTAAAATGGCTGTAATCCTAGTGGTGGCCCTTCAGCTTAAAGATCTTTCAGCTGGAAGGCTAAAGGAGCTCTGGTCCCAGCCATAGCCTCCATAGTTCCGGCTTTACAATCCATCCAGCGACACGCTGGATAGTGAAGAAAGTAAATGAAATGTTGGGCGCAGGGGAGCTGATCTCTACCTCTCAGGATGCTCAGAAAAGCTAAGCAGAGAGTAAGGGATTAGCTTTTACAACCTGATTGAAGAGAGTGAACTTTCTCCAACTCAGGCAAGATCTGTAAAATCAGAACAATGTCCGACAGCTTGAAACAACTAGCTTTGCTGCACTGAGACAGGAAAATGAACAAAAATAGCCTTGGTCTTAAGTTGTATGGGAAGTGTGAGGTGGTGTTTCTCCCACTCATCTGCCCCACAGCACAGCACCCTATGATGAAATGGGTTACTATCCACTTCTCAGAGAAGTTGGGGGAGGACCTACCTTTTAATGCTGCTCCTAAAGATACTTTGTGAGGCGAAAAGAGCCCCGACCAAAGGTGGAGTTTTTTCCTCCACCCTCCCCCTGAAGTACTGAGGTTATCAAGTGTGCGCTTACACATACTTTATTTCAGTTAAACCTCACCACAACGCAGTGAGAGAAGTATCATCAGATTACAATTTTCATATGCGCCCCCAGAGAGGTTTTATAACCTGTGTCAGTGAGTTGGAACTCTGGGGAGTTTTGACCCCAATTTCTTGTTCTACACCACCTTGCTCTCTAATTCACTATGAAATACATTGACTCATTTTTGCTTGGATTCTGCAAATCACACGAATGTTTTCCTGAATTGTTTTTCCCAGAGGCAGTGCGGGAGCCAGCTGGACTTTATTTCCTGGTAATAAGAGGCCCCCAAGTTGATCTGTAGACACTCAAGCAATTACCCCACTCTAAATAGCAGATGAGCAAGACCACCCTCACCCCACCTCCAGCCCCAGCATTAGAAACTTGCCTCTCCGTTGTACAGGCTTTGGGGCTTTAGGCCATCTGCAAAATGGGAATAATACGGCTTGCCAATTTGTAGATTGGTGAAGACAATTGTGTAAACAAGGAATTGTAAAAGCGCCCAGCACGTCATAGTCTGTTTTCTTCTCCGCTTCTCCCGCCAAGGGGGTGCGAGAGTTAATGAAACTCTTGCTGGGAAGCGGATCACTAATTTCTGTCGGAACCTGACCCACTGAAACCCGAAACTCGGAATAGATAGGAAACGCGAGCGGCCCTTAGGTCCCTGCTTGACGACCCTCTGTGAAAAATCAATTCGTGATCGAGGGCGCGCAGCCCCTTCCCTTTACCCCACCTCCACTCCCACCAGGGGCGCGGCCGCCTCCAGTGCTTGCAGCTGAGGCTCGGGGCGGAGGAGAACAAGAGCCGGGGGCGCGGCCGGCGGCAGGCTTCGAAGTCCGAGCAAACCTCGAGCCTCCCGGGTCCCAAGAAACGAGGCGGTGTTTGCGTCTTTGAAGGCGGCCCGCCGGGGGGCGCGGCGGGCTGTGGGCGTGGCGAGCGCGCGCCCTCCTTTTTCCTGCTGTGGCGCCCCCACCGCGGCCCGGCTGGGAGTGTGCGCGGGCGCGCGCCGGGAGAGCGGGAGCGCGCGAGGCTGCCGGGCCCGCGCCGCGCCGCGCCGCGCCGCCTCGTCCTCGCCCCGCGACCGCGGGCCGTCCCGGCCCCTCCCCTCCCCCGCGAGCTGCGCACCGCCGCCGCCTGACCCAGCGGCCCGCGCCCGCGCCCTTGTCCGTCCGACCCCGCGGCGGGCTCCAGGCGGCCGGCGGCATGAGCGGCGGCGGCGACGTGGTGTGCACCGGCTGGCTGAGGAAATCGCCCCCCGAGAAGAAGTTGAGGCGCTATGTGAGTGCGGGCGGCGAGCGGGTGCGGCCGCGGAGGGCGCGGGCGGGGGGCGCCCAGCGGCCTGCCCAGGGGCTGGGGGCTCCGGGAGGGGAGGCGCGGAGCGGGAGGGCTGACCCTGGGGTCCCCGGGGGCGAGGAGCGGCCAGCGCGCCCCGCGGCTCGGGGCTGTGTGGGGCACCTGCACACCTGTCACAGGTGCGCCGCGGAGGGGCGGAGCGGGCGGGCAGGTTGAGGCTGCGGCTGCTCCTCGGGGCGGGCGCGGCGGCGTCGCCTCCCCAGCCAGCCTCTGGTAAACTAAAGGCGGTATTGAAGTTTGTATTGATTGTTTTTGGAGACCGAGAGAGTTGATTCCCAGGGCTGGAAGACCATAGTAACCCCGGGCGGTTTCAGCCGGCGGGGCTGGGGGACTGGGCAGGAAAGGGGGGCGCAGTCTGCGGGGCGGGGCAGCCGGGTCCCCACAAAGGGCGAGGCGCTTCACACCCTTTCCCCCTTCCCTTTCTCTGCCCGCCCCTCCCGGGTGACCGCCTGCTTCCTTCCAGTCCACAGCCTCTGCATCATGGGCAGCGTCAGCGGCATGTGCAGCCCTTGTATTAAGTGACTCATTTGTTTGTCCCCCTTTTTCCCTTTATTCTGTATGTCTCTCACATACATCCCCCCACCCCACCCCACGATGGTGACACTGCAGTTTGGTCTGGTATAAGTGGCCCGGGTTTTGTGCGGTCCTTGGTGCCTGGGGTCGAGAGAAATCCAGGTTCTCAGTTGCCTGGTGGTGCTAACCGACGGTGTTTACTGAAATTGCTGGGACAGCCTCTCCCTTCTGGGTGAGAAACTGGCAACATCGAGGGGAAGGTGGTATACAGTCTGGTGCTGACTGGTGAGGAGGTCTGGCTAACACCTCCCGGCGCCCCCTGCTTTGCCTGATGGGGTCAAAGTACAAGATGGTGCTAATTACAATAAGCCCTGGGCTCTTTGCGGGGCGTTTGGAAATAGAAGGTCGGTAAAAGGTGTCAAGGTCTCTCATCAGTTCCCTCTTCACTTCCCTATTAAATGCCCTTGTTAAACTGACTCTTGGTGCCGCTGGACTCTCTGGGATCATTCCCACAGCGTGAAAGTGAGCTGTTGCCTTCCAGCTGCAGTGCATCAAGGGAGCTCTGAATAGACCCTGCCCTCTGTCAGCTGCACCACTGGCTGTCCATGGGGGGGGTGGGGGCAGGAGGGGGGAGGCAGAAGCTTACCAGAGTTTCCTGTCTTGGCTCCCCAGATCAGAACTGAGGGACTTCTGGCCTCTGGATTGAGGAAGTGACATTCTGTTTTTCAAAGGAAGTGTTGTTGGGGAGTGCAAGTGTGTGTGTGTGTGTGTGTGTGTGTGTATGTAAATGAAAGCAGGCTCTTATTTAAATCACTTGCTGAGAAGACTCTAAGTATTTAACAATGACTTTTGCAAGTGGACATAGATTTAAAATACAGTAGGGAAGAGGCAATGAATTGTTCATCTCAGTTTTAAAGCTCAGTTTTCAGGGATGTCCAGGTAGCCAAAGCAGTATAATTCCTAAGAAACTTTTCCCCTTTTGAGAGTTGTATCAGCTCCTTAGGAAAGGTGAATTTTTATGTTAGGTTAAGGATGCATAATTTGCTATTTATGTTTTTATAAATATGCAAACAAAACAAAAGAGAAGAATCTTTGGCCCCAAAGAATTTCTGATATTAGTAAAAGTGTGATAACATTTCCAGCTAGTGGAATAGAGTATACAGTGAAAATTTTCAAGTTAGAATGCTACCCTAAAGAACCTTGAAACTTTGTCTTTGATACAGTGTGCAAACAATTTGACACCGTATCTGTATTTGACTGATGACTATTTCAAGTCTGTCACCCAGACTCTTTATGACCCATTTGTAGGGTATTTTTGTTCTCAAGCAACTTTAGCTCAAAAGGGCAAAAAAAAAAAAAAAAAAAACAACCCAAGTTTGGAGGCTTTGGAATCAAGCACCTTTTTCAGCCATCTGATGTACTGAACACCTTACAGTCAAATGATGACCTCAGCCTCTTTCCCATCATCTTTGCAGCTCCAGCCTAGACTTCTGATCAAGCTAGTAATGGCTTTTCTTAGGTTTGGGGGTGATGTGTTCCACTGGTATGACTGGAAGTCTCCCCTACTGTGGGAGCTCAGTTCCCTTAGTTAAAACTGAGCTGATCTGTCTAACCTCAGACTCGTGGGGTTAGAGTCTGTCCTTACATCTTATTTTCTTTTTGCGCGTTGAGAATTTTTGCACCTTGTTTTAAGTTAGAACTTTGCCAGCTCCTTCTGTTCATTAGAAGCAATCTAAGAGACAAGTAATTTCCAGCTCTGCTGCTAAACAAACACCCCAAAATAGCTGCTTACTGATATATATCATAGGCGTATGATATTACGGATTCATAAGTATTCATTGTAAGAATATATCAAGCATCTGAGATAAAGAGAAAAGTTAAGGAAATAGATTGCAACTACTTACAATTAATTTTAAAAACTTCTTTATAATTTGAGGAGGGGGTAGGTTGGGGGGAACCACTTAATAGAAGCTATGGCAACTGTTATCAGGGGTTAGGTTTAGGGATTTTTTTTATCACTCTTTTCTACTTTATTAATCATAAAAATATGTAGAGATCTATTCAGTATTGCTGTGCACGTTGGGGGAATTACAAAAAGTGGCCTTGGGAAAATGGTGAGTATTGCCTCTGGTCCGTCATGATACCTTTGCAGTGAGAGGCTAGCAAAACAAACAGCCCTCCCATTGTGCTGTAGTATGCCTGTATATGAGTGTGTGTGTGTGCATGTACATACATACATACATACACACACACACACCTATATGAGGCTGAAGCCAGATCTTCTCAAGGAAAAACATTTTATGACCTATACTGCTGTAATTTTCTATCAATTTCACTGGGTTAGTAGATTTAAGGGAAAAGATTGGTAACAACACTGCCCTCTAGTGGCTAATTTGGAGAAAATGGTATATTGGTTCCAATGAATAACTGAGGTGAGGAAACTGTTCAGTTTTGTTTTATTAAGTAAACTTATTTATTAAGTATCTGTATCTCAGACACTAGATTAGATGCTGGGAATAAACATTAAGCCACCCCATCAGTCTTAGCATATGACCTTGCCTCGTCCACAAAGAACACTGAAGCTATCAGAGAGTAGCTGTGTGCACATACTACAGTCATATTTCCAAATACACCTATATCTGCATGGTTCCTTTACCTGTTCCCTCTTTAGGTGAGGTACCCCTTCTTTTGGGGGGCAGTGCTGAGATAACGAAGATAATGACCTGAGCTCATGCCCGGGTGCCCTGATGAGGTGCCCCTTCTCACTGAGCAGTTCTGCTACCCAGGGTTTGGATCAAATCTCATCCTGTCTATTCAGATCGTTATTACCCTTTCTATCATGAATCTTCTGTGTCTTCCCCTTTAGCTGTCCCTTTCCATTAACATGTAAACATACTTCCCGTTAACAAAATCCTTCCTCAGTAACCCATCCCCTCCTTCTCACTGGGCTTTCTCCTTTTCTTATTCATGGTTGTTGACTAAGAAAACAACCTTGCTTTGTTGTTGATACTGTTTCCATTTCTCCTGCCTTCTTGTCCTTTCACTAAAGCTGTTCTCTGAAAGGCACCAGTGACACAAAGGGCATTAAAGTCGCAGGTCTTTTTCTCGCTACTCATTTTAATTTCTTCACTGCTTAGTTAATATGATAAATGTCTGACTTTTTCCTGTTTTTGGCCATTCTAAGTCTCTTTTGCTAAAATGAACCTCTTTAAAGTTGGAAGCTCATTTACAGTCACAGGGGCTATGGTCCAGGCTCTTTTCTCCTCCTCAGACATCTCGTCCATTCTCCTGGCTTTAATTAGCATTGCGTGCTGGTCATTATCAAGTTAAATTTCCATCCCGGAGTTGTGTTCTGAACTCCAGACTTGCATATGCAGCTGTGAACTGAACATATCCACTCGAATGTCTCCTCGTCATCACACACTCAACACACCCACAACTCACACAACATCACACTCAACACACCCACAACTGACTACCCACTTGCTCAGGTGCGAAACTTGGGAATCAGCCTTGACTCCTTGCCATCCGCTACCCCACATCTCCTCTTTTACCAAACCCAGTAGTAGTGCTATCATCTTAATATCTTTTTCTCGACGCTTCTCCCTCCCCACTGCCATGACTGTTAAGATTGTCATTTTAATAGTCATCTGTTGAGGACTTACTCTGTGCCAGGCACTGTGCTTAGACCATTGATCTCTTAATTTAGTCTTTTTAGCCCTAGGTGAAAAGATGTGACTTGTCTGGTGTCACCTGATTTTGTCCCAAAGCCTAAGCTTTTTTTTAAAAAAAATATTATTATTAACATTCTACTCTGAGGTAATCATAGATACACATCTATTGTAAAAATAGTGAAGAGAAATATGTGCACTCTTGACCCAGTTTCTCCTGAGGGTAACTCTCTGCAGAACTGGAGTGCAGCATCACCATCAGGATATTGATAATGGTGGAGTCAAGATACAGGACATTTCCATCACCACATGATCCTTTATGTTGCCCTTTTATAGTTACACCCACGACTGTCCCATTCTCACTCTGTCCTTAACCCATGACGAACACTGATCTCTCCTCCATTTTTATATTTTGTTATTTCAAGAGTGTTATATAAAAGGGTTCATACAGTTTCTAACTCTTTGGGGTTGGCTTTTTTCACGCACCATAATTCTCTGGAGAGGCGTCCAACTTATGTATTACTAGTACCTTCTTTTTTATTGCTGAGTAGTATTCCGTGGTACACATGTACCATACTTCCTTTGTTAAACTGTTTACTTACTGCTTTCATGTTTTATTTTTATTTATTTTTTTTTTTTTAGTATTTGTTTATTTGAGAGAGAGACAAGGAGAGGGGTGGGGGGAGAGGGAGACAAGCAGACTCCCCACTGAGCAGGGAGTCCAACGTGCAGGGCTTGATCCCAGCACCCCGAGATCATGACCTGAGCTGAAATCAAGAGTCTGATGCTTAACTGACTGAACCACCCAGGTGCCCCTTGTTTATTGGTTTTAATTTCCATTTCCCTATGGTTAATGATGTTGAACATCTTTTCACATGATTATTTGCCATCTGTTTGTCTTCTTTGGTCAAATGTCTCTATAAGTATTTTGTCCATTTTCTTTATGAATTGTTTGTTGCTTTTTTTTATATATTTGGTGGGGGTTTTTTTTATATAAGTTTTTATTTAAGTAACCTCTACACTCCACGTGGGGCTTGATCTCATGACCCCAAGAACAAGAGTCCTGTGCTCCTCTGACTGAGCCGGGCAGGCGTCCCTGGGTTGTTTGTTTACTTGTGAGTTTTAAGAGTTCTTTATATACTCAAGATACTAGTCCTTGTCAAATAATGTGGCTTGCAAATATTTTCTCCCATCTGTATCTTGTCTTTTCATCCATTTAGCAGGGTCTTTAACAGAGCAAAAGTTTTTATTTTGGATGAGGTCCAGCTTCTCAGTTTTTCCTTTCATGAGCTATACATTTTTTGGTCAAGTCTAAGAACTCTTTGCTAAGCTATAGGTTGCAGAGCTTTTCTCCCTCTTTTCCCTAAATATTTTTTAGTTTTAAGTCCATGGTCTGTTTTGAGTTCATTTTTTTAAAAAAATATTTATTTATTTGACAGAGAGATCACAAGTAGGCAGAGAGGCAGGCAAAGAGAGAGGGGGAAGCAGGCTCCCTGCTGAGCAGAGAGGCCAGATGTGGGGCTCGATCCCAGGACCCTGAGATCATGACCTGGGCCGAAGGCAGAGGCTTTAACCCGCTGAGCCACCCAGGCGCCCCTTTTGAGTTCATTTTTGTATAAGGTATGAAACTTGGGTTGAGATGTTGTTGTTGTTGTTGCTGATTTTTGTCTTTGGCTGCCCGGCTGCTCCAGCACCATTTGTTGGCGAGGCCACGCTTCCTTTATTGAACTGCTTTTGAACCTTTGTCATAAATCAACCGGGCATACTTGCATGGGTCGATTTTCTATCCTGCTCCATTGTTCCATGTTTCTATCTTACTTGCCACTACCACATAGTCTTGAGAACTATAGCTATATGGTAAGTCTTAAAATCTAGTAGACTGATTTCTCCACTTTATTCCTGATCAGGTTAATCTTATTTTTTTTTTAAAAAAAGGTAAATTTGAAAAGTCAGCTCATCATTAGAAAATTTGAATAATAAAGTATAAATAAAAGCTAACTATAATCCCTTTGGTCTTGAATTTTTCTTTAAACTTGTCTTTTCAACATAGAATGTAAATATAGCAAATATGTTAGTTTAATAATTTATCAGGCAGCCATTATTGCCATGCACTCAAGTTCTGAGACTACAAAGAAGGAAGAAGAAGAAAAAAAGGCTTGGGCATCTGAGTGGCTCAGTCGTCAAGCGTCTGGCTTCAGCTCAGATTATGATTCCAGGGTCCTGGGATCGAGCCCCACATCGGGCTCCTTGCTCAGTGGGAAGCCGGCTTCTCCCTCTGCCTGCCTACCTCTCTCTCTCTCTAACAAATAAATAAAACCTTAAAAAAAAGTGTGGGTTGGTAAGAACAGGGAAGAGGTATAAATGACCAACAGGTACATGAAATGGTTCTCAACATCGTTAATCAGGGAAATGCAAATCAAAACCACAATGAGATACCACCTTACACCTGTTAGAACAGCTGTAATTAAAAAGAAAACAGTAGGGAACTTCCTCAGAAAATTAAAAATAGAACCATCATATGATCCAGCAATGCCACTTCTGGGTATATATCCAAAGGAAATGAAAACAGGATGTTGAAGAGACATCTGCACTCCATGTTCATTGCAGCATTATTCACAATAGCCAAGATATGGAAACAACCTAAGCATCCTTCAGTGGATAAATGGTTGAAGAAGGGGGGTGTGTGTGTATACTCTGCCTGGTGTTTTCTGAACATTCTTCATCCATGAGAAGGAAAGAAATCCTGCCATTTGCAACAACTTGGATGGAACGTGAAGGCATTATGCTAAGTGAAATAAGTCAGAGAAAGAGAAATACTATATGATCGCACTCATACATGGAATCTAAAAAAGCTGAACTCGTAGGAGTACATGGCTGGCTCTGCTGGAGGAGCGTGTGACTCTTGATCTTGGGGTCATGGGTTCGAGCCCCACACTGGGTGTAGAGCTTACTTAAATAAAACTTTAAATAATAAATAAGCTGAACTCATAGAATGGAAGTTGGAGCAAGGGGGGAAGTGAGGAGATGTTAGTCAAAGGTTACCAACTTCCAATTAAAACATGAATTAAGTTCTGAAGATCTAATGCCCGGCATTGTGATTGCGGTTAAGGTGCACTATATTGTATACTCGAAAATTACTAAGTAGATCTTAAACGTTCCCATCCCATTTCCCAAAAGAGAAATGGTAATTATGTGATGGGATAGAGGTATTCGCTGATTGTGTGGTGGTAATCCTATTGCAGTATATAAGTGTATCAAGCCATTGTTACACATTGTAAACTTATATTATGTGTCAACTAGATCTCAGTAAACCAAAGAGAAAGAAAGACCAAGGGAGAAGGTCTTCAGAAATGAGCAAATTTAAGATTTGTTTCTAAACCATCTTAGGAAGCCAGGGCTTTATTACAACAGGCTATTGGAGTATTTAAGTAAAGCTTATATCTGGTCCAAATTCCTGGGACAGATAACCAGGTGGACATTCCTTTAGCTGCTTTCTGTTCTGTGGTCCTAATCACTGGATTGATTCCTTGATAGTGTTTATAACATCAAAGGGACTGCTCTAACCCAGGGCCAGTCGCTGAGCTTCTAATCACTAGCATTGGATCAAAATTCCTCATTTGGAATCAACCATGTGTCTGTCAAAGATAAATGAATAAATGCATTTTGCAGAAATATATCCACTGGACTATTATTCAGCTCTAAAAAAGAAGGAAGTTCTGACATGTGGACATGCTACAACATGGGCGAATCTTAGTGACATTATGCTAAGTAAAATCAACCATTCATGAAAGGACAAGAGCTATGAGATTCCACTTATGTGAGGCCCTTAGAGGAGACTGATTCATAGGGATGGAAGGTAGAATGCTGGTTGCAGGGAGAGGAGAATGGAAGCTATTGTTTAATGAGTGCAGATTCATTTTTGCAAGACGAAAAGAGTTCTGGGGATGGATGGTGGTGATGATGGCACAATAATATGAATACTTAATGCCAGTGAAATGTACACTTACAAATGGTTAAGATAAATGTCATGTGTGCGTTTTACCAGTTTACAAAGAACACAACGCCACATTTGCTAAGAGTTGGTACGTGGCCCACCTAATACTTCTAATCCAAAAGAAAAAGACAGGATAGAATCTCCATAGCCTTGAACAAGTATGGAATGTTCTCTCAGGGATATCTGAGGACCAGAGGCAGTAAAATTGTACAAAGCAGGAATGCACGCCTGCTGCTTTGCTTAATGAAACAACTTTGATGTTGCCTTCTGTTTCTCATTGGCCTTTCTCTAGCTAGAAAGGAATATGGTAACCTCAAGCTTATGGGAAATGCTGAGGAATAAAGGTTCCTGAACGTGCATCCAAGTAATGTTGACAAGCATTTATGGAGTATGGTTTGTGTCCTTTGTCTTCTCCAAAGAGTAAATCAATATTCAGATATTCAGCCCTGGCTTCAAAGAACCAGCAGGCCAAGGAGACCTGAGTATCATGTAAAACAGATCAATACCTTTGCAGAGAGATAGACGGTCCAGGTAGCACGTTCATGAGGGCAAGAGCTATGGGCATGGAGAAAGACGGAAGGGCTTCCTGCAGTAGGAGGTGGGAATATGAATTGGGGCCCAGGAAGGATTGGGGCCCAGGAAGGAACATAGCAGTTGAAGTGGGAAAGGGGCAGTGCGCGTGCGATGGGGGGCCTGGGGCAGTGAAATTCCATCCACAGTCTGTAGTAGAAATCAAAAAGAGGTTTGAAGAGTAAGTGGAGAGCTGTGGGGGATAATCTATGAAAGTCCTTAGATGATAGAACATTTATTAATAAAGACCATCACACTAAGTCAGGGAGTCTCTGCCTCTCAGCCCCTCCTTCAGTGCGAGGTGTCACTGGCGTGTTGACATTGTCTGTGTCCTGAAGATCTCTGTCTTAGTATTTCAAAGGCCTTTGGGTCCCTGGGCAAAAGACTTGATTCTCTGAGCCTCTTTTTCTTGTCTATAAAACTGGTGCAGTATTTTTTACAGGGTCGAAGAATTTACTAAGATATCAAGTGAAAAAAAATCTTAGTGCAGTCAGTGTCTAGCCCAGAGTAGGTATTTAACATTGGGGAATGTGGCAGTAGAGGATGACATCGATTTGTAATTGTTAACCCTCTCATTGGAACTCTCACCATGAGCATCGGTGGTTCACATACTTTGCAAATTTGGGCCGGACCTGTATTTTATAGGATCAAAATGTAAGTGGCATTTCCAAGCTGGATATGACACCAAGTTCTAGGAAGTTAAGTTTTCCCAGAAAGGAACGTCTCAAGTGCCTCCTGATCTTAGAGAAGGGGAGTGAGACCATGTGGGGGTTTGCCTGAATCTAACTTTGGCCAGGCCCTGGGAAACTTGTGTGTGCTCTCAATGCGCGAGGTTCTGAAGCCCATGTTCAAAAATGTTCCAAAAACGTCCCAGTAGGTGGTAACCCTTGAAGCCCAGATGTCCCTCCACCCTCTAGACTCCTCCATAGTGAGTCCTCTTCTTGGCTTGTTTCCTTGGCGTTTTTCCACTTCTCGTTGCGCATTGTCCCATCAGGCTTGTATCGGTCTCCCTTTGCTAGATGATGAGCACTTTACATGATAGCGTAAGTCTCTCACTTAGGGCCTGATGTGGGCCTGGAGCCACTTGTCCAGGACCAGCTCCAAGGAAGGCAAAGTGGTTGTCATTTATTCCCAACAACCTCCTCCCCTTCCCACCACCCCCGCTTTATACTTGCTTCTTACTGTTCGTCTGCTAATTGTGAAAATAGTGAGTGGGTCCCTTAGGATCCTTCAGAGTAATTAGGGCATTTTTTAGTGTCCTTATGAGATTACATATTTAAATACATTTGATGTGTTTGGATCTTTTCTAGTTCCTTTTTTTAAAAAAAAATAATTGTCAAGATTTTATTTTTAAGTAATCTCTACATACAACATGGGGCTCACACTCACAACCCCGAGATCAAGAGGTGCACGCTTCACTGACTGAGCCAGCCAGGCGCCCCTAGTTGTTTTCTTATCGATGCTCAGGTTGTAATATCTTTAGCCAGTGGCTAGAATATCTTTAGCTTTCTGAGTGCTTTCAACATGACCTTACTAGTATTTGAGAGCTTCTTTGTTATCTGGAATGGCAAGATATTTCAGGTTTGTCTTGTACATTTCCTGGCCCAGACCTAGGATTAGCCATTTGCTCAAAGAATCCTTTTCTTTGAGTAAAAATGTTATCTAGAAACCCACATGGGCATTACGGGGCTCTTAGTTCTGTTGGGTTGGTCATACATATAATTTTACAGGGTTATAAGCATCGTGAAACTATCACTTTATACTCTGCTTTTTTTTCCCACAATCCACCACTGTGAATATTTTCACTTCTACTTAGTATTTTTTCCAGTTTTTAATTATGAAAAACTTCAATCATACACAAAAGTAGAGAAAATGGTCGAATGAACACCAATTCACACAGTTTCAAATACTATCAAGGTTTTATCACATTTGTTTTATCCCTTTTACTCTTTCTTTGCTGGAGTATTTTAAAGCAGACCCTGAACATGTACATAAGTCTTAAAAGTAGCCCATAAGTGAATGTACCATACCTTATGTACACGCGTGCTTTGGTTAGACGTAGATGTTATTTGCAGTTGTTCACTGTGATAGACCTCTTCTGCTATATAGAGAAAATTCCTGAGAATTTCACCCCACTAATGAGCCACGACATTTAAGTATCCTACAGTATCACCGCCGCTTACTTGGAAGATGTTCTTGGACAGCCTATCACTGTGTCTTTCCTTCACCTGCCTTGGAAGAATGTTCTGGTTGGAACTCTGCTGGCTTACAAATTCAAGGGAAAGTGCTAAGTTTTATATATAGTAGGCTGATTTCCTTGTAAGGATTATAGGAATGAGTCTGTTGTTTTGATCTTTTGGTACAGTTTTCTGGAGGAAAAAATAGTTGTAGACTAGGGGTGTGTGTGTGTGTGTGTGTGTGTGTGTGTGTGTGTGTGTGCATGTCATCTTTTGGATATCAGCCGAGGCTATCGTGTGTTGGGTTTAATGCCCTTTAGACGTCTTTCTGAAGATACTCTCATTAATAACAAATAATAAGAGTCTACAAAGCACATGGTGTTCCCCTTTGAGTTTATAATCTTGCTGGGGACTGACCTTTAATTCTAACGGCAGGCCATGCACATGCCGAGGACCAGTGCTGCAGGCGCCCAGGAGAGGTGGGTCTAGCACGGTCAGTAAGTTCTCTCACATGACCCATGTTTGTATTTCACCTGCTGGGTAATCTGCAGTCTCACATTTCTACACGGATTTCCTGATACATTCTTAGGACTCCTTTCAGGTGTCACCTTGTGGCTGCCTTTGATCCTGCCCTCCGCATCAGAATGAGTTCTAGAACCCCTTCTCCTGGCTCTTGTGTTATTAGGCCTTAGTACCAATGACTGACTGTTGGTTTAGCTTCTAGAGTGCATCACAGTCTTTGTTCACCCTTTTAGCCCTGGTACCTAAAACACAATAAGGTATTGGTTGTCTAGTACTTGATATGCTTTTAAGTTTTGGATAAATATTACTTTAGGATTGGTTACATTTCTTTGGAGAAAAAAGAGCTTGAGCTAGATAGAACTGGATTGAAAATAGAAATTATTATTATTTTTTAGCAACAAGTTTTGGGAATTTCCATGAGATAAGCTATTAAATATTTTAATTTTTGTAACACTTAAATGTCACTCTTTCAATAAACTTATTGGAAACAGAAGATTACAAAAAGCAACAATATAAGGAGCACCTGTCCTACCCCTCCTGTGGCATAAACAATGTTAACTTTTTAGTGTGTTTCCCAATCTTTTTTTTTCTGTGTGCTATTTACAAAGAATAAGACTATATCGCCTTTTGTATGCTTGAATATATTGAAAATATTTCCCTGTGTTAGAAAATAGTCTGAGACTTGGATTTTAATGGCTGCTTAAGCAGAGTAAGACAGAGCTTCTCAAGTGTGTGTAATAGAAAGATACTTTAAACATTTTTACAGGTTTTTGATGTTGAATTAAA
This sequence comes from Nasua narica, assembly GCA_028533885.1. NCBI lineage: Eukaryota > Metazoa > Chordata > Mammalia > Carnivora > Procyonidae > Nasua > Nasua narica. The sequence goes on along the minus strand of CM052815.1, from coordinate 49,446,122 downwards.
CTAGCTTTATTATGTTACCGAAATGTCTATAAACAAACACTATGAGATGTAAGTATATACTTAGAGCTCTTCTACAATTACAAAACTAAAACAGATTAACAAATTAAAGGTAACCTTCAGAACCAATATAACTCACATGAACAACAGTAGCCATTTTGCTGAAACTAAATTGCCCCTCGAAATGGGAATGTGGCCCTTACTTCTATGGAACCTGTCTGTCCTGTGCCCCATTCTTCTCTCCTGCCACATTTCTGTGTTTGAACTACAGTGAAACCTTGGTTCGTTTAGCAAGCCATTTTGCTTTTAATTGGTATAACCACATTATTTATATGCTGTCATCTCTGTCTTTTCTCATTAGTCATTAGTGTATGAAAATTAAAGAACTTAATACTTGATATTAGGAAGATTATAAATGCAAATCCTGGTAATCAAGAAGCCGCATTCACTCATCAGATGACCTAGACTGTGTATTTTAAGATCACCCTTAAGGTGAAAACTCAGGATCGAAAAAAATGTTTGAAATGGATTTGCAGACCCCTGGGGGTATGGCTTTGGGCCCTATATTAAAAAATCCGGGTGCACTGTAAAAGGTGTGGGCTCTGGGGTCAGCCCTGGGTTAGACAACAAACTGAGCCTCCCACGTGCTTTGTGATCCTGAGCAAATTTCTTTCAGAGCTTCGAGTCCCCAGTTTGTGAAATGGAGATAATGGTAGGTTCAGGCAGTTAAGGGGATAATTTTAACTCAGAGACGTGGAAACATGAATGCTTTTGTCTTGGTCCACTCAAAACTCCCAACTGTGCTTCGTCAAAATCTCTACAGGACGGAACCCGCGATGCCTTTGGCAGAGTCCGCAGCCTTCTGATCACCCTGGGTCATGGCTAGGCCACCATTTAAAGTTTTCAGTATACCGAATGAAAAGCTCTTCCGCCTCCTGTTAGTGACCAGCCCTGTGGTTCCAGTGATACGAAGGGGGAGAAGGTCGACTTGGTTTATTGTGTACTTCGTTCTCCCTTCCTCATTTGGGGGAGTGTAGGGTTGGGGGACAGGTAGTCTGTCTGGGAGACTTCTGCTCTGCCTCTTTGAGGTGTGTGTAGGGACGGGCAAGAAGGAGAGGGACAGGGATAAGTGTCTCTCAAATGGCCACTCTTGGGTCCCTCTTGATGGCATTTGCTGTGGCCTGACCAGCACTGCCTGTGTGTGTCCTCCCTACACTTGTGAATTCTTGGTAGGGTTTTCCCACGACATGGTCTCTAGACTTGGAGAAGAAACTGGTGTTAAGTTTTTTCAGCCCCTTTGAGGCCAAATCCCTCCCTCTCTTATATTCCACAGCCGGGCTCCACTTGCTCACTTGACAGCCCTCTTGGGGTGGAGGGGGGATCTGGTAAGAGAGCTCAAGGCCCGCAGTTTTCCCTGGGATTGCTTCACCCAGGAGACTCACATCCATGCCAAACAATGGGTTAACAGCATTGGTGTCCCCTCTCACTCCATTTCCCATTTCCCGGTCCAGAATAGCGCAGGGCAGATCTGTAAGTTAATTGCCTGAACAGATATTCATTAGGCATTATAATTTAAAAAAAAAAAAATTCTTGTCCCAAGCTTTGTTGTTGCTGTTGTTGTTGTTGGTACCTCTAATCTCCACAATGGATTCTCTTAGAAGAACCCTCCATAGGGGTAGGGAGACTCCCACCCAAAATCCAGCACTACTCACTAGGGCATGGGATCCATGGTTTCCCCACTTCATCTCTGCTCTTCGTGTGTGTAGTGGGGAGGGAGAGAGGCAGTGCAGAGGCCCAGGTGATGGTTGGATTAGAAAGTCTCTATAGCTTCTGAACACATTCTTGAATTAGCCCAGCCCTAGTTATTGGCTGCTTTCCTTACCTTGTGGGAAACTTACCTCCTCTCTAATATTAGCTGTGGGTTCTATTTATCCCTGGAAAAGTCTCACTTAACCTTCGCTTCTGTAGCTGCCTTATAGATTACTGTGGTGTTAAATGTGCTAATACAGGCACATGGTAAGCACTCTATAAATGGTAACTGCTAGACTCATTGCAGTGCCAAATTTATTTGCCTCTTCTGTTGTTCAATATTTAGGTAGTTTACTATTTTCTGCTATTTTAAATAATGTCGTGATGATCTTTATAGCAAAGACTTATACTCTTAGGACAATTCCTATAAATGGAATTTCTAATTCAAAGAGTACAGTTATGGGGCCTCTGGGTGGGTCTGTTGGTTAAGCGTCTGCCTTCGGCTCAGGTCGTGATCCTCGGGTCCTGGGACCGAGCCCCACATCAGGCTCCCTGTTCAGCAGGAACCCTGCTTCTCTTTCTGCCCCTCCCCTTGCTTGTGCGCGCTCTCTCTCTCTCAAATAAATCTTTAAAAAAAAGGGGGGGTCCAGTTATTTATTTATAAGGTTTCTGATACATCATACCGAATTGCCTCTCAGAAGGGGTGAAGTTTTAATTCCCTGATTCTTCTCTGATACAGATAGTGTAATTTTTGAAAATACTTGACAATTTGACAGGTAAAAAAGTAGACCCTTGTTTTAATTTTGATTCCTTTGCTACTGATTTGAATACATTTTTGCATATTATTGACTCATTTTTTTAAAATGAATTGCTTCTTCAAATGACAGGTAGTTTCTGATATAAATACCCAATATAATTGGGAAGGAAGACAGAGTGGCTTTGGGTAAGAGAAAGAGGGAACTTGGAATAACCTGAGCAGGGAATCTCCAGCAGTAGGGAGGGAAAGACTGACCAGACCTAACCAGACGTTCCTTTTATTTAGTGGTTCCCCGCTTAGACCTTTTTAGATCTGATTGCATAGATTTCCCTCAGGCAGCCTTCTGATCTTAATTTGGTTTCAAGGCCTACCTCAGATGTCACCTTCCTCATGCCACTTCCTGATTTCCTTCTGAGGGAGACAGTCTTCCCACATCATCTCATTATACCTCTGTACAGCTCTTATGACATTGCTGTGTGACTGTGTTTTTTAGATCTCTCTCCTTAATTATGTGCCCTCATCAAAGGCAGCGATTTTTTTTAGAGACCTCTAAATAGACTTCTAAACTTATTAAGTATAATGGACAGTATTCTCTTACGCCAGAGGTAGAGGAAAGTGGTGCAGGGAAGTGGAGTATAGTGATTGATTCCACTTGGAGTGGAGGAGTATCAGGGAAGGCTCAGGGCAAATGACAGCTGAGGTAGGGTTTTGAGGAATGAGTAGGAGTTCATCAAGCAGTTTGGAAAAGATCATTTCAAGTAATGAGAACGACTTAACTAAAGATATGAGCACATAAATGTTGAGAGAAACGGTTTGGATGGGGAAAAGATTATGAGGTTCAAGTGACCCACTTCATTCTCCCCGGGACCCCACCTCCATCACCTTTACTACGCACCACAAGCCCTTCGCTTTGTCTGGAATTTCTTCTCTCTGCCCTGACTCCTCGGACCCTATCAGTCATTCCACGGAGTTACTGTATACCTATCATATGTCACGTGCCAAGGGAAAGAGGCAAAATTGAGTTCAGGGACAGCTCTGAATGGCATGATGGGAATGTTAGCCCCATATTGAAAGTATAGACAAGAGAATGGTGTCTTACCAGATTCTTTTTGGATGGCTCAGATTGTAGCTGCTGTAGATAAGATAGGTATTCTTTTTTTTTTTAAGATTTTATTTTTGATTTTCAGAGAGAGAGAGAGCACACACAAGTGGGGGGAGGGGCAGAAGGAGAGGGAGAATCTCAAGCAGACAGCACCCTGGGCATGGAGCCTGACCTGGGGCTCGATCTCATGACCCTGAGATCATGACCTGAGCCAAAATCAAGAGTGGACATTTAACCGACTCAACCACCCAGGTGCCCCAATAAAATAGATAGTTCTTTTTTTTTTTTTTAAGATTTTATTTATTTATTTGACACAGAGAGATCACAAATAGGCAGAGACGCGGGGTGGTGGGGGGAAGCAGGCTCCCCGCCGAGCAGAGAGCCCGATGCGGGGCTCCGTCCCAGGACCCTGAGACCATGACCTGAGCCGAAGGCAGAGGCTTTAACCCACTGAGCCACCCAGGCGCCCCTAAAATAGATAATTCTTAATAATAGTGTTACAACTTCTTTAGTTCCCCGTGATAAGATAAACGTTTGCCTCAAACCAGGCTTAGGCAGTCAGAGAAAATATAGCTTTTGTTTTTTTCTTTAAGCTGATCTGCCTCTTTTCTATCAGTTCCCATCTGTTGTTCCAGTTACTCTGGCCTCGTCTTTAGACATGATAAAAATGTCCCAAACTTAGTGGCATAAATAACCATTTTGTTTTGCTCGTAGATTGTGTGGGTTACGAATTCAGACAAGGCACAGCAGGAACTTGTCTCTGTTTCCCAGTGTCTGGGGCCTCAGCTCGAAAAACTTGGATGGCAAAGGTTCCTCGGCCATCAGGAACGGGAGTCATGTGAGCGTGTCTTCACACATGCACGTCACCAGGGCTGGGATGACGCAGAGACTGTGCCCCGCTGGGGCTCCTGCCTGGAGCAGCTGCAAGTGGCCTCTCCGTGCGGCTTCCAAGTGGTCAGACTACTTACCTAGTTTCTCAGGGGCTCCAGAAGTGAATGTCTTAGGGGCCCCAAAGGGAAACTTCATGGCCCTTGTTAATGGCCCAGCCTTAGGAGCTACACAGTGCTCCTTTTGTAAAGACTCCCGTGGTCAAAGAAGTCACAAGCCCAGTTAGATTCAAGAGAAGGTAAATAGACTCACAACCTCCCACTAGATAGAACATCAGAGAATTTGTGGGCATCTTCAGGTCTGTCCTCATCATATCCTGACTTTTCAGGATAAACGGTCTCTCTCGAATCTTTTCAAAATTCACCTTCCTAGGAAGAGCTCTTTGAGTAAATGCTTCAAGGTTCAGAGTTCTTCCCACTTCCCTTCATCCACCCTAAAATCTTATTTCATCAGGGCAGGGACTTTGCATCATTTATCTCCAAATCCTTGTCAGCCTGGAACAGTGTCTCGCAGAGTTGAGGCATCACGCCGATTCATGACTGTTCAGTGAGAATGCGTACCATGTGCCTGTGTGAGTTAGGAGAGGATCCATGTGGATATCTACACTGGTGTGTGTGTGTGCTATGCTCTGCTTCATTGTCTGGTTTGGAATATAGCCTGGCGTCTACGGCCATACCACCCTGAATGCGCCCGATCTCATCTGGAATATATCCCGGGGTGGTTTGCTGAGTGGTAGCGAATTCTGTGTTGCGCTTTGGGTGTGATGTGCAGAAACCTGCTTTGGAGGCTGTAGTGTGTTGTCTCAGAGTTCTTGTACATGGAGAACTCTTTGCTTCAACCACAGGCCTCTGCTGGTCCAGCAGTCTCTCAGTAACTTCTGAAAGCCCCGCGCCGTTCTCAGGCTTTAGGGAGTGAGCAGAGCTGCCCCAAGCTCATCTTTTGGCCTCCTCCTGCGGCTGCAGCCCAGCCTTTGCTCTCCTACCATATATTAGCACAGAGCTGCACAATGACCTTGAATAGCCTGGAGCCCGCCCCATGTTATGTCTGGGAGAACGGGGTCTTGATACTTCGGAAGCTCCACGGCTCCCTGAGTGGAACCTGCTTTGGCGGGAAGGTGGAGAGCGTATGGGGGGAGCAGGTATAGGAATGAGGATCATTTACTTGTTGATCTCTTCTCCCCCTTTCCTTTCCCATGGGGCCAGTGGGCACAGGCTTCTCTTTTCCTTCCCCTTCCATGGCCAGAGCTGCTCCTGTATCACATCCTCCTTTCCAGCTCAGGCTTAGCTGCTGCTTTAGAAGGTATTTGCGGATGGAGTACGTGAAGAGAAACCACTCTGTCAACAAGAGGGTACAGATTAGAAAACGTTTCAAAAATCCTAAAGTCCAAGTAAAATTCCTGAAGCATAAGTAAAATTACAAAAAACAAAACCAAACCAAAACAAAACTGGTTCTAGACTTGCTTCCTTCCCCTAAAGCACATTTTCACAACCCCGGTACCATAAGGGAGTTTGGAAACTTTATACCAGGAAGATGTGGGGCGTCGTCAGGACTCCGAAGTGCTTCCCTATCCTTGCTGTTGACTTTCAAGAGTGAATTCCTGAGCCTCTGTTTTCTCTGCAGTCAAATGAGGCTATGCTATCAGTGTTCTGACTGGCAGCTGTAGCCAGTTTAACATGATCGTTAAATGAACACTCAGATGATTTGCATGGAGACTAATTTCCATCCCATTCTTCTGAGGGACGGGGCCTCCCAGGGGTGTGTTAAAAAGTTACCTCATGTGGCTTGGCATCCCCCCAATCGAAAACCTCTGCAAAAAAAAATTAAAAGATGAGAAACAGAATATTGTAGCATTCTGAAAGTCTTTTTTATGAGATTCTCTAAGCCTTCTGGTTAACTTGGACTTGACCAAGTTAGAAATCACTTATTGCTAGTTGCTGTCATGGCCTCCAGAGTTGTAGTAGCCTTGCCGAGCCTGGCATCATTTATTCCAAACCCTTCGCAAACTGAGAGGGCAGATGCCCTCTCATAGGGCACCGCCTTATTTACACGAACGATCATATCAGAGTTTTCTATTAACTGGATTTGTGATTGGTGAGCTCTCGGCCTGTAAGTGCTGGGCACTCTTGTCCCCGTGCTTGCTGTGTGTGGCGTTCATGAAAACAGTGCCACGAAGGTGGCCCAGTCCTGAGCTAAGGAACGTGTGTGGTGGAGGATATGACAGGACCTCTATTACCCTGAAGAGAATGGTGGTGTCAGGACGCCTGGGCGGCTCAGTCGGTTCAGCGGCTGCCTTTGACTCAGGTCATGATCCCAGGGTCCTGGGACCGAGTCCCACATCCTGGCTCCCTGCTCAGTGGGGAGCCTGCTTCTCCCTCTCCCTCTGCCTGCTCCTCCCCCTGCTTGTGCTCTCTCTCTGGCTCTCTCTCTCTGACAAATAAATAAATAAAAATTTTAAAAAAGAGAATAGTAGTATCTTATCCTTGGCCAAAGGGAATGTGTAACGAGTGCCTAGAATGACCGCTGCATGCAAGGACCTCTGCCAGGCATTGCGAAGAGCTCGAGTGTCCTAACAAGGAGTCCTACTGAGCTGACCTTGGTAACCACCAGGGATTTGTGTAGGAGGGACAGTCAGAGGGGCTGCAACTTTGTAGCGTCTCCTTTTCCCCCCCCCCCCCAATAACAGCTTTATTGAGATATAATTCAGATACTGCAAAATTCACCAATTTTAAAGTGTGTAATTCACTGTTTTCAGTATATCCAAAAGTTGTAAGACCATCACCACCATTTAATTCCAGAACATTCTCATCCCAAAAGAAAACTCCATACCTGTTAAGCAGTCACCCTCCATTGTCTCCTCCCCAGAGCCCATGACAACTACTCTTCTGTTTTCTGTCTGTACAGATTTGCCTTCTGGATATTCTATATAAATGGAATCATAGAATATGTGGTCTTCTGTGATTGGCTTCTTTTACTTAGCATAATGGCTTCCAAGTTCATCCATGATGTAATGTCTATGTACTTCATTCCTTTCTACATCTGAATGATATGCCACTGTGTATATAGATCACATTTTATTTAACAAGTTTAATATGATTGTTAAACGCAGCTTCGATAATTTGCATGGAAACCCGTTTCCCATCCCATTCTTCCTAAAGGACCCATGGAACAGCTAGGTCATATGGTAAGTCTATGTTTAACTTTTCAAGAAGCTGCCAAACTATTCGTCTCGGTTTTTTTAAAATAATAAGAATGTATTCATATGCTATTTTCGTACTTACAAATCAACTTTAAATTACTTCTAAAATAGAACAGTAAGTATTACAGGGGATGCTAAGAGTATATACCCAGTTCTGATTGTATTCTCTGGAACTTGCCAAGTTCTGTTGCCTTTATAAAAAATTAAAGTCCAAGAATCAAAACAGCAGAAGATCTACTTCCCTTCTTTTAGAGTCTCTCAAAGAAAAGAGGGGGAAGAAAATGGGCTTGTTCTTGATGTCAATCTCCGATGTTTCCCCCACGGTAAAATGTTATCTTCCCTGCTCTTATCTCAGAGCATATTGGTTGAAACTCTGTCCCAGCACGTCGCTCGTTCTGCCCAGGACCTAGTAGCTCTAATCCTGCTAGATTATGAGGACTTTGAAAGCAAAGATGTCGTGTGTTCGTATATGTAGTACCTGTAAAGTGTGTGCTTAATGTATACTCATTAAAATGAATCTCAATTATATTAACATCCTTAGAATTTTCAAGTTGATATTAAGCGGAAAACTCTTTTCTGACCAAGAGCTCCGCAGTTCACTTCTCTGTTAAGTTAATTCTGTTAATGTTAATTCTCATTCTTCTGTTTCCACCCAAAGAGCTATGGTTTAAGGCAAAGTAAGAGTTAACTGTTTTTTTCTTTTTTTAAGAAAAGAAATATAAGCAAGACTGGTGGTAGGAATAAGATCATCACATATTATGAAGCTGTGTTCTCTCAGGATATCTGTAGCTCTGAAGGCAAAGGGTTGGTAAAGAGTATCTGGATGAAGATAAGAGAAATTATTTTTTAAGAATATATTGTGAGAGAAACACATACATGTGTGTATATGGACTTGCCTACTCATGTATAGATAGATTTGCGTATTTACACACAACACACAGACACACACAAACTTGTGTATTACCTCGCTGAATCTTCACAGCAGCTGTAAGAGATAGGCACTTTTATTTTCTCAGTTGCATGGATAAGAACTAAAGAATAGGGAATTTAGAAAATTTAGTAAGATTTTTCCATTAGAAAAAAAAGAAGACAGATTTTAACCCCAAGCTGTCTTCCCCCAGCACCCGCCCCCTATATAGAAAAAGCACACGTTCTTGCCAGACACATCTGAGTCTGAATCTTAGCTCTACAATTTAATAAGAATATGACCTTGGACAAGTGATCTAATCTATTTCTGCCTCCTTGCTACACGGGGTAGTTGGCAAGTTGTGAGTCAAGCTTTGCATTCCGTTTTAATTCCCTCTGCCACTTCTTTGTGGTGCGTTTTTGCTAACATTACTGTTGACCATGTCCTTTTCTGGCTATGTTCACAACTTTGCTTTCTTACCTCATTGAGAGACCATGATGACTGTTGACTTAAATCTGACTCACCCAGTGGGGAATACCTTGGTAGTATGAACTTGATGAGAGCTTGGGAATGTGATGGTCAATTTAGTTTGCTATCAGTGAAGAGAGAATATCGTACCCCAGACTTTAGGAATGCATATTTCAGAAAGTGTGTATCCTCTGCATGTGCGTGTGTGTGTTTCACATCTTAAGATCTTGACCAATGCTAGTACATCTGGAGAAAGATGGTCGGGGTCTCGTGTGGGAACCAGGTCAAAAAAGGGGTATTTGGAGCCTCAGAGACCTATTGGTGTGAGGGAAAGGAAAAGAAGTAGATTTATTTTCTTCTAGCTATGATATTTCTTGTGCTTCAGTGTTTGAGTTCATGAATTCTGTATCTTACTCTTACTTCCCATGGAAATAGTAGTTATGACCTACTGCCTTTGCTGGAAGCCTATTTATAATGTAAGACAAAAGTTATGTTAAATGTATTTTTTGAGAAACATTAGAGAATCCGAGAGAAAACTTTCACTATGACCAGAAGAACCACAGCTCACAACCACTAATTTTGATCCCATACCATTGATCCTATTGGAATCCCTTATTTTTTTTTAAGATTTTATTTATTTATTTGAGAGACAGAGAAAGTGAGAGAGAGCATGAGAGGAGAGAAGGTTAGAGGAAGAAGCAGACTCCCCGTGGAGCTGGGAGCCCTATGTGAGACTCGATCCTGGAACTCAAGGATCATGATCTGAGCCGAAGGCAGTTGCTCAACCAACTGAGCCACCCAGGCGCCCTAGAATCCCTTATTACTAGTACACATACCAAAACAATGAATGTTTTCTGCCCTGAAATCTACAGGGACTATATTAAAACTGGATGAACAGTATTTTCCAATGTTTTGGGCTGTTGGGAAAATAGACTTTATTATTACTAAATCTAAAGGGGGTTCGTGATTACAATTGGCTGTGAAAAGATAGGAATGAGTCGATCTCCATGTACGGCGACTTGGCTTCGTGTAGGGAACTATGCAATGCAATGCAGTTACATCAATGCTGTTCTTAGAAAGTCCTTTAGATATAAAAATATAAGTACCCACTTGTTAATTGTGCTAGAAAAAAAAAAAAGGCATGATTCGAGTCTTCCCCTTTGTGGATCCAGGAAAACTTTGTTTTGGAATATGGAGGCTCTGGCAGAGGAGGGCTAAGGAAATGTAGGCTTTTACTGAATACCTCCAGGATGCCTCTCACTGAGGCTGTAAATGATGCAGTCTTTGGTTTTCAGGAGCCTAGATTAGAAGGAAATCGATCAGTCAATCGATAGCTACCCGAGACCCACTGAGGGAAGTGCTGCACTGCAGACATAAGCAGAGTGCTGTGAGAACCCATGGGAGGGTACAACTAATTGAGTGGGAAGAATCGGAGAAGGGTTCCGTGGGGTCTTAGATGAACCACATCTGGAAGGACCTGGGGGAAACTGAACTGGAAGGGGAGAAGAAAGGTATTCCAGCCAGAGACAACCTCTTATGAAACTGGGCCCTGCCATGATTAGAATGGTGCTGATGGGAGAGGGACGGAGGATTGACGAGGTAAATGGCACCAAGTTACAAAGATTCTTGTATGTTATGTTAGGGAGTTAGAGGTTTTATTCTTTAGGAACAGGGAACTGTGAAGACGTGTGTGTAGGTTTTAATGGCCTGACCTCAGACACGTGGTACAGCAACCTCATTTTATGGTCACGTAATTTGGGAAGCATTCCATACAATGTTTCTTTTTCTTGGAGATTTTATGTACATAAGTAGATTGAAGGCTCTGGAATGATAAATCCATTCAACTTGTTTAAAACTCAGTCAAATGTGTGTTTAAACACGGAATTCTTTTTATTTTTATTTTTTTATCTTTTTGTATCATGGTTAGGACATCTGATACAGGGAAAGGAGGAGGAACAACAACAGGTTTCTAGAAAAAAAAGAAACTTGCTTGCTAATCTATCAATATTTGGGGACAGGATGGCAGTTAGGGAATGGGGAGCCATGTCTTTCCTTTTTTCAGTTTTTTAAAAAAAATTTAAGATTTTATTTATTTGAGAGAGTGAGAGTGCAAGCGAGGGGGAGGGCTAGAGAGTGGGAGAAAGCAGACACCCCACTGACCAAGTAGCTTGACACGGGACTGGATCCCAGGACCCCGGGGTCATGACCTGAGCCAAAGGCAGATATTTAACCAACTGGGCCACCCAGGCACCCCCTCAGTGTTTTAAATTTTAATTTAAATTCAAGTTAGTTAACATATAGTATAGTATTGATTTCAGAAGTAGGATTTAGTGATTCATCATTTATGTCAAATACCTAGTGCTCATCCCAACAAGTGCCCTTAATACCCCTCACGTATTTAGCCCTTCCCCCTACCTACCTCCTGAGAACAACCCTCAGTTTGTTCTCTGTAGTTAAGAGTCCTGATGGTTTACCTCCCTCCCTGTTTCTATTTTATTTTTCCTTCCCTTCCCCTATGTTCATCTATTTATTAAATTCCACATATGAGTGAAATCGTGTATTTGTCTTTCTCTGATTTCACTTAGCAAAATACACTCTAGTTCCATCCACGTTGTTACAAACGGCAAGATTTCATTTTTTGATGGCTGAGTAGTATTCCATTGTGTATATATACCACATCTTCTTTATCCATCCATCTGTTGATGAACATTTGGACTCTCTCCATAATTTGACTATTGTGGACGTTGCTGCTATGAACATTCAGGTGCACGTGCCCCTTCGAATCAACATTTTGGATCCTTTGGGTAAATACCTAGTATTGCAATAGCTGGGTTGTAAGGTAGTTCTATTTTCAACTTTTTGAAGTTGAAGTTTTTCAACTTCGTGCTATTCTCCAGGGTGGCTGCACCAGTTTGCATTCCCAGCAGCAGTGCAAAGGGTTTCCCTTTCTCTGCATCCTCACCAACATCTGTTGTTTCCTGCGTTGTTAATTTTAGTCATTCTGACAGGTGTGAAGTGGTGTCTCATTGTGGTTTTGATTGGTATTTCCCTAATGATGAGTGATGTTGAGCATTTTTTCATGTGTCAGCCACTTGTATGTCTTCTCTGGAGAAAGGTCTATTATATGGTTTCTGCCCATTTCTTAATTGGATTATTTTGGGGGTGTTGATTTTGATGAGTTCTTTATAGATTCTGGATACTAGCCCTTTATCCTATATGTCATTTGCAAATATCTTCTCCCCTTCCATCAGTTGCCTTTCAGTTTTATTGTTTCCTTCACTATGCAGAAGCTTTTAACCTTGATAAGTCCCAATAGTTCATTTTTGCCTTTGTTTCCCTTGCCTTTGGAGAAGAGTCCAGTAAGAAGTTGATGCTGCTGAGTTAAAAAAAGTTGTTGCGGGACGCCTGGGTGGCTCAGTTGGTTGAGCAGCTGCCTTCGGCTCAGGTCATGATCCCAGCGTCCTGGGATCGAGTCCCACATCCGGCTCCTTGCTCGGCAGGGAGCCTGCTCCTCTCTCTGCCTCTGCCTGCCTCTCTGCCTGCTTGTGTTCTCTCTCTGTTAAAATAAATAAATAAAATCTTAAAAAAAAAAAAAAAAAGTTGTTGCCCGTGTTCTCCTCTAGGATTTTGATGGATTCCTGTCTCATATTTAAGCCTTTCATCCACTTTGAGTCTATTTTTTGTGTGTGGTGTAAGGAAATGGTCCAGTTTCATTCTTCTATGTCTGGCTGTCCAGTTTTCCCAACACCATTTGTTGAAGAGACTGTCTTTTTTCCATTGGTCGTTCTTTCCTACTTTGTCGAAAATTAGTTGACCATAGAGTTGAGGGTCCACTTCTGGGCTCTCTATTGTGTTCCATTGATCTGTGTGTCTGTTTTTGTGCCAGGACCATACTGTCTTGCTGATTACAGCTTTGTAATAGAGCTTGAAGTCTGGGGTTGTGATGCGTTATGCTCTGTTTTTTGTTTTTTTTTAAACGTTACTTTGGCTATTTGGGGTCTTTTGTGATTCCATACAAATTTTAGGATTGTTTGTTCTAGATCTGTGAAAATGCTGGTGTTATTTTGATTGGGTTTGCATTGAATTTGTAGATTGCTTTGGGTAGCATAGACATTTTAACAATATTTGTTCTTCCAACCCATGAGCATGGATATTTTTCCATTTCTTTGTGTCTTCTTCAATTTCTTTCATAAATGTTCTGTAGTTTTCAGAGTACAGATCTTTTACCTCTTTGCTTAGGTTTATTCCTAGGTGTCTTATGGGTTTTGTGAAATTGTAAATGGGATTGATTCCTTGATTTCTCTTTCTGCTCTTTCATTATTGGTGTATAGAAATGCAAAAGATTTCTGTATGTTGATTTTATATGCTGTGACTTTGCCGAATTCCTGTATTGGTTCTAGGAGTTTTTGGGTGGAGTCTTTCGGGTTTTCTACATGGAGTATGCATGTCATCTCTATAAAGAATGAAAGTTTGACTTCTTTTTTGCCAATTTGGATGCCTTTTATTTCTTTCTGCTGCCTGATTGCTGAGGCTGGGACTTCCAGTACTATGTTGAACAATAGTAGTGAGAATAGACATTGCTGTCGTGTTCCTCACCTTCAGGGAAAAGCTCTCAGTTTTTCCCGATTGAGGATATTAGCCTTTATGATGTCGAGATATGTTCCTTCTAGCCCTACTTTCTTGAGGGTTTTTTATCAAGAAAGGCTGTATTTTGTCGGATGCTTTTTCTGCATCTGCTGAGAGGATCGTGTGGTTCTTATCCTTTATTAATGTGGGGTATCACGTTGATTGATTTGCGGATATTGAACCACCCCTGCAGCCCAGGGATAAATCCCACTTGATCGTGGTGAATAATCCTTTTAATGCACTGTTGAATTCGATCAGCTAATATGTTGGTGAGAACTTTTGTGTCTGTATTCATTAGGGATATTAGTCTGTACTTCTCCTATTTAGTGGGGTCTTTGGTTTTGGATCAAGGTAATGCTGGCCTCATAGAATGAGTTTGGGAGTTTTTCCTTCATTTTTATTTTTTTTTTTTTTTTTTGGAACAGTTACAGAAGAATCGGTATTAAGTCTTTTAAATGTTTGATAGAATTCCCCTGGGAAGCCATCCAAAGGGAAGCCATTTCCTAAACCTAAAGAGAGCCCTGGGCTGGGTGTGAGGTAGTCTTGGTTCTTATTCTGGCTTTGCTGTGAAATAAGCCATGTGCCCTTGGCCAGTTCATTGTTTTCAGAGTCATTCTCAAGACAGACAGTGCTGCCTGACCACAAATTAATTGGAAAGTGTGTTAAGCACTTTACATGCCATTAGCTCATTAAATTCTCAAATCAGGCCTAAACTTAGATTCCCATTTCTGAGGTGAGAAAACGGAAGAATTGAGGGATTGAAAAAAATGATTCAGGGTTACCTTTTAGTAAATGAAGGTTCTGAGGTAAGTGGGGGATGGGCCATTTTCATGGAAGAAACCATGTAAAAGTGCAGAAGTGAAAAGGAGCAGGCAGCCTTCAAGGAACCACATATATTGTAATCTAGTGTGTAGTCCATTTGGAAGAATGGTGGGAAGCAAGAAGGGAAAAGGTAGGGTTAGGTCAAGTCATAGAGGGCCTTTGAATGTTATGGGAGGTTTGGTTTTTTAGTTTTTAAGTAAGCTCTATACCTAACTGTGGGGCTTCAACTCCTGAGCCGGAGATCAAGAGTCAGATGTTCTCTGACTGAGCCAGCCAGGCATCCCATGAATGCTGTGTTTTATTTACCTTTTATTTTGTAGCCATTACAGTGTCTTTCTCATCCCAGTTTCCAAATGAAGCCTTACAGAGGCTTTACTTTGGGTGCCTGGGTGCCCCAGTTGGTTGGGCGACTGCCTTCGGCTCAGGTCATGATCCCAAGGTCCTGGGAGGTCTCAAGTCCTACATTGGGCTCCCTTGCTCTATGGGGAGCCTGCTTACTCCTCTCCCTCTGCCTGCCACTCTCCTTGCTTGTGCGCTTTCCCTCCCTCTCTCTCTCTCTCTCTCTGTCAAATAAATAAATAAAATCTTAAAAACAAAACAAAACAAAACAAAGGGTTTACTTTTCATTCAGTGTTCATTGGCTCTGACACAGTATAAATGTAAACATACACTGTTATTTTACATAGCACTAAGACAGGAAAAAAAAATCCCTATTGAAAGAGTGCTCGTAGAGTTGTGGATTTATGGTCATTGCTGTTTTATATACACAAAAAGGAAAATATCAGCGAATTATGTTGGTAAAGGATTCCTAAAACTTCCTGATATTTGATTCCAGCCTTGAATCACTTTCTGACTCATTATCCACATTTTCCCACGTTTTTCCTCTATGCCATCAAGAACACTGTGGGCGCAACAGTCTTTAAAAAGTTCCATTATTATTGTCCTCATACTTTTCTTCCAAGTCACCGACACATACTCTAGGTTTCAATGCTGGCGCCTCCTGGATTTTACCAGATCATAACAAAGGGTCTTCTCACAGTGACTGAGATTTTGTATTCCTCCCTGAAAGGGACCTTGAATTATTTACTCTGGGCTCTGCTTGAGCAGTCACACCACCAGAAATGACAACCACGAGCACCCTTGTTGACAGCTACGTCCCAGCTGCAGCTTGAATGTAAGGAACATTCTGATTTTGAGGTTAAAGTATTCAAGAAAAAGGAAAAGGATTTTAAAATTAATGAAATATGGTAGCTTATTGAAAGCCACACAGTGGTGAAAGTCCCAGGACCAGCATTCAGACGTAAGGCATAAGGAATTCCAGAGTCAGAATGCTTAGACCCTCCCCTTACAAGCGCCGCGACACTGGGCAATTTTCTCCACCTCTAAGTCGGTTTCCTCATCTGCAAAATTAGGATAGTAACACCTGCCTTAGAGAATGGCCGAGAAGCAAAGCTACAAAGTGCTTGGAATAGTGCCTGGTACTTATTAAGCACTCTTCCTGTGTACATACTATCTTCTGCAGTTAATAACATTTTTTTTTGACAGAACAAATCAATATCTTAGGGCATTTATGTATATCTTCTATGCTTACTCTTTGGGCCTCTCTAGTAGATGGAGAAATGTGAGACTCAAGTCAGCTCCTTCGCATCTTCACAGCTGGTCAGTGGCAGACCTGGACTTCTGGTTTTGTGCAATGCTCTTTGCGTTGTCTTACTTTGCCTCCCTTCCGACTGGTTCTGTCAGAAACACGGGTACCGGGTTGTATCCTTTGCAGGGCTTTACAGTGCTGGCCAATGGCCAGAGTGAATAATGGCCTCAGAAGAGACATTCACTAGTGCCCCTTTATTCGCAGGCCTGGGGGAGTTATCACCTTTGGCTGCCAGATAGGTGTGTTTGCAGTTTAGGTATATCTAGACGTGTATCTTAGAACATCAGAATAATTCTCTCCCTAGAGCTCTCTGTGAGATTGGATCTGCTTTGTGTTCTTGAGGGTCGCTTGATTTCTGAAATGATGGTAATATACAGGCATTATCCACCTAGTGTGAATGTCTTCTAATGTTAAACATATAGCAGGGAAGCTAGATTTGGTGTGCTAGGCCAGGACTTGGACCCTATGACCTGAAGGATAGGACATGCAGGGCCTGTCTCCTCCCTGAAGAGGCCACTGGAGCTTGCTCCTTGTCAAGCATGTCTAAGGGCCCCTGTGTCACCTGTCTGCAGTCTCTCGCCTCAGAGACTGTTTATCGGTATTCCTGCCATTCTTTGTCCAAGCAGACAGGGAAAGAGGAAAAAGCAAAGACAAAGTCAGTCCCTGGAAAAGCAAGACATGTACAAGAGGCTCTTTCCTCCTCCTTTCTTTCCCCCGGGCTCAGCTCTTCCACAAATAGCTGATTCTGCTGCCATCTCTTCTTTCTACCGCAGCCCCGGGGGCATAGGGTACAATTCGTTATCTGGGGGCCGTGTCTTTCTTCACGTGTTACATTTGGCTCTGCGGTGTCCCCCTTTCCCCAGCACCCTAGGTCACTAGCTGTCTGACAAGGAGATAGAGGACAGAAGTCAGCACAGGATACCAGGGCTACCTGAGGCCCGAAGAGCTTCCTCCCTCAGGAAGAACAAATGTTGGCAAACATACAAGTCTAACATACAGATTCTGTTTCAGAACCAAAGAGCCAGATGAAGACAGGAAAGAAACGAGAGACGCTGGCTCAGCTGGTCAGAGCCGGGTTCAGAGACAGGGTGTTCCTCATCTGAGGTCCCACAGCACTTAGCATTTTTCTCCAAGTCGCATTCCTCAGCAGGACCTCAGAAACCTGGGTGCATCTTCTGCTTGTAGACAGATGCTTTTCGAGAAAGGTAGAGGCTTATTTTGGACAGATGATTATGTTTAGCTTACCTTGATGCCGTGCATTGTTGTGGCCGAAAGACCGAGCTTCAGCGTCAGACCCAACTGGTTTTAGTCCTGCTTCTCCTGCCTAAGAGCTTTGTACCTCAGGAAAATGTACTTCATTTGTTAAGCCTTGCTTTTCACAGCTACCAAATGGGAAGGAAAATAATACCTGCCACAGGACTGTTGCATGAAGAACTGATACAACGTAAGGTCAATATAAGGCATTTAGCTCCATCTCTGACTTACAGGCAGCAGAGAAGCTGCTCCATGTAGCCCGTCCTGCCTCCCCGGTTCCATCTCCTCTACACTGCCCTCTTGTTCCCTCCCAGTCAGCGGCAGGGGCCCCTTTTCTCCTCTTTGAAAGAGCCAAGTTTTTCTCTGCTTCAGGGTCTTTGCACTTGCTTCTCTTTCTGCCTGGAATAGCTCACGCTCCCTCACGCCCGTCCCCATGTCTGGCTCCTTCTCACCCTCCTGGTGTCAGTGAGTATCTTCAAGGAGCATAGCAAAGTGGCCGTGAGAATGTGGATTCTGGATTCGAATCCTGACTCCCAGTTACCCAGTTAGAAACTTTGGCCAAGTTACTTCTCTGCATCCCAGTTTCCTCAATTGTAAAATCTAGTGATAGTATCTATTTCATCAGGATGTCGTGAGAATTAAATGAATCTCTGTGTCACACTTAGAAAAGTGGGTGGCAGATAGTAAAGTTCTGTAGGAGTGATGGCTATTACTATAAAATGTCACTCTCTCAGATCTTCCTTGACCAGTTTATCCAGAGTTTTCCCCAAACTACTGTTCATTCTTTGTTGTGATCACTGACATATCTGGGTATATTTCTACTGTGGTATTTCATGCTATTTATCCTGTTATCTGTCCCCCCTCCCTTCCATTGGATTCATCTGCTTTCTTTCATTTCTCTTTCTCCCATGGTTAGGAATTCACACATTCCATTTCTATTGTTTTAATGAATTGTCTTGCATTTTTTATACAATTTCCTTACTTGAAGCCTAAAGTAAAACATCTTTTTCCGTCTTGGAACTCAAGATCCTTAGAAATTTCTGCTTTAATTCAGCTTGCTCCTTTTATGTTCATCTTCATTATTGTCTGGTCATTTCTTTCCACCTTATTTTTCCACTCCCCGGGTTAGTTGTCATTCTTATTTTACACTGTCAGAGACTTAGATTTGCCCACATTTGCCCTTTTTTTTTTTTTTTTTTTGCTATATTGGACATGTTGGTTGAAAGGATAAATGACTAAAGTAGCGGAAGGTAAGAGTATAAACCAGAAATACAGTATCTTCTTAGCAAAACCTCTGTACTCAATGCCACTGATGAAGACTGATGCATCATAAAGCATATCTGGTTGTTACATGATGTTTGAGTGCTTTCTTATAGCCGATTATATTATATTAATTCAGCAAATGTTTATGCCCCCACTGTGTTTATAACCTCAATAGGATGTACTGGTGATGCAGCAGGGGATAAAAAGATCTCTGCCTTTGAGGAAGACTGTACTTTATACACGCATTATAAAAGCTAGTACTTACTCATAGAAAGGTATCTAGTAAATACTCTTTATGAGACTGTATCCTGATTAAGAGAGACAAGGTACCTGATGGTGGTGCTTACATTCAGGGTTGGGGTGTGCAGTGAAGGCAAAATGACAGCACAGAAGGGAATTAGGAAGTATGTGTGTACAGGGTACAGTTTCAAGAAAGATAGGCAAGGTGTCTGAGAAATTGACTTTTGAGTAAAAACTGAAAGGAGGTGAGGGAGGAGCCACGCTATTGTCTGGAACAGAAATTTCAGAAAGAAGGAACTGCAGGGGCAAAGTCTCTGAGCCCCAGATCATTTGGACAGCCCCAGTAAGGGGAAGTGTGGTAGGAGATGAAGCCAAAGAGGTAATGGGGAAATAGAAATCTTAGGCCACTGTGAGAAATTTCATCTTAGCTGAGTGAGGCAAGAGTGTAGTAAGCATTATGAAGGAATTCAGTGGTTAGTTAGCTAATGGAATAAAATGCTCAATCTCAATATTCAATAAATATTCAACATACACAAAAAATACTCAGTCTTCAATCAAGTACTTCAAACACTGTTTCTTCATACTGTTTTTTATGTCTGGGTCGAAGATTATTTATCCTCTGTGATTTTTGGAGTTTTTCACCCTTAAATTTTGAGGTAGGACAAGTTCTAGTTTCAGTGATGGTGATGTTACTTTTCAGATTCAATCTGCTGCAGAAAAAAAAAATTATAAGCTCTTGGTGAAATATAAGAAAGCAAGCAACCAGGAGTCGCTGAAGTCACGGAAGAGCAAGCAGCCAGAGCAGGCCAAAACTGAAGGGTCTGACTTGTAAAATAAGGGTAGATACTGGTTGATAGCCACGGTTGCGTGGCTTTTCTTTCGAGGCTGTTACTCTGAAGACTGCCCAAAGGAGATAGCTGGGACTTAGAAAGCTGTACTCTTGACCTGAAAAGTCTGGGATTGACAAAATAACTGGAGACGGAGAGGGAACATCCTGGAAGTGGGGAAAAACAGAGTCTGTGTATAAACACCCCTCAAACATTGGGTTGACCTCTGAATTGTACATGGGTGTGAATTGTACAGGGCCCAAGGAGGAAGCAACAGATGGAGGCCGAATCTGCCGATCTGCGATTTCAGCTGCTGCCAGCAGGGAAATCAATTTTATGGTCAGAGACCTGCTGGGTTGGAGGGGTGTAGGTAAACACCTCAGGTTTTCATTGAGATCTTGCAAGGCCCACAGCTTGGAGTTACAGAGGCTATCCCCAGACACCGGGAATCTCCCTACAACTAAGGGCAAAACCAAAACGTACCTGTCCTGACAAAGCACAAAATGAAGCCTCCACAAATTTGAGGTTCTCTTTTAGTAAGTCAGCTACCTGCCAAACAAAATTACTCTTCAGAGAAAGATAAAGGAATCTAGAATCAACTCAATGTATCATCCACAATTAAAAAAAAAAAAAAGATGACTCAACATGTGAGGGAACTGGGAAATACGTCCATACTCAAGGGAAAAATGAGTTTTTCAAGAACTACAAACAGCCCAGGTGTTGGAATTAGGATGCAGGAGTTTTCAAGAAACTATGATAGGAGCGCCTGTCTGGCTCAGTTGGTAGAGCATACAACTCTTAATCACAGGGTCAAGAGACCCACGTTGGGTGGACAATTTGTTTTAAAAAATAAATAAAATATTTGGGGAAAAATAAAAGAAATTATAAATACATTCATGTGTACGGCAAAAAATGGAGATAGTAGGTGAACAGATTGGGAATTTCAGTAAAGATTTGGAGATTAGGGGTGGGGGTCCAAATGGAAATTCTGGATCTAAAATTAGATAATGTGAAATAAATTAGTGGGATTAACAGACCACTGAAAAATAACAGGAAAAATGACATAAGTTCAAGAGAAATTATCTAAACCAAAGTACAGGGGGGGAAAAAGTATTAATAGAGAATGAACAGAAGCTCTGTGACTCCTGGGATAGTATTAAGAAATCTAATATATGTATAATTGGAGTTCCAGAGGAGGAGGTAGAGGGGGAGCCTAGAGCAGGAAAAATATTTGAAGGACTATTAGCTGAAATTTTGCCAAATTTGACCACAAACAGCAACCCACAAATCCTGGAAGCTCAGCTAATTCCAAGCAGGAAAAATGCAAAGTAAGACATGCCTAGACACATCACGGTCAAACTGCTATAAAAAAAATAGTAATAAAAATAAGATTTTGGTGCAATAATGGTAATTAAAAATGTGGAAAAAGAAAAAAAATAAGATTTTAAAAATCTTAAAAATAGCCCAAAGGGGGAAATTCTCTCTCTCTT
This sequence comes from Nasua narica, assembly GCA_028533885.1. NCBI lineage: Eukaryota > Metazoa > Chordata > Mammalia > Carnivora > Procyonidae > Nasua > Nasua narica. The sequence continues at coordinate 49,424,888 of CM052815.1, read as the reverse complement.
CTTTCTCTCTCTCTCTCTCTTTCTCTCCCTCTCTCCCTCCCTTTCCTCTCCCCCTCCCCCCACCTTAGCAGAATGCCAGCCAACTTTTGTCAGAAATAGTGGCGTCCAGATGACAATGTAATAACATCTCCACAGTCCTGGAAGAACACTATCATCTTTGACCCTATACCGAGGGAAACCTTACTTTCTGTATATGAAGGCAAAATAAAAACATTGTCAGATTAAAACAAGAATATAAACACAAACTGAGAAAATTTTTTACCAGATGACCAACAATATAAAAAAAATGCTAGAAGAAATAATCCAGGCTGAAGGAAATTAGTATCACATGGAAAGTTAATTTTATAGGAAGGGAGGAAATGTGGGCAGAAGAAATGAGAAATATATGACTAAATCTAAAAAAAAATTATTTTCTGTCAATTTTTAAAAAGTCTCAGTTGGCTTTTTTTTCTAATTGTTATTTATTTATTTTTATTTTTATTTTTTAAAAATTTTTATTAACATATAATGTATTATTTGCCCCAGGGTACATGTCTGTGAATCATCAGGCTTACACATTTCACAGCATTTGCCATAGCACATACCCTCCCCAATGTCCATATCCCTATCCCCCCACCTCCCAGCAACCCTTAGTTTGTTTCATGAGTTTAGGAGTCTCTTATGGTTTGTCTCCTTCCCCATCCCATCTTGTTTCATTTCTCTTCCCCATCCCCCCATAATCCCCTGCCCTGCCTCTCAAATTCTTCATATCAGAGCGATCATGTGATAATTGTCTTTCTCTGACAGACTTATTTCGCTTAGCATAATACCCTCTAGTTCCATCCATGTCATTGCAAATGGCAAAAATTCGTTTCTCTTGATGGCTGCATAGTATTCCATTGTATATATATATACCACATCTTCATTATCCATTCATCTGTTGATGGACATCTAGGTTCTTTCCATAGTTTGGCTATTGTGGACATTGCTGCTATAAACATTCGGGTGCATGTGACCCTTCGGATCACTACATTTGTATCTTGAGGGTAAATACCCAGTAGTGCGATTGCTGGGTCGTAGGGTAGCTCTGTTTTCAACATTTTGAGGAACCTCCATACAGTTTTCCAGAGTGGTTGTACCAGTTTGCACTCCCACCAACAGTGTAGGAGGGTTCCCCTTTCTCCGCATCCTCGCCCACATCTGTCGTTCCCTGACTTGCTAATTTGAGCCATTCTGACTGGTTTGAGGTGGTATCTCACTGTGGTTTTGATTTGTATTTCTCTGATGTTGAGTGATGTTGAGCATTTTTTCATGTGTCTGTTGGCCATTTGGATGTCCTCTTTACTGAAATGTCTGTTCATATCTTCTGTCAGTTGGCTTTTTTTTTTAAGGTTTTATTTATTCATTTGACACACACACAGAGAGCACAGCAGGGGGAACAACTGGCAGAGAGGCAGGCAGAGGGAGAAGCAGGCTTCCGCTGAGCAAGGAGCCTAATGTGAGGTTTGATCCCAGGATCCCAGGATCATGACCTGAGCGGAAGGCAATTGCCCAACTGATTGAGCTACCTAGGCTCCCCAAGTCAATTGGCTTTTAAACCAGAAATAGTAACAGTGTATTTTGGGGTTTATAACATATATAGAAGTAAAATGTATGACAGAAAAAATATATATGTATGATAGCATGAAGGATGGAATGGGGTGTTAATGGAATTTGAAGTTTCTTGTATTATGATCTAAAGTGACATAATATTCTAACCATACTGTGATTAATTCAGGATGCATATTATAATCTTTAGAACTAGCTTTAGCGAAGAGAGTCAATTATCTTATGGTCTCACGTGTGGAGTATAAAGAAAATCATGGAGGGCATTGTGAGACGGAAGGGAAGGGTGAATAGGGGGAAATCGGAGGGGGTGATGAACCAGGAGAGACTGTGGACTCTGAGCAACAAATTGAGGGTTTTGGAGGGGAGGGGGTGGGGGGGGTGGGCGAGCCTGGTGGTGGGTATTGAGAAGGGCACGTATTGCGTGGAGCACTGGGTGTGGTGCATGAACAATCAATCTTGTAACACTGAAAAATTAAAATAAACATATTTGGGGAGAAAAAAAATAAAAAGGCACTACCCTAAAAAAAAAT
>CM052815.1:49326883-49422271 GCA_028533885.1 Nasua narica | reverse complement strand
GTTTTGTCTGACGTGTCAAATAATACATAGGTGCTGGCGGAGGTTCCGCTCTGTGCACAAGCGTCTGTGTTGGATGGGACTCAGAACATCTACGCAGATCCCCTTGCTTCTGCTTGCCCCTCAGGCCCTAGCTGGCTTGCAAAGTGGTGAGTCGCAGCTGCTGCTGCTTTTGCCATACTTGCTACCACCCCTGGCCGTCTCAGCCTTCCTCTGAGTGAGGGCTGCGCTCTGGCGTGCTCTCCGCTATGCCCACTGTGGAGAGGGCACAGCAGCTCCAAGACCTTGGCTCCATCTGACCGCCCCCAAAAGGGCTCTGGCTGCTCCTACCACTTCCAGATCCAAAGGTAGAGTGTGTTCTTCCCCGGCGAATTTCCAGAGAGGCTGGGAAACACAGCCTGGAGGTAAAGGTAGCTAACACCTCTGACCAAGGAGTTGGAAGCTAGGGAAGGGAAGGAACCAGCAGGTAAACTGCTCTCTCTCTGCTTTTCTCCTCCTCCCCTTCCCATTTCCTCACATACACTGTTCTCAGCTGAAGTTCTGTACAGTCTAGCCAGTCTAGCCTTTTTTTTTTTTTTTAAAGAAAGCGCAGGAGAGAGTGGGGGGCTAGTGGGGTAGAGGATAGATGGAATCCTAAGCAGTCTTTAAGCCAAAATCAAGAGTCAGGTGCTTAAACGACTGAGCCACCCAGGCACTACTGTATGGTCTATGCTGAAAAATTCTTAATGATCTTGCTGTTGGTTATGTTTTTACATTAAACTAGAGCCAGTTTATCAATGCATAGCCTTGTGTTTTCTTTCCTTCCTACTCCGCCTTCCCAATCTTTATTCCCTTTCTGCTGACGTTTTAACACCTGAATAAAGCAGGTAAGTTTTGCCATAGGCTCTGTTTTCTAGGGAGCCTGAGCAGGGTAGTATTCAATGAAAAAAAAGTATCTTTCCCATCTCACACCCTTGCCCAATTTACCGTGTTTTGTACCTTTTCTTCAGTGTATTTAACAGTATAATTGTAGGTAATATTTGAATGCTTATTTGCCAGACTTTAAGTCCTTATCATTAATGTGCACCAGAACCCTATGAGATAAAATAAACCATGGAGATAGCTTCATATGAGCATATACAGATCGTTTGCATTTGTTTTATTTTGTGTGTGTGAAGGAATGATTATCACTTTTTTTTTATAAAGTCTTTTATTTATTTATTTGACACAGAGGGGGAGAAAGTGAATGAGAGCAAGTGAGAGTGCACCAGCAGAGGGGGAAGGAGAAGCAGACTCCTTGCTGAGCAGGAAGCCTGCAGCCCGATGCGGGGCTCCATCCCAGGGCCCCGGATCATGACCTGAGCTGAAGGCAGACGCTTACTGGCTGAGCCACCCAGGCGCCCCAATTATCACTTTTGTTGAAATAGTACGTGTTCATTATAAATCGAAAAATGGTGAAAAATCCAGATATTGACCAAAACTGCACTGCGAATAACCCTTAAGCAAACAACATTCCGTGCAGTTCTCATGAACCTCAGGTTTTCACAGCAACTGTATAGGATACGATAAGTGGAAGTGCCTTTGTTATTTCCATAATTTGCTGGCCTGTAAAACATGTTTCTCTCCTTCCAGCCCCAAAACTGTGTCCAGGTATTACCTTGTGTAGAGTGCCCCTGTAATGCCGGTGAAATTCTCTGGCCCAAAGCAAAAGGTATTCAACAGCAAGATCAACTGTGGAGAATAACACAAAATATCACAGAGATCGGAGTTGTGCCTGCTAGAGTTTTAGTAACCAAAAGAAGCCATAGGCCTCACACACACAGCTGATCAGAGGCATATTTGGGGTTATTCCATTAGAGATTAGATTTAAATTTTGCTGCTAAGTCATGACTCACAGTAGTAGAGACTCTGATTTATCAGATTGTGCACATATGAGATCATAAGACCCTGGACACTGCAAAACCACCCCAGTTAAAGGGCAACACACTCCTGTTTTGAAGGCGGGGTGACTCAGTTCCTAAGGTAGTGAGTGCCAGTGATTAAGAGAATCATCTGGAGACCAGCATGGATGATGAGTTTTCCTGGCACTGGGGATGAATTACCTGACTTTGACGATGGTTTTCCAGAGTCTGAGGTTGAAGAATAATATTCATACAATTAAACTTTTTCTTATTTTCTTTTTTGTTTATCATGCTATATAGTCCTTTCTACAGGTGTATATTTATATTCGTTTAAATACCAGCTTCTATTCAAATGCATTGTTTCCTCTCTCACTTGCTATCTCTAAGTAGTGACATTCTTGCTTTATATAATATGCTTTGTTCCAATTTTTATAAAAGTATTTGCTTATATTGCGGCTACCTGTATAGCAATTTGTGTACATTTATTTTAGATTGTAGCATGCTATTGAATCACCAGTACCATATTTCCGTGACTTCTGGACAAATGTGATTTAGCTATTGATTAGAATCAATTTCTAGTAGAATTTTGAGTCAGAGCAAGTGTATTTAAATTTTGATAGACATTTTCAACTTTGAAAGAAGTGATGAGAAAAAGGAGGTTGGGGTGGGTTCATTTTTTTCCATATATTTTTAAGGTTTTTATTTTATTTTTTGAGTTTTCTTGTTTTGGTTGGTTTGGTTTTTGGGGTGTTTTTGTTTTTGTTTTTGCCTAGATTAATAGGCATAAAGTCCCTGCTTTGGGAATTTGGGGTGACAGAATGTTTCTGAATATCTTTTCAGATAGCAAGCCTACCATAGAGCAGATGGGAATTAATCATATTAATGAACAGTGTTAGTCTGTGCTTGATCAGACAAACCGGCAAGGCAGTTATTTATATAGTGTTGCTGTTTGTGGACTTCTGGTTGAAGAAAGAGATCTAGCCATTTTTAGCAAGGAAATACCAAGGCAAGTGTCCACAGGTCAGTGTAGCCAATAAGTACCGTAAGAAATAAACAATGAGAGGGGCACCTGGGTGGCTCAGTGGGTTAAAGCCTCTACCTCTAGCTCAGGTCATGGTCTCAGGGTCCTGGGATCGAGCCCCGCATCGGGCTCTCTGCTCAGTGGTGAGCCTGCTTCCCCCTCTCTCTCTGCCTACTTGTGATCTCCCTCTCTGTCAAATAAATAAATAAAACCTAAAAAAAAAAAAAAAAGAATAAGAGTATTCTGGCGTACTTTCTGAAGGAGGCTTTCACCTCCTTGATGCTTGCTTACTCAGATCTACTTAACTAGAACTGGTTCCTCTTCAAGTGCTATAGCACTTAGTTTATGACACTTAAATGTAGTGACTATCTCTCTAAACCAGACATCATGGTACATGTTCTAAGACAGAGGTCATAAACTACTATCTTTAGCCTGAATTCTATTCACAGAATATTTTAAACAGTTTTAATCACTATAGATTATTAAAAGCTGAGAGATTTTACATAAAATTTCCAGCATCCAAATCTAGGAACACTAGGGCTAAAATTTTCTCGCACAGCAATTAGTTAGAAACAGGTGATTTTTGATTTGCCATATTCCCTCCCCTCCCCCACATTGGATAACACATGTATCTACCTGCTTGGCTCTTTACACGTCTTGAACATAAGACCTCTGAAGGCAGGATTTCTGTCTGTTTTGTTCACTCCTTTTCCTCATGACCAGAATATTATCTGGCCCGTAGTAGGCTAAAGATTATTGTTTGATGGAAAGAGTGAATTTTGACTCTGGGTCTAACTTTATGAAGGGGGCAGAGGGAATGAGACAGAATTTTCTGACTTTCAACTCTTCCAGAGAGGGATAATGCTCCCCTTTACCCTTGTGGCTTTGTGTATGGCTTAGCATTATAATTTATGATTTATTTCCTTTTTGGACAGCAAACTCATTGGAATCAGAGACCTGCCTTGCAATATTTTGTATCCTTAATACGTTCACATAATAAATGCTTAAATATTCTTTGAATGGTTGGCAGAATTTTTAAATTTCTCATGAAAAAGAACTTTGTGAATAAAGGCAGAGAGATGGTAATGAATATGTTCTAGTAGGGGATCATGAAATGGCTCACTTGAATTTCTTCTGGAGCTATGTTTTTTCCAGACCCTAAGCCCCAGTTATATTCTGTTCACCATCAAGAAGGTTTTGGACAGTCCTACCCTTTATTCTTTAGTAGCAGGATAAATTGCTCTCCCTTCCTCACTTTGTGTTTACTCTTAGTACTTACACTCTACTGGAGATCTTGTCTCCTATCACCAGTCTGTGATTTCTACATGGGTAAGAATTCTCATTGGTTTGTTTTTGTATATCCTAATAGCTAATATTTATAGCATTTGTGCATCAACTCTGTGTAAGCACTGTTCTTGGAATTTAGTAAATGTTTGGACTTAGTTGCGTTGGTATTAGGAGTTGAATTAAAGCTTTTACACAACTTTATAGAACATTTCTATATTGTCTCATTTGATCTTGAAATCAACTCTGAGAGCTGCAAATGAGAAAATCAAAGCCAGAAAAACTGCCTAGTGCAGAGTCACGTGGCCAGAATGACTGAGCATCCAGGCTGCACTTTGCCGGTTAGTGGCTGAACATTCCCTAAATTCTAGATAGAAGGGATAGGATTGTGGAAGACTTGTCATTCTTGGCTGAGCAGTTTGGACCTGTGTCTTGAAACAAGAGAAAGGGAAATGTTTCTTGATAACTTATTTTTGGATGAGGGCTCTTTGCCATCCAAGGCTTTATCCCCTCAATCTGGACGACAATAACATTCCTTAGGCGGGTGAGAGCCATGATGAGTATTCGTTAGTTTGCTTGCCTCACCCAGATTCCATTCCTACCTCCCAGAATTTTCCCTGTTTCCACCCAGCTCTTCAGTAACAATCAATTCCAATCAGTGGCTGTACTCCACTTTTTGGATCAAGGAATACCCCTCCCTACTCTGTCTTCCTCCTTAGGGCTTTGGATAGGAGCCCTTTAATTGCTGTTGACTAAAGAACTGGAGGCCAGCCCCTGCATACCGGGAATGCCAGTGGCTTTGTTAGCTGCTAGGGCACTGCATTAGCACCGCCTGCTAAATCCCAGAGCAGGTGGAGGAAATCTAATTAGCACTCAGTTAGCTAAGGCCCCTTGGAGAATTTCTGATAAAGAAAAGGTCAGTGCAAATGAGAAAGAACACTGATAGAGAGACTTCGTTTTCCTAGTGGGAACTTTCTGAAATGTACTGGGAATCGAATGAGCTAGATTCTAATCTGCTTTGTCAGTGGCTTTTTGGCCCCTGGCAAGTCCCTCTATTTATCTGAGGTTTCATTTTTCTTGTCTCTGTCTACTCCTTGACTAAACCTTCTTTCCTAAACAAATATTTTGTAAGAGTGGAAAGGACCTCAGATCATCAGTTCACTACCACCTGGGAAGTTTGTCCCAGCATTCACATATCCACATTTCACTCTGCATCTATCTCACAGACTGAGTAGACACATAGTAAATATGAAGGGTTTGACAAATTTCCCAGGAAAATTTGATAACCCTCTTGGTTTATGCTTTTTGGAGAACTTAGCCACAAACAGCAAGCTTGAGGCTAGCACAGTGTTTCCTCTGCACACAGTAGTTGCTCAGCAATATCCTCGGAGGAGGCTTTTCCTGGGCTGTCAAGTAGGGAGCTAGAAGTGGCATTCCAATTAAGAGAAGCAACAGGGAGAAGCACATCGTAAACCATCCCAAGCATTAAACATTTTACACAGTGGGGTTAAGAGTTATTGCTGGGTGTGAAGTCAGCAGTAGTGAGTTGTGACCAGCATTTTTTTTTAAAAATGAAACAGAGAATAACACACATTGTATCCAGTAAAGGCATCTAATGAAACTTTTAAAAACTATTTATTTAGTTAGTTAGCTAGTTAGTTAGTTAGTTAGTTAGTTATTGTGAGAGAGAGAGAGAGAGCAAGCAAGGACATGAGCAGGTGGGGAGGGGCAGAGGGAAAGGAGAGAGAGAATCCCCAGTGGGCTTCACGTTCAACTCGGTGCAGAGCTGGACACAGGGCTTGAGCCCTTGACTGTGAGATTGTGACCTGAGCCAAAACCAGGAGTTAGATGCTTAACTGACTGAGCCACCCAGATGCCCCCATCTAATGAAATACTTAGATTTATGAGTACTGTGCTACAATTTTAAAAGAATTTCTTGTTGGACTGTGGTCCAAGCCACCGATCAGACAGGTGTCTCTGTTTGTCCTGGGGTAAGGAGTGACAAGAGGCCGTGTGAAAAGACACTAGGAGTGTGAGTTCTGGTCTTTCCCCAGCTCTTTGACTTTGAGCAAATCCCATTTTCTACCAAATTTCATATTCTTCTTTCTCATTGCCCTTAATATCCTCTGCCTGACTTCACCCCCACATCTGCTTGGCAAGACTTACCTCAAATGTCCCTTCTCTAGCACCTGCCTGATTTTGAGATACAGTGGCTACTTAGAGATACATGTTAAGTGGCTGAGAACTTAGCCTCCAATCTCCAGATACTTTGTCAGGAAGGAGGTCTCCTTTCAAACCTCTCTTTATACCTTTTTAAAAGATATATTTCTGTTTCTCTTCTACTGGAGGACAGACAGTGTTTTATTCATCTGTGTATTACCAGCACTATTACCAACACTGCCTGGTATATAATAGGTGCTTCATAAATGTTGGAATGAATAATATCTTTAAAGGGGGTTGTGATCGATGATTCAGTAAAACACTAAGCACTTATTATATACTGGGCATGTGGTAGGTGCTGCAATAGATACAAATATATGTAAAAGAACGATTTCCCTTGAGGAGCATAGAGGTTAAGAAATTGAAGCATAAGCGCACAGAGCTGCTGACCAAGCCATTAGTATTAGCGTCTGGCTAGAATGGTCACTGTGCAGATAACGTATGACTTCCCATTTCTGCATGTGTATACTGGTCACCAAAACCAGACAGGAAGTGTGTTTCTCCATTCTGATTTATTTTCTCAGGAAGTAAGTGAGAAACCTTGTTTCTAATATGGTGATCTGGCAGTTCCAAAGTACATTAATTTGAGGAGGCAAAAGGAGCCTCCCCCTTTTTGTATCAATTACTGATACAGTAGGAGGTTGTTTAAAATCTGCCATTTGATAATGGATTTGTCAGTGATTATAATTATTGCAATGATAACAATTCTTTATATATTTTGAAGCTATATTTTAGAATTATTTATCTTCTGGACTTTTGAACATCCTGTGTTTGTAAAGTGACCCCTTTGCCCTAATATGTCATACAGCTATAGCACCATACTTTTGAGCAGTATATGTGCCTCGTGTAATTTTGTCCATCATTTGGCCTTCAATCTATCTGTGTTTTTATTATTTTAGGTATATCTTTTAAGAGTGATATGTAGCTTAACCTGTGTTTGGTTTTTTTTTAACCTGACAGTCTTTTTCTTTGAACTGAGGGGTTTAGGTAATTGATGTTAATATTATTATAGTGAGACAAGCTTTGTCTTTTAATTGAATTTAATTGATTTACATTTGTTGTAATTATGGAACTATTTAGATTTATTTCACAATTGTGTTTTCCTTCTCTGTGTTTTGCCTTTTGGATTATTTTACTTTTTCTCATTTTATTTTTACTCCTCTACTAATTTGGGAGTTATACTGTTTATTAATAGATATTATGCATGCTTACTATTTTTTTGTCTTTTTTTTAAGATTTTATTTTTTTGAGAGAGAGAGTGGGTGCACACATGTACATGCAGAAGCAGGGGAGGGAGAGGGAGAAGCAGGCTTCCCACTAAGCAGGGAGCCTGATGCAGGGCTTGATCGCAATACACTGAAATCATGACCTGAGCCGAAAGCAGAATCTTAACTTACTGAGCCGCCCAGGCGCCCCTACTGACTAAAAATTTTTAAAAAGATTTTATTTATTTATTTATTAGAGCTTGCTCATGAGTTGGGGAGGGGCAGTGAGAGAGGGAGAAGCAGACTCCATATTGAGCAGGGAGCCTGATGCAAGCTTAATCCCAGGACCCTGGGATCCTGACCTTAGCTGAAGGCAGATGCTTAACCAACTGAGGCTTAACCAACTGAGGGGCACCCAGGTGCCCCACTAAAATTTTTAAATATGTAATAGAGAATACATTCATATGGTTTTAATATCAAATATTTGAAAAGTATATATATATATATATATATACACACACACACACACATACACACAGGGTTATACAGATATATAGGTACAGATAGATATGTATGGATATGTATGTATTGGCCTCCATATTACAACATAGATTATAAATATGGTTACAATATGTGTTCTGTTTTTTTCTCTTTATTTACAAATGGCAACATAAGTTACAACCATCTCTATGTTTAGCTTTTTTCAGTTAATAATTTATCTTGATACTCTTTCCATATTGGTACATGAAGACTTTCCATATTGGTACATGAAGACTTCCCTTTTTTTTTTTTTTTTAACAGCCAACTGGTATTCCACCAGTAAATGGAATCATAACAGAATGGTCTTTGTTGATGGACATTTATGTTGTTTTCCATCTTATTCTTTTAAACAGATCTGCAAAATATATTAGTTTGTCTCTAGGTAAATTTCTAAAAGAAATTGCTTGGTTAAAGGATAAGTACTATTATAATTTTAATATATTATATCTAATTTTGCCATGCTACTCTCCAGAGGGTTTGTGATTATTTCTATTCCCACCCATAGTGTATGAAAGTGTCTGTTTTTCCACAGTCTTGCCCACATAGTTAACAAACTTCTGGATTTTTGCCAGTCTAATGAAAATAGCATTTTAGTGTAGTTCTAATTTGTATTTCTTTTTTTGTAAACAATCTGTTCATATGCTTTGCTTATTTTTCCACAGGGCTGTTAGTTTTGCTGATTTATAGGAACTCTTTAAGAGATTAGCCTTTTGGGGCGCCTGAGTGGCTCAGTGGGTTAAAGCCTCTGCCTTCCGCTCAGGTCATGATCTCAGGGTCCTGGGATCGAGCCCCACATCGGGCTCTCTGCTCAGCAGGAGCCTGCTTCCTCCTCTCTCTCTGCCTGCCTCTCTGCCTACTTGTGATCTCTCTCTCTCTGTCAAATAAATAAATAAAATCTTAAAAAAAAAAAAGAGATTAGCCTTTTATAATAGAAATTGCAATTTTTAGCACAATATTTGACTTCCAACCCAGTTTATCATTTGTTTTCTTGCTTTCCTTGCTTTGTATCAATGTGTATGTGTGTGAGCACTTATATGTTTGTGTGTGCATGCACGCATATGTGCTTATTTATGTTGCCATGCAGAATTTGTAGGTTTTTTTGTAGCTACCCTAATAATTTTTCTTTTTTATGGCTTCTAGACAGCATGTAATAGAATGAGTTTCCCACTCCGAAGTTACAAAAGAAATTTTGTATTATTTCTTTATTCTATTACTTTTATAGTTTCATTTATATTATGGTTAAACCTCTGTTCTCTTTGAAATTTATTCTGATCTATACTTAGAGGGACAGATTCAGCCTTGTCACAGTGTCACTTAAAACTCAAATGCCATCTCAAATCTTTTCCCCATAATTTGAGATGCCACTTTTACCATAAACTAAGTATTTTATGCACTAGTACCCATTTGTGCACTTAAAATATATTAAATTCCAGTAGTTGATCTGTCTATAGATATGGCAACACACTTGGTTTTAGCTAATAAGGTTTTATAGTATGTTTTTATCATATAATTGCCTAAGTCTCCCCTTATTGCTATTCTTACTTTTCTGAATGAACCTGACAACAACCTTTCCTCTTGGGAAAAAAAAAAAAAAAAAAGGTTGGTATTTTTACTGAGTTCATATTAAATTTATAAATCCACTTAGGGAGAATTGAGCTTCTTTATTAGCACATACATTTTAATTTGGCTTAAAGTCATATTCTTTCTCTATTAGTTTCCTGTGGTTACTGTGTAAAATTACTACAAATCTGTTGGCTTAAGACAACAGAAATTTGATCTCTCACAGTTCTAGAGGCCAGTTCAAAACAAGGTATCACAGGGCTGTGCTCCCCTCTGCAGACTCTAGAAACAATCTTTCCTGTGCCTCTCCCAGTTTCTAGTTGCTTCAGATACTTCTTGGCTTATAGCTGTGTCATTCCAGTCAGGGCCTCCATGATCACATTGTCTCCTCCTCTTCTATATCTTCTCCTTTGTGTGTCTGTTCTCCCTCTCTCTCTCCTTCAAAAGAATACATATTATTGCAGTTATTTAGGATACATGCCTCCTCTCAAGATCTTTAACTTAGTCAAATCTTTTGATATAAGAGATAATATTCGAAGGTTCGAAGGATTAGAATGTGGACATCAGTTTTGGAGGAGCCACGATTCAAAACTCTCCTTCTGAATTATGTAAGAATTCATAGATGAGTTAAACTCTCATCACTTCTCTTGTGTTATTGTTGTCTAATATTTTCATTCTGTCTTATTTCTTTATGACCACACAAATTAAGCAGTATTGTTGTTTCACACTGGCAATGTGCAGATTTCCCACATATTTATCAGTATCTTTGCTCATCTTGGTTTCCTTTTAATTCGGATATTCCATATGGGATTGTTTTCCTTCTTCCTCAGGTACATCTTTTAGGATTGCCTTTAGGGACAGTCTGTATGTGGCAGTCTCTTTGTTTTCTCTACAAATGGTTTTATTTTCCTTTCATTGTTGAAAGAATTTCATTAGCTATAGGCTTCGGCATTGACAATAAATATTTTTAAGATTATAATTTTTAGAGCAGTTTTGGGTACACAGCCAACTTGAGAGAAAGGTACGGAGACTTCCAACCCCTACCCCTACACGTGCAAATACTCCCCCATTATCATCATCCCCCGCCAGAATGGTACATTTGTTAAAATTGCTGAACCTGCATTGACGTATCAACATTATGCATAGCACATAATGTATATTACGTACTCACTCTTGGTGTACATTCTGTGGGTTTGAATAGGTATGATGACATTTATCCATCATTTTGATATCAATCAGTATGTTCACTGCCCTGAAAATTCTCTGTGCCTCATCTGTTCATTTCTTCCCTCTGCTACCCATCCTCTGGCAACCATTGATCTCTTTATTGTCTCCATAGTTTTGTTTTTTCCAGAACGTCATATAGTTGAAATCGCACAGTATGTAGCCTTTTCAGATTGGCTTCTTTCACTTACTAATATGTATTTAAAATCCCTCTATGTCTTTTCATGGCCTGATAGTTTGTTTTATTTTTTTATTGAGTTGTATTTGACATAACAATATTGTGTAAGTTTAAGGTATACTACATAGTGATTTGATACGTTTATTTGTAATATGGTTGCCATAGTAGCATTAGCTAACACCTCTATCATGTCACATATTATTGTTTCTTCTAGTGTTGGGAATAGCTCATGTCTTTTAAGTGCTGAGTAGTTGTTCACTGTCTGAATGTAGCACAGTTTATTTATCCATTCACCTACTGAAGGACATCTTGGTTGCTTCCAGGTTTTGGCAGTAATGATAAAGCTGCTATAAATATCAATGTGCAAATTTTTATGTGGACATAAGTTTTCCCCTCCTTTGGGTAAATTCCAAGGATCATGATAACTGGATCATATACTGAAAGAATGCTTAATTTCATAAGAAACCACCACACTGTTTTCCAAAGTAGCTTACCATTTTGCATTCCCATGGTCATTGGTACTATTACTATCATTTTTCATCCCATGGTCAATGGTACTATGTACCATTTTGCATTCCCACCATCAGTGAATGAGCATTCCTGTTGGCACCACCTCACTAGCATGTGGTATTGTCAGTGTTCTGGATTTTGGCCATTGTCATAGGTGGATAGTGTTATCTTGTTTTAATTTGCATTTCCCTGATGACGTATGATGTGGGGCAATTTGTCATATGCTTATTTGCCATTTGTATCTTTTCTTTAGTGAGGTATATGTTAAGGTCTTTGGCCTATTTTTTAAATCAGAGTATTTCCTTATTGTTGAGGGGTTTTCTTATTTTTGTTTTATTAAGTTTTTTATTTTAATTCCAGTATAGTTAACATACAGTGTTATATTAATTTCAGGTATACAATGTCATAATTCAGCAATTCTATACATTACTCAGTGCTTATTGTGATAAGTGTACTCTTTATTTAAAAGATTTTTATTTATTTATTTGACGGAGAGAGAGAGACATCACAAATAGGCAGAGAGAGAGGGGGAAGCAGGCTCCCTGCTAAGCAGAGAGCCCAACGTGGGGCTCAATCCCAGGACCCTGAGATCATGACCTGAGCCGAAGGCAGAGGCTTTAACCCACTGAGCCACCCAGACACCCTGATAAGTGTACTCTTTAAACCCCCTCACCTGTTTCACCCATTCCCCCACCACAACCTCCTTTTGGGTAATCATCAGTTTGCTCTATAGATAAGTGTCTGCTTCTTGGCTCACCTCTCTGTCCTTCTTTTTTCCTCTTTCCTCATTTGTTTTGTTTCTTAAATTCCACGTGAGTGAGATCATACGGTGTTTATCTTTCTCTGACTGATTTATTTCTCCTAAGATTATATCCTCCATCCATCTTGTTGCAAATGGCAGGATTTCATTCTTTTTTTATGGCTGAATAAGATTCCATTGTATGTATATATGTGTGCGCACACACACACACACACACACACACACCCCACATCTTCTATCCCTTCATCAGTCGACGGACACTCTGGCTGCTTCTATAATTTGGCTATTGTAGTTAATGCTGCTATAAACATAGGGGTGCATGTATACTTTTGAATTAGTGCTTTTTTACTTTTTGGGTAATTACCAGTAGTGGGATTACTGGATCATAGAGTAGCTCTATTTTTAATTTTTTGAGGAACCTCCATACTGTTTTCCACAGTGGCTGCACTAGTTTGCATTTCCTCCAACAGTGCAACAGGGTTCCTCTCTCTCCATATCATCCTCAGCACTTGTTCCCAACACTTGTTCCGTATGTTTTTGATTTTAGCCATTCTGACAGGTGAGAAGTGATAGCTCATTGTAGTTTTGATTGGCATTTCCTTGATACTGAGTGATGTTGAACATCTTTTCATGTGTCTATTGGACATCAGGATGTCTTCTTTGGAGAAATGTCTGTTCCTGTCTTCTGCTCATTTTTTAATTGGATTGTTTGGGGGTTTTTTTGGTGTTGAGTTGTAGGAGTTCTTTATATATTTTGGATACTAACTCTTTATTGGATATGTCATTTGCAAATGTCTTCTCTCATTCAGTAGGTTATTTTTAGTTTTGTTGGTTTTTGCCAGATATTGAATCCTTCCTTGTCTGACATTTTTTTTCTTTTAGTATTTTAAATAGATTATTTCACTGCCTTCTGGCCCCTATGATTTCTAATGATAAATCAACTGTTAATCATATTGAGGATCCTTTATGTATAATGAGTCTCTCTTTGTCTTTTGACAGTTTGATCTTAATGTGTCTTGGTGTGGATATTTTTCTCCTTTGCCATGCAACTTTTTTGATGTAGTCCCAATAGTTTATAGTTTATTTTTGCTCTTTGCCCTCAGGAGACATATCAGAAAGATATTGCTATGATCAGTGTCAGAGAAATTACTGCTTGTGCTCTTTTCTAGGATTTTTATGGTTTCAGGTCTCACATTTGGATCCTCAATCTATTTTGAATTTATTATTGTGTATGCTGTAAGAAAGTGGTCCAGTTTCATTCTTTTGCATGTGGCTGTCCAGTTTTCTCAACACCATTTATTGAAGAGACTGTGTTTTTCCCATTGCATATTCTTTCCTCCTTTGTTGAAGATTAATTGATCATATGATTGTGGGTTATTGTTGAGTTTTAAGAGGTCCTTTGTATATTTATCAGATGAACGTGTTACAGATATTTTCTCCCAGTTTGTGGCTTGTTTTCTCATTCTCATGACAGTTCTTTTTTCTTAGCATATGGAAAATATTATTCTATGGTCTTCTAGATCTTGCTGTTGACAAGTCAGCTGATATCTAATTGTTATTCTTTTGTAGGTGATCTCTCTGCTTCTCTTTTAGTTTCTTCATTTTTGTCTTCAGTGTTCTTAAGTTTCATTACAATATGTTGTTTTATTTCTTTTTATCCTGCTTGACATTTGCTGAACTTCCTGGATATGAAGTTTGGTGTTCTAGCAGTGATTCTGGAAAAATTCTCAGCCGTTAGCTACTCGAATAATGCTTTCCTCCATCCTCTCTAATCTCATTCTTGAACTTCAGTTAAAAGATTAGATATATTTTAGATCCTCTTACTAGATCATCTCTGTCTCTTAAACTCTCATATTTTTCGGATCTTTATTATTTGGTCACCTTCTATGGAATTTTTTTGGATTGCTCTTCCAATTCACTAATTATTTATTTATTTTTTTAAGCCATGTCTAATCTGTTTAACCTGGTCCATTGACTTTTTCTCTTAATTATAACTTCATTTCTGGAAGTTCTGTTTGGTTTGTTTTCCAGTGCATTTTGTTCTTTTTTTTATACTCTCTTATTCCTTGCTAATTTTTTCAAGCCCCCCTTTAAAATAAAATAACCATAGACATTTTATATTCTATCTCTAATTCCAGTATCTGAAGCGTTTGAGGATCTGATTTTGCTATCTGTTTTCCCTGGTTATCATTCATGTGGCTTATTTCTGGGTGTGTTTCTTTTTGTTTTGTTCTTAAGGTCTAATGTTCTTTAGGACTTTACCTCTAGGAATTATATGAGCCCTCAGTTAAGTTTTTATTCCATCAAAAAGGATGAGGAGTTGCTTCTGCCAATAGCCTGAAGACATTACTAACTGGACTACTTTTAGATCTTCACTTGAGGTTGCATGGATTTGGTCACAAACCAGCTTTTAGTTAGAGATTCTAAGGAGAGACATTTTTCCTTTCCTACTGGTTAAAAAAGGACAGTTCCTTTGTGGTCCCTTTCAGTGCTACAGTTTATTTGTGGCTCATCTCTATACTGAAGGTATAGTCCATTGGTACCCCAAGTTTATAAGGGGCTTCATATAAGGTTGTAGGTCCCTGGCTTTACCTGCTTTAACCACACCCAAGCAGTCGTTGCAGTGGTCACCAATGTTTGTTACATAGCCAAAGGGAAAAGACTGGCTTAATATTCTCTTTCCAAGATTTCTGCTTTCCTGTAATTCCTTTTTATTGTGATAAAATATACATAACATAACATTTACCACTTAAACTTGAAGTGTACAATTCAGTGACATTAGGTGCATTCACACTGTTGTGTAACCATCACCACCATCCATCTTCAGAACTTTTTCAACTCAACCTGAAATTCTATATCCATTACACAATAGCTTCCCATTAACCCCTATTCCAGCCCCTGGAAACCACCATTCTACTTTTGGTCTCTATGATTTTAACTACTGTAGGTACTTGACATAAATGGATTCGTAGAGAAGTTGCCCTTTTATGTCTGACTTGTGTCACTTAGGATAATGTCTTCAATGTTCATCCATGTTGTAGCATGTACCAGAACTGCCTTTCTTGGTATGGCTGAATAATCCATTGTATGTATAAAATCATATTTTCTTTATGCTTTTGTTGTTGATGAACACTTGGCTTGTTCCCACCCACTTTCATTTCATTTTTGTTTTGTGCAGATTCCTTACCTTCTTGACAGCTCAGCATAATAATGAATTTAAAAAATTACTTTTTAGAAATATTTTATTTAGCTTTTTAAATTTTGGGGGGGGTGGAGGGTTTGTCTAGATTACTTAGACTGGCTTATTCCTGGAAACCGCAACCTCATACCTTCTATATGAAAATCAGAAGAAAACTGCATGGAGAACACATTTTTTACATTCTTTCTTTTGGACACTAGGAAAGGAAAGATTCTAAAAAAATAAATAAAAATTAAAAAAAGAAAAGGGAATATTCTGAGATATGCAGTGGATTAATACATAGTTTTATGTGTTTTAATTCTTCCCTTGAGGTCTGGTAGGTAATTTTTTTCCTTATTTGTGAGAAAACCTTTAGAATAGCATAAGAAAACTCATCTCTTTCTTGTAGGATTGGCATTCTTCACATGCTGTTTGTGCCAACCTCCACCCACCCCTGTGTGCCCCAATATCCAGTAGTAGCATTTGAAACCTGTACAGATATATTAAAATCATAGACTGCTTGAACTGAAAGGGTCCAATTCTAATCCCTCTCTCCACCACTGTGTCCTGAAGATGAGTTGGCCAAGGTGAAGTGACTGACTCAGGGTCAGAGAAGGATTGTCTGTGACAGAACTTCAGTTGCCTTGCTTCTGTCTCAGTATACTGTGTACTTGTGTCCTTTCCTCTTTGGGAAGACTTTCTTTTTTTTTTTTTTTAAAGATTTTATTTATTTATTTGAGATAGAGACAGTGAGAGAGAGCATGAGAGGAGAGAAGGTCAGAGGGAGAAGCAGACTTCCCGAGGAGCTGGGAGCCTGATGTGGGACTTGATCCCAGGACTCCGAGATCATGACCCGAGCCCAAGGCAGTTGCTTAACCAACTGAGCCACCCAGGCGCCCTTGGGAAGACTTTCTGTGATTTTTTAATGAGTTCTGAGCTTGGTCTTTTGAAAAGTTGCTACCGATGTTGATGAAGATGATCTGACACTGATACATGGGTCAGAGTAGGGGAAGAAATCCTCATCTGATCAACTGCTTGAAGACCAGATAGAGTTGGCTTTCCAAATTTTACTCCACTCCTGTTGCCCCTATTCATAATAAGTCTTTTTAGACAAGAGAGTGTAGAGCTGGAGGAACTTTCATGATTGTTCAGTTCAGTCTCAAATTGCCTGCAGGGACATTTGAGGATCCTCTCCCTGGGAGCTTTGCTGTTCTTTAGAGGAGAAACTGAAACCTAAAAGATGCAAATGATTTCCCCAAGGCCACAAGGGGTATTCATAGCAAAACCAGAGCTGTACCCAGGTGTCCTAATTCCCATCCTAGTGGAGGATTTTCATCACACTCATGAATTTAACTTCACTCCTGGTCTTCAGCTGTGTTCCATTTTCTTGGTCTGTGCTCTAAGATTGTGAAATGTCCTGAGGGTGGTTTGCCTTTGAGAATAAGCCAGAACCTGAAGGGTTAATAGGAATTGAACAGTGAAGTGGGAGCCCTTTCTCCTCTCCCCAACTGGGGAGCTGCTGGGCTGTTTCGCTTGCACCGCATGTGTTCCATTATGGTGTAATGATGTAATTACCAGTAATGCTGCTGGAGTAGTGGTGGAGAGGCAGCATTAAGGGAAAGACTAGCCCAGTTCTCTCCTAAGAGCCATTTCAGCCTACTTCAGTCTATTAGATTGAAGATGCTGGAAGGCGGATGGCTTCAGCAGAGGGAAAGGTCAGATTTAAAAGCTTTTCTGGGCATGGTATTTATGTTGCTTTTTTGACCTTCAGAAAAGTCCCCTGTGTGTTTGTCCTTGATTCTTGCCTTTCCCATTAATGCTTGAAAGCTGCATTGCTGGCTAGGCCAGGTCTTTGGCATAGATGGTTTCATATGCAGTGTGATTGGAGAAGACATAGTCCCCATCCAGATTACCAGGCCTGTTGTTTCTCATACCACCATTATAGTGACAAAAGGCCTTTTCACTCTTGGATAGTACAGTTGTCAACATCTCTGTACTAATGTATATCTAAATTACATTCATATTATGTATATAATATATATGTAAAATATAAAAATACAGGGACACCTAGGTGGCTCGGTCAGTTAAGCGTCTGCCTTCAGCTCAGGTCATGATCTCAGGGTCTTGAGATTGAGCCCCATGTTGGGCTCCCTCTCCTCCCTGGTCATGCTCTCTCTCACTATCTCTCCCTCTCTCTCAAATCAATAAAATCTTAAAAAAAAAAAAATACATAGGTGTTTTTCTTCTACAAATATGCTTAGATCCAAACAATTTATAAGTTAATACTTTAAAATACAGAAGAATAAGAAATAGGACCTAGTGCCTTGGGCAAATCACTTAACCTTTCTGAAACACCCCTTCTGAAACATACAGCCTGCCGCCTGATGATTATGAGGAGGTAATCATGGTCTTAGAAACATGACAGACCCTTTCCAAAAGTTTTTGTCTTGGTCGGGGGGTAGCCATTATTCTTACAGGAATAGCATGACCTGCTGGACCCCAGGCACTGAGCTGGTATATACTCTGGGATAAATACATAGTCAGAAGATGTCAGCTCCTGCTGTCAGGGAACCTTACTTCTTTGTTCATTTGAGGAACATAAAGGAAAACATTGGTTAGAATTGTAGAAAAGAGGCTTTAATACAGGTTATAGGAAAGCACAAAAAAGTTTTGCTTACTTCATTGCTTCTCAAAGTGCATCAGCATCATATAGGTACCATTAGAAGTGCAAATTCTCATGACCCAATCTAGGCTTACTGATTAAATAAAATTCTAGGGGTTGGAGCCTATAATGTGTGTTTTACCAAGCCCTCTAGTGATCCTGATGCATACTGAAGTTTGAGAGTCACTGGTTATTTTATGACTTAGTACGAGGAGCCATTTGATAATGTAAAATCCTTTATGTTTATCTGGAGCTACAATGTCCAATACAGTAGCCACTAGCCCCAGGTGGCTATTTAAATTTTAAAAAATTAAGTAAAATTATAAATCCAGTTCCTTGGCTGCACTGGCCACATTACAAGTGCTCAGTAGACACACATGTGGCTGTGGCTACTATATCAGACAGTGCAGATATAAGCATTTATGTCATCACAGGAATTAAATAATGCTGAGCTCAGGGCAGTGGTCCTCGAACTTTTAGCATGAGTCAGATCACTTGGAGGACTTGGTAAAACGCAAATTGCCGGGGGCACCTAACTGACTCAGTCATTAGAGCATGCGCCTCTTGATCTCAGGGTTGTGAGTTCAAGACCTGTGTTGGGTGTAGAGACTACTTAAAAAAAAAAAATTTTTTTTTTTTTTAAACCAACAAAACACAAATTGCTGGACTCCATTGCAAGAATTTCTGATTCAGTTGGTCTGGATTTAGGTTGGAGAAATTATCCTTATAACAAGTTTCTAAGTCACGCTAATGCTGCTGGTCCAGGGAGCACGATTTTAGAACTGGTGGTCTAGAGTCAGGATTGTTGACCTGACACCTGTAAACCTAAAACTAAAAGCAAAATATTGCATTTACCCACATAATAAAAGTTATAGGCTATAGGGCCGATAGTTTTAATCTGATTCTCAAGTGGGTCAGCAGGTCCATCAGTTAGGAAAACTTTTAGCTGCGTTTAACAGAAATCTGAGTGATAGTGACTTAAGTGACAAGGATATTGATGTTCATTTAGCAAAGTAAGAGGGAAGAAGTTTCAGGTTCTTTCATTGGCTTGGGCATGTCACCAAGAAAACCCAGGCACTTTCCCTCCCCTTTAGAGAACTCCTTGTGTTTTGTTTTGTTTTGTTTTGTTTTGTTTTTTGGTCAGAACTGAATTACACCTCTAGCCCAATCCCAGCAAAGGGAAATTGATTTGCATAATTGTTTTAGACAATGGTAATTCAATCCCTGGGGCTGAGGTGTAGGGGATTTACTCCCCTCCCTCCCAACCCTGGAGCCTCTACCAGGTCTCTGAACAAAATATCAGTTCTGTAACAAGATATAACGAGAGAAATGGCTATTGAGTTGCTAGGGATCTGTGTCCATCTCTGCGAGTGACCTGGAAAACATTAGGAACATCTGTTCAGCATCTTTTCAGCTCATCATATGCTTTTGGCTTTGCTAGACACAAGTAGGGCCTGGACATGCTCAGCCGTGAAGATTTACTTGGCTCTGTCCTCTCATACCTTACGATAGGTCTGTGAAACAGTTCTGCTTATAATGGGGATGAAGTGGGGTGGGATTTAAAAACCTGAGCCAGGCCTCGGGGAATCAGCATGAAGTCAGCCCAAATGCTAGCCCTTCTGACTTTGGCCCCCAATTCTAAGAAGAGCTCTTGCCTGCTTCCTTTTAGCCAAGTCCCTGCCTTGCACTTGGATTCTTTAGGGATTCCCATTATTCTTTTTCTCTCACTAGTCCTCTGAGGACTCAAGTGCTGTCCTGAATTTTGGGACCACTTGGATTCTGCTGCCAGACTGCCTGCCTGCCTGGATCCCTGCTTGTCTCCTCCCATCAATATGCTTCAGACACTCTGCTAAGTAAACGGATCGTGTCTTCAAATGTACCATTTGAGTCATCCATATAGAAATGATAAGCAAAGCACTGGGAATTAATGAGATCATTGAAGGAGACGTAAGGTGGGAGGGGGGCGCGAGAAGCTGAGAGCACCCACCCCAGCCTACTGAATCAAATTAAGGGCATGATCATCTGTGTTTGTTTTTTTGTTTGTTTGTTTTAAATATTTTGTTTACTTATTTGTCAGAGAGAGAGAGCACAAGCAGGGGGTAGCAGCAGGCAGGGGAGAAGCAGGCTCCCCCCGAACAGGGACACCCCCCCATAACAATGCCTGCCAGACTCAACCCCTGGGACTCTGGGATGATGACCTGAGCTGAAGGCAGACAGACGCTTCACCAACTGAGCCACCCCAGGCGCCCCTGATCATCTGCGTTTGTATCTATGAACTCTACAGATCAGTAAACCCACCAGTCACACACAAACCCACATACATCAATAGACCTAACAGTGTTCCTTATGGCCCTGGGCACCCAAAGAGGTTCCTGATGAAAGGGATGATGCCAGCTGGGCTGGTAAAACTCTCCCTCTATGTCCCCTACCCCCTAGAGCAGTTCTGCTTTAGATTTTATTTGTTTATTTACTTACTTACTTATTTGTATTATGGTTCTGCACAACATTTTGCTTGTAAAAATTTAGGGTTCTACTTCTTTAAAAAAGCGGGGGGTGGGGGGCGTGTCACACGTGGACTAACTGATGTCAAGTTGCCTTCCAACACTGACTTCGAGCTCTGGAGCTGGGAGCTAGAAACAAGTACTAAGCTGTAAACATGTGAAGCAGAAGTATTGTCCTTGGCCGTTCGAGGAGCAGGAACTCGGACCCCCTCGTTCTCTCTCTCGTGGCTTTGGGATGACTGTCGCCTCAGTCAACAGCTGCATACAGAGCGCAATTGTTTAAAGCTTAAGTCCTGCAAGTCTGTTTCCTCTAAAAAGCTTCTTCCATAACCTCCCTGCCCCCACACTCCCAGGACATTAGCGGCCACAAGGGGAGAATGTTTCAGTTCCCCTCCTGGGTTGTGGGTCTCCCTTTCACACCCGGCCCAGAACGTCTAGGGAATTTTTACTTTCCAAAGTTGCTTACCAGAAACGACTTGGCAGAGTGTGGTTTGGGAAGGACGCCCTCTTAAACACGCACCAAAGCGTGTTCGTGAAGAGGGAACAAGGGAGCTTTAGGGAAACTGCAGCTCAAGCTAAACCAGGAAAGGAAACGAAGAACCACCAAAAACGCTGCCGTTTGCGTTAGGGCATTGAAATCCCTGACTCTCGAGAACACACACTCAGGATTATGACTGGATTTCAGTGTGGATTTGTGTATCCTTTCTTCAAGTTTTTATTTGGTGTGGTAGTATACTGATATGCTGAAGTTGCCTGTCTTTATAATAAAGTATACATTTCAGAAAGGGAAGCTTGGCTGCTGGGGAAGAAACAGGCAGTGGAGCAATTCCCAAAGAGGAAATGCATGAGACTCTGAGGGTTTAGGGGAAAGATGATTTTTGGTTATAAATGGAGGGCCTTTGTTGAAAAACATGATCAGTAAAATCTTATAAGGCCTGGAGAGGGACATTGGCCTGACAGAGTCTCAAAGTTGATGACACAAAATTAATGCCAGAACCCAGGTGTCTTTACGCTCTGTCCGCAGTGTTGGTCCCCTCCGGATCCTGGTTCCCTGCGGCCCATTTTCCGCAGCTCAGGCCACCTTCGTGATCTGTTGGGCTGGCGTCAGGGGAGATGGGCTACAGCTGGTCTGAAATAGGAAGGCTGTAAATTTATTTAAACTTGCAGCGTGACCCATTTGCCTCACTTTTTCCACTGTGATGAATGAAAATAGAGACAAGAAAATGTTTCACAAGATGGACAACTCAAAAAGAATAAGGAAAATACAGAAAAAGGAAGTGTACAATTTGTTTTTGCTTTAAAAAAAAAAAGCATATTTACAGAACTTCTTGATTTTTTTTTTTTTTTTTTACCTCTGTCATCTGTGACCCATTCGCCTGCACAGCCAAGATATTTTGGCTTTTTTTCCCTGGGAAACCAGTGGGTGGGTGAATATGGAGGAGCCAGGAGTTAACAAAATACCAGCAGATGCTGGAGCCGAGTGAGAGGATTCTCTCTGGCCTGACAAGCCGAGGCGTACCCCATTTCCCATCCTCCCAGCGTCCTTTGAAAAAGCCTGCCAAAGCTCCCCTACTTGAGAGGCTTTCCCACTCCTTATGAGGGAGGTCTTCAGGTGCTCTTCCTGTCTCTGGGCCATCACGGCTTTGCCTTTCTGGGGATGCCCTGTAGGAAATACTAGCATTGTCTTTGAAGTCAAGCTTACTGTTCTGAGTCCAGATCCATCATTGAATCCAAATTTACCATTCACATCTGGGTGGCTTTTAATGGATTTCTTAAACTTTCTGAACCTGCTTCCTCATCTATAAAAGAGATAATATACCTATCTCATCAAATTTGTTAGAATTAAATAATGTGTGTGAAGTGCCGGACTGATACGCACTAAATTACAAGGCTTTTGTACTGCCACCCCCTTACATATAGCTTCCTGTTTCCTTCTGACTATGTGGGCAATAGTAGCTTTTTCTTTTCTTTTTCTTTCTTTCTTTCTCTCTCTCTCTCTTTTTTGAGACAGCGTGAGCGTGGAGAGGTGCAGGGGAGAGGCGGAGGGAGAGAGAGAATCCTGAGCAGGCTGCACACCCAACAGGGAGCCCGATGCAGGGCTCGATTTCAGGACCCTGAGATCATGACCTGACCCAAAACCAAGAGTCGGACACTTAACCAAATGAGCCACCCAGGCGCCCCAGTGGTAGCTTTTTAACTTGATTCTAGTGGCAGTAGGAGAGGCAACATGAATTAAATGTTTTTCCATATCAGCTTTAGGGAATAATGTGCACAGCATAAATCTGTTTAAATTCAGTGAGTTTGCCAGTCGCTATGCCCATGAAATGACTACTGGAGTCAAGATATAGAACATTTAGTCCCGCAAGATTGCTCTTGTCCCTTTGCAGTCTGTCCCTCCTTTGCCCTCAGCCTCAGGCAAGCATTCATCTGTTGTCCGATGAGTTTGCATTTTATATAAATAGAATTATACAATATGCACACTTTTGGTCTGGCTTCTTTCAGCATAACGACGTTCAGATGTGTCCATGTTGGTGCATGGGTCCTTTTTATCACTGAATAGGATTCCAGTGTCCGGATATACTACCTACCGGTGGACATGGGGTTTGTTTGTGTTTTTCCCCCAACTTCTGACTACTTTCTTTTTTCTTTTTTAAAATGTATTTCTTTTTAGCAAGGGGAGGGCAGAGGGGAGAGAGAAAATCTCAAGCAGACTCCCCACTGAGCTCAGAGCCCAGTGTGGGGCTGGATCTCAGAACCTTGAGATGATGACCTAAGCTGAAATCAGGAATCGGACACTTAACTGACTAAGTCATCCTCCAGGTGCCCCAAGTTTCTGACGATTTTAAATAAAGCTGATAGGAACATTCATTTGCACATGTTTGTGTGGATGTATGTTTTTTACGTTGCTATCGTGTAAATATAAAGAAGTCGATGAGTGGGTCATATTGTAATTGTTTGTTAAACTTTTTAAGAAACTGTCAGCTTCTTTTCCAAACTGGCTGTACCATTTTACATTCCTAGCATCACTGTATGAGATTTTCACTTGCTCTGCATTCTCATCAACACTTAGTATGGTCAGTCTTTTTCTTTTTTTCTACTTTTATTTACATTTATCTTATGCAGAATTTACTCCCAGACCATGAGTTTTTGTTCCTTCAGGTTCTTCTAGGCTATCTTTTTCTTCTGTGCAACTCCCTCTGGTTTAGGGACAACCTGCTCTTTTCAGGAAGGAGCATCTCTGTGTGGCAGGGAAAGTCACGCGGGTTAATCCGACCACGAGCCCTGTAAGTTCTCCGCCGTGTCTTGGGGGCTTTGTTCACCTGGATGTGCTCCATGACCAGAGAGTCAACATCTAAACTCTGAAGTTCAGCATTACTCTCTGCGTTTTTAAGCACGTGCAGTAAAACTTCAGCACTCATCTTGGGCCACTGACCCTGTGTCCTGCCCCACTGTTTGGCCTGGGCATATCTACCATCTCTACCATTGGGGTGACGGAATGGCAGATGTCACCTCTGCAAAGTGACATCCTTCACCTGCTTGGTGGCTTTTCAGATATGCATGCCCTTGATGGCCTGGGCAGTTTCATGTGTTCTTAAAGTCAGCGTGAAGACTTACAGGATTTTGTAGGGTTTTCTGGGTCAAGTGAATAGCAAACCATTTTCAGAGATCACTGCAGGCTGTTCATGGGAAGAGAGGCGTTGGAAGAATTTTTTAAACGGTCTGGATACCAGCTTTTTAAAAGGTAGAAATATCTGCAATTTTTCTGCTAGTCTGTTAACACGTATTTTCTTCCGGTCTGGTTCGCCTTTTTATTTTCTTTAATGGTGCCATTTGAGGAGGAAAAGCTTTGAATTTTGATGGTCTATTTATTGTATTTTTCTTTTATGATAATGTTTTTTGTTTTTCTGCCTCACGGTCACAAAGATTTTTCTCTTATATTTTTTCCAGGAACTGTTAGTTTTAGCTTTTACTCTTAGATCTACGATCTATTTCAAGTTAATTTTTGTATATGGTACGAGGTAAGGATTAATAGGGAAATTATCTTTTGAGTGTTTTATGTATCAGAAACTCTTTTTAATTCTCAGTAAATAAGTATTCTCAGGTAGGTGATTATCCCTCACTTTAGTGATTTGGAAAATAAGTCTCAGAAAGAGTAAGTAACTTGTTCAGATCATACAACCAAGATTCACCCCCATGATGGCCTAACATCCAATATACCTCCTACCCTATTATATTGGCATTTTGTTTTCAACATTGAATAAGAATCTATATTTTAAAAGCCCAGCTGTAACCTGTGAAAAGGATATAAAAATATGGGACAGCACTGCCATTGTGAGGACACTCTCATCCCTGAGCACAATCTTATGACATGAACTATAGCAGGGATATTGAAACTGGGGCCTGGGGCTCCATGTTAGGCCATTTGTTTAGGTCTGTATTTCAGAAACTATAAACACAAATGTATTTGTGCTCTCTTGACAAGAAGCCTTATTGCAAATTCTTCCATTTTACAGCTGGTCCATCAGAAATATGAAGTTAAGTGCCTGGCCACACACACAGTTAATCCTTAAGAGCACCCAGCTGGATAGCTGAGTCTCACTGTGTTTTGCTTGAGTTTTTATATTTGGAAAACAAATAGTGAGTCAGTCTCCCTTCCCTCCCTCTCTCTTCTTTACTATCCTTCTGGATTCTCTTAATTGCTGTGGTCACACTAGGTAAATATCTATTCCCTAAAACATCCTTTGAGCTATGACAGAATCATGTAAGAGAAGTCCTTTACTTTCTGAAACTTAATACCTCCCTTCTCCTTTAAGAGAAAGATCTGTTTAAGACTCTTCACTTTTGTTACCTTAGAAGGGTCTGAATCTTATTCGGTAGGACCATTTTGTTTCTTTAAAAAAATATGGGAAAGATTGTAAAGATAACAGCTGTACCTCTCTGTTCTTGCTTTTCAGTAATGTAGCTTTGGTAGATTCACTCCTTTTTTTCTTCCTTTATTTCTGTGAGGTATGGTATAGGGGGAAGAACATTGAGTTTTGGAGTAAGACATTTGTAGATTTGAATCCCAGCTCCGGTATTTACATAGTCAGCAAATCACTCAATCTCTAAGAGGTTAAACTTCCTTTTCCTTTTCTGTAAAATGGGCACTAAAAAGCATCCTATGAATTTGTTGCAGAATGTCTATACAGTGTCTGGCAAATGTGTATGCTGTATTATCTCTTCCCTTTCTCCTCTTCCATTAGATCTTTTTCCAAAGAAAAACATCTTTTTATGTGCTAGTCATAAAAAGTCCGAAGAAGGCATGTTTGAGACTTACAATGTTTTTTGAGTACAGAGCCCTATTTAAGGTGCCTTAACAAATATACTGCTCCCTTTAGCCAAGCTAGGCAGTCTTATTTCAAAGTCCAGCTGTGGAAAGTGAAACATTTTAGTCATTCTACCTGTTTTTTCCCTTGAGGCTGCGAAGTAGATTGTCCTGGGTCTCTCAAAGCAAACTCTGCTATCTGTGATGTAATTATTTGCTAGTGAGAAGCTTATCTTCTGGGCAGAATTGTAAGCTGGGAGAATAATGGCGGAGAAAAGGTATCTGGCTGATACAGAGGGTGAAGTATAGGTTCATGCGAGAAAAAATGGAGCTCAGTTTATACATTTGGAAGTTATACCTCTATCTTCTGAAATACATCCCTAAAAACATCAATCTCTGTGTCAGTGGTGGATGAGGACAAGTCAGTGTCTCTCAGTAACTTCTGGTTACCACACCTTAAAAGTGTCCTCATTTTCCTCTCTTCCATGAGAGCCTCCTTTGCATTTCAGTCTGACGGGGCTGGCCTTTGCCCATTAAGGAGTCTGTGGTCTTCCTAATCACAGTTTCAAACCTGTGCATCCTTTGAGATACAATTCAGGGCTTTGCTCTCCCAAGAAGGCTCCTTTGGCTACACTGTCAAGTTGAATGGTTCCTTAGCCATCCTAAATCATTCAAGTATCCTTAAGAATTTAAATCTGTGAATATTTAATAAGTACGATCTGTGTATGTTGGAGAAGGAAGATTGATCACAGAGACAGATCAGAGTTAGTACCAATGCCTGGCAACTTACCCTTAACTATTGCTTTTACCACTTGAGTTTCCTTAACTGGATTCCTCTCTGAAGTCTGGTGATGACTTAA
Organism: Nasua narica; assembly: GCA_028533885.1. Taxonomy (NCBI): domain Eukaryota; kingdom Metazoa; phylum Chordata; class Mammalia; order Carnivora; family Procyonidae; genus Nasua; species Nasua narica. The sequence goes on along the minus strand of CM052815.1, from coordinate 49,395,386 downwards.
CTCTAACCTAAATCTCTCCTAATATGTTTCATTAGGCTCCATACTGTCTACAGTTTTGGATACAGTTTATTTCATTTAACATTATAAGTTTAAAAATGCTTATTATAAATTTTGAAGATAATTTAATGACTTCAGTGTGACTCATTAGACCATTTTGTAGCACCAAAATATTAGAGCCTTTGTGTTCCTGAATAAAGAAATAGGCATCATTGAATCATTAAAGCCCCTTAGTCATACTTGTCTTATGCAGCTTACCACTTAGACCAAAACAGGGGTGTAACTGTATATAGATTTTGATTCTCCCAACAAGTAACATGAGAAAATTAGTCCCTTCCTATCTTATGGTGTGTATTGGATGGCTAAATAGCATTTACACTCAGATCTATAAAATAAAGAAGTCTTAAGTTTCACCTATGGATTGATTCTAAGAATTAAAAACTAATACCCATTTTTAATATTACAATGAGGTAAATATTTACAGCAGAGCAGAGTTGCATAATTTGACCCATAGGAAGAAAATAAAGTTCTATAATACTAAATCTGTGACACTTAAAGGAGACTATTCCAAACATCAATGTCAATAGATTTTCTTTCTGTATTCCATTACTTGCCACATTTTCTTTGCTTCATATTTATACCTCATCTTTGGTTTTTGTTTTCTTTGGAGTTTTGCATTGCTTTTTTTTTTTTTTTCCCTGACTAAAGAAAGGAGCATCTGCCTTTACCTTATAACTAACATCACTTGGTTTCCTAATCATACTGTTTGTTTTAGGGAAATAACTTTCATCTTGACATATTTTTCTCTCAGTCCACAGAGTTGGTGTTTTAATTTCAAAGCCTTTTCACTGAAGGCTTTTGAAGCCTTCATTTTGCTGAAGTTTTGAGTTATATCTCCTTTCTTACACGCCATGCCATCTCTTTCTTAGAATCCTTTTTAACTTTGTTGTAAAACATCCTTGGTAATTTTTCAGAAAGAATGTATAGAAGTTAAACTTTCTAAGTTTTTGCATATCTAAAATATTTCTGCCCAGCTAGTTCTTTAGAGAGTTCTTCGGTTAATCACTTTGATTCTGCTCCTTTTCCTGACCTTGCTCTCCTTATTCTCTCATTTTGTCATATCAATCATACTAGCTGCTAGCCACAAATGAGCTGTTGAGCCCTTGAAATCTGGCTCATCTGAGCTAAGATATGCTGTAAGTGTTAAACATACATCAGATTTCAAACAAAAAGATGAGATAAGAAAATATCTCACTTTTATATTGATTGTAAGTTGAAATGATACTTTTGATACACTATTAAAATTAATTTTATCTGTTGGTACTTTTTCAGTGTAAAAAGAAATTTCAGAATTACATACGTAGTTCATATTACATTTCTATTGGACAGTAATGCTCTGATTCCCAACATGGCACCTTTCTAGGCCCTTATCAAGTATCAGCATTGACCACTACCTACAGCTTCTCCTCACCTTCCGCTCCCTGGCTTCCTTCACTAGGGTTGGCTGTAGACATAGCTACCTTGTAGTACATCTCCAAGGGTAATTCCATGTAATTGCCATCTTTTGAAAGTGTTAAAAATTTCTGGTCTGGGGGTACCTGGCTGGCTCAGTCGGTAGCACTACAACTCTTGATCTTGGGGTGATCAATTCCAGTCCCACATTGGGTGTACAGATTACTTTAAAAAATAATAATAAAATGCATTTTTAAAAATGTTCTGGTCTGTTCCTTTTCTTCCTTTATTCTTCTCTCCCACCCTAAGCACGGGTATTAATTTATTCAGGTCTTTGGGTTTTGGGAGGGGGGAGAAGTAAACATATTTTTAGTCCTTCAAATGGGAAACAGAAGATTTTTCTGATTCTGTCATATTTTGAGCAATAGTATGATGGTCATCTTTATGCATAAGTTTTTCTGCATCTCTGGATATTAAGGATTTCTGGAAATGGACATACTAATTGAGATTTTATGGTTTTTTTATGGCTCTTGATAGACACACTGACAAATTTTTACCCCCAAAAGTACCAACTTATAGTCTCGGTTGATTATTCAATAAAAGATAGGAGTCGTTATCCAAGAGGCATCTAGGTTAAATCTGCATCTTCTTTTTTTTAATATTTTATTTATTTATTAGAGAGAGAGAGACTGAGAATGAGAGGGGAGAACGTCAGAGGGAGAAGCAGACTTCCCGCAGAGCTGGGAGTCCGATATGGGACTCGATCCCGGGACTCCGGGATCATGACCTGAGCCGAAGGCAGTCGCTTAACCAACTGAGCCACCCAGGCGCCCCTAAATCTGCATCTTCTTATGTGGGCCTTTTAAGTTAGCTTTTGTAGAAAGCATGGCCTGTTTTCTGAATCACTTAACTTTTATGAGCCTTCATTTTCTTGTTTGTAAAGTAGAGATAATCGTGCTCTGGAGTAATGTATATGAATGCTCATTGCAAGTAATATGTTCATTAATTCATTTCAGCAAGTGTTTGAGAGTTTCCTACTTGGGCTGGGTACACATATGCTACACTAGGAACCATGGGGGATGTCCAAGGGATGTATACCGTGGCTTCAAAACATGTTTCTTATGGAGAGAATAGAATGGAATACAAGACCCATTCATAAGAAACTATCTCACAAGTCTTTTTGTGGTTTTTAAGAAGAGGTACAGACAAGGTGTTAAAGGGGTTTTGCATTCCCCTTAAAAATCAAAGGAAACAGCCTAGAGGAGAAGGAGGTGGAGGTGGCACTGAAGTTAGTCCTTGAAGGTGGAGTATAATTTCAACATAGTTGGGGAGTAATATGGAAGTGTGAAAATGAGCTCAAGCAAAGGCACAAGGGTGAGTTCTGGGCAGATCAGTTGATAGTGTAGGCAGAAGGCAAGAAAAAGTTGTGGGCAGAAATGTTTGTTTTTCTGAGTATACTTATTTGCATGTGCCACAGAATGAGATACTCCCTATATTTATTTCTGCTGTGCTTTGATAGGGAAGGCAGAGAAATCATTTTGCTCTGCTTTGGCTCTGACAAGAATTGAGTAGGCGAAGTCCATCTTGTCCATAGGGATAAAAACAAAATATATTATTCATACTGGCCTTTTTCTCTCATGGAAATAGGAAATTCTGAGACACTTTAAAACAGTTCTGAGGCTATGACACATTACACTTATCCAATCAAATGGTAACTTGGATCAGAAATTTTGAGGTGTGGTCAGGAGAAGATTCTTGAAGAGAGGATTAACTGAGACAAAAGAGAAGGTGGCAGTAGAGAGAGAGTAGTGAAGGAATTAGATCTTTGGTATCATCAGGAAAAGGTTAAGGAGTTTCATGAAACAAAGACAAGGATTCAGCTTTCTATCCATCTTTCTATCCCTTTCCCTTCTGAGAGTTCACTGTCCTTTCAACTGTTGTTTGGTACCTTCTTGTTCTCTGACCATCTAGAACCATTTGGGGTATTACTCTCCTCCCTCCCTACCCCCCATGCCCACTGTTTTTTCATCCTCAGCAGCATAACATTCAGGATTCTTTCTTGTTGCCTCTAAAATGAAGTCAAATTCCTATGCCTCGCATTCAGGGCTCCCCTAGCCCATCTGGCAGCTCCAACTTGTATTTACCATCTTATTTTACATTGTACTCCACCTCTCTAACCTTGAGTCGATGATTTAACATCTCTCGTCCACTTCTTTCAATAGAAGTGGCTAGTTCATTTATTTACTCATCAAACATTTATCGAATGCCTATTGTGTATCATTTCTTCAGTAAACTTTTGTTAAGCCACTGCTGTGTTCTAGGCCTTATTTTAGAGCCTGTGAATAGGGAAATAGCAAAGAGGATAATGTCAGTAAATGGAAAAAGACTCTGAGATGTATTTGAGTATCTAGCCAACCAAAAATTTAGGTGTGACAAGAGTTACCCATGTAGTCTCCTCAAATAATCATTGCCTTCAGCCATGCTGAGCCCGTATCACTGGTACATTCTGAGATCAAGGCTCTGGTAGCATTTAGGTTCAATTCAAATATATTGCCAAATGGAAATGATGAAAGAATTAGCCATCCTAATCCTGAATCTGATGTTGATGTAATCATCAACATCAGAACTACTGATAGTTTCTTAAAAGACATCACTTACTCTGATTCATCTTGTCAAAATGATCAACAATTTCGCTGTGTTTACACCTAGTAGCACTCCTGGCGTCTGTGTCCCGGGGGCCCTTTTCTTTCAGTGGCGACTCCCAAAGAGCAGATACTCAGAAGCTGCTATGCACTCGCCCACCGTATTGATTCCCTTTGCATTCCCCAACTGAGCTTTATTCTTCCTTGCTTCCACGCCACTGCTCATCGATTTGGTGGGGAGAGAGAGGATTTAGAGCTAGATCTGGGTTTGAGACCTACATTCCCCTCTTGTTTGCCATGCAACCTTGGGCCAATTTTCTTTAACTGGTTAAGGGCTTTGAGAAAATAACAATACATGCCTTTCCCAGTGTCATCTGTTAAAAGGTACTGATGAGGGTTTATGTGAAAGTACTTAGCATAGGATCTGTCACACGGTAAGTATGCTTTCTCCTTTCCCTAGGGAGTTTTTACTCCTTCTCCCATCTGTATTTATTAAAATTCTGTCCCATCCCTTATCAAGCTCTTACATCTCTATTAAAGCTTTTCCAATATTCTCAGAGGCAAGAGATCCAGGCTTCCCATTTTTGTCTATGCTTTGTTTGTAGGATTTTAGACTTTTGAAGAAGGAGTTCAAGTTGAGGGGGAATGACATAGGAAAGGGTAGATGTCTGAACAAAATAGCACTGTATTTGGAAGCAGAAAATAAGGGTCAGTGAGAGATGTTATGCAAATGGTGTAAATAAGGGTGTCTTGATACTCCATGCAAAGTGATTGATTCTCAGCCCATCTTATTCCAGTGGGTGGGAGATGAAGGTTGTCTCCGGTTCCTAGTCTTAACCACAGAGGAGGGGCCACTCACTCCTCTTTATTCAGTGAGAGCTAGCTACCAATCACCCACATGTCCCCAAGCTTTTAAATTTTGAAGCAAGGTCTTGATTAGAACTCGACAGTGTGTAGATTTTTCGAGGAAGACCTAGCTTGGTCAGCAAAATAGGAAGCATCCAGAACGACATCAGTCTGGCAAGCTTTCAAGGGATCAGCCAAAGATGGCCAACACAACTGCTTGTTCTTTCATTTACCATTTCACACCTGGTGTAGTCAGGAAGCTACATTTAAAAAACAAAACAAAACAAAAACCCTGTAGTCAAAAAAGCACTCATTTGCTGTAAAGGCGGAAGGATTCATTCATTGGAGCTGACTGTTCACATTTGTAGAATTTAGAATTTTGTAGATGGAAGGGGCCTTGGAGTTGAATAGGGTCTTCAGAAGGAAACAAAAGGCTCTTGCTTTCTGCATGAACAGAGGTCATTCACAAGACAGTTTTTCTTGATCTATGAGGAGTGATTTCAGACAATTAGCTAATTGGTTGAGGGAGGTGACCTGTCAGCTTGGCAGAGAGGATGTCTGCTTTTAGGGCTCCACATAGAGAACACATCTTAAGCTTTCCATGACGGCCCAAAGCAACCCCATTAATCCTCCTATGTAATGGCCAGTCATAACCACAGATAAGGAGTGCATTTCACTTGAGGGTAAAGTCATGAAAACGCAACCAGCTGCCAACAGCTGATCACTGTGCCATTTCAGCTCAGTGTTGTTTTAGGCTTTGAAATATTTCTGAACGATCTTCCAATTTGCTCTATTGTGAGGAGATAAGTGACCCTCCAGAAACAGTGTGCTGTTTATTTTTAAGTGTTATCAGATGCTTAGTTTGTTGAAATGACACTTGCCTATTGTGTAGAAAACAAGGGCAGAACTCATTTGTGGCCGTCTTCAAAGTCCAAATGAGTGCAAAAAAAGAAAAGGGGAACTGGAAAGTGTCTGTAGGCAAATGTTAAATTTTTCTGGATCTCAAATGTGAAAGAAACTCGGAATGGAAGAAGAGGATCATAGACTGCCAAGAAAGGGAATCACGAGAAGATAACTGATGTACGTCAGTAAGTTGAATCCCTTTGCTCCTAATCTGAGAGCTAATGAAATTGGTGTCATTTTTTTTTTTGGAACATATTATTAAGATGCATCCAGGATATACAGTTTTGTGATAAGAATGGCTATGACCATCGTAGGATAAGTCATCCCTCCTAACACAACAACCATAGGACTGGTCATTAAGACACCCGAGTTTTAATAGCACATGTGCACCCTGGTTAGTGTAGTGGTTAGGGATCAGGGTTTTGGGGTCTATCATACACGGACTTGAATTCTGTTTCTGTGACCTACCTACTCTATAACCTTGGTTAAACACACGGTAAGTATTTCTATCAGGAATATTTTCAATTTATTAAACTGAGAATGGTTTAACATTACCACATCACAAGAAGTCTATAATAAGCAGTTGCTGCCTTAAAGACTCAGTGTTGCAATCAAGGATGCTTATTCGTTCTATCTTCCCATCCAGCCTTCCATAGAGTGTTGGCTTTTTACTCCACGGTAGCTGGAAAATCGAAAGCTTTCCATGAGCCCCCAGCAGATTTCTGCTTATGTCTTGTTCAGAACTGTGGCACACGGTTACCTCTGGTTAGAAGAAAGGCTAGAAAAGGGTCTCCTTCTCAAGACTCTGTAATGAAGGCAAATAAGGAAGACAGAGATTGTGGATGGGGGTTATGTTATCCAGCCGGCACTGCAGCGTCTGGCACAACATTCGGCTCACGGCAAATGCTGTGGTGGTGACGATGGGAACAGATAGGCTACCTCGTGCTCCTCTGAACATTCCGGGGATAGGGCAGGTATTAAACACTGTGTACTTTATGAAGTACTTTTACTTACCTGTGTGAGTTTCTGAGTGGTTATTGTTGTTATTGCATGTCTGGAAGTTCTTCAATGATCGATTCAGAGGAGATGTCAACCAGGAAAGATAGCATACTCCAGGCCTTCACGCTGACCTGGCCCAACTCCAGGTCACTTGTTTACAGAGCCTTTCCAGATCACCCAGAACCAGAGCAGTTGTTCACCACTCTAAACTCCTAATACCACTTATAACATAATGTTTATTTGCTGCTTTATATTTTTTAAATACACATGGCTTCTTAGCTAGATTCGGAGCTCCTTAATTTCAGGGTCTGCCTAGAATGTGCCCTTTGGCATACAGGGAGGAACTCATTTGCTATTCGTTTATCTATAGAACATTTTCTTTCTCACCATTACCTGGATTTGAGGTAGTGCAGAGTTGGGGAGTGATTAGAATGATGGTTTCCTATGCGGGAGCAATTTATTTTCTTTGGCTCAAAGCCCTGTCATTTTTTCCTCCAATCCCCCCTTCTGGCTCTTTTCCTCCAAAGAGAGTAGTATGGATTCTCGGGGGATGAAATAAATCATTCCATCTTTTATACTTTCCAGTCTCTTCTCAACTAAGTCTTTGCCTTAGCTATGAGAAAATTTTACCCTACTGGAAGTTTCCAGGAGGGCAACAATTCCTGCCTCCTCACTGCCAGCTGTAAGACCGCAGCCTAAAAGGAAACCCTTCCCATGCTGCTGCTTTGGCGCTTTTTGTACACACTGCCACTGTTTCTGTATCTTTTTGGAGAGTTGACTTAAGAGGCAAATAGTACTGGGCAAGGAAATCAAACCCTGTGGTAGTGAAATCTACCATAAGGTGTAAATGATCATCTGATCTTTTGCTGAGACCAAAGGCTAATAAGAATGTCTAGGGATCAGCTTTGCGCAGTGGCAGTATCGTAGCCAATGAGGTTTATCCAAGGCGCGATTATTGCTAATAGAATGTCTAGGGATCTTGGAACTTGAGGATATTAGATGAACATTTAGCAAGGAGTATTTAGTAGTAAAGCCAGTTGGAGAACACTACTGCCCAGTCCAGGGTTCTTGTAACATTGTTCTCTGCTGGGGCTACAGTCTTCAGAAGTCCACAGTGGAACGGAGATGCCCAAGTAAACAAACATAGCCAAATTTCTGAGCACTTAAATCCAGAGGAGTTCTTCTCTTTACTGTGACACTGCAATTTTAGAAATAGAGATGAGCGTAGTCCCTAACATATCTTAGTTTAATCGATATCGCTTCCTAAAGTCACTAACCCAACTTGCTTGTTTCTAACTGCATGAAACCCAAGAATTTCTAAACATCATGTTTCTCATATCCTCTGGCCACTTAATTTTCCCATAGTTCTTACTCCCAACTGATGATGGTGGTTGTTTAAATATAGCAAATGAAATGACAGCTGTGGTATCTATATGTCCCAAGTTCTAAAATAAACATAATGTGCAGACATCCGTAGACAAAACAAAACACAAAATCCTAATTATTGTGTTTTAATATTATGAAGCACTTTATCAGAGCTAGGGAGATTTGGGGAGCCAGTTACTTATCCTCCTCTCCTGATGCTGAGAACAGGAAGAAGGAGCCAAATGGAGATGGGGTGTGGGCTTTACTCAGGGCCATTTAATCGCTCCTCAGGCATTGTCTGCAGATGTACATCTCGGACAACTCTGTGCAATGAGAGAAATCTCAATCACTCAGGAATCTATTCAGTAAGAAAAGAGGAAGCTGAGGATCATAGTTCTTAAAAGGATCCCCACGAAGACTTAAGAAGGAACACAGAGTCACAGGAAGTTGTGGTGTCAGATAATCCAAAGGATTTGGGAGCAGATTTCAGGAAAGGAGTGCTTGGCTGCCTCAAATGCTGCCCAGAAATCCGTGAGGATAGGAGCAGCAACAACAAACATATCCATAGGGTTTTACAACAACGGAAGTCTCAGATCATCCTTGTTAAAAAAAAAAAAAAAAAAGTGCTGTTTTCCCAGCCCTGCCTCCCTAGACTGTAATCACATAGGACCACCTACGTTCTGTTTTCCAACATACCTGCACATCTGGCTCCCACTGGGTATAAAAATATGATACTGAAAGATCTTTGGCCTCACACTGTTTATTATAAACCTGAAAGAAGGACTTAGCATATGTGTCTCCGTTTGAAGGATGATTGGTGATAAGACTTTCCTTTGTAATGGGGCCCCAAATTTCTGGGTACGAGGACTTGTGAAGCACTCAGTTAGGAGGAGTGTGCGGATGGAATGGCAGGGCGATGAGCTCTTCAAAAGAAGGGCAGGTCCCAGGCAGCCCAGCCCTGCTCTCCTCCCTTCTGTTCTTTGTAGGACTTATCTTTCGTATCAGACTGCGAGTTTCTTGATGTGGTTGTCCAGCTCTGTGGGCTGGGGTGGGGATTACACCAACGTTGGAACTCAATAAATATTTGGCAGAATTAGGCTTCTAGAAGCAGAAGAGGAAGGAGAAAGTTCTGAAAGCAAACTCTACCTTCCCATTTCTGCTCCAGCCCTAGGAGGGAACTCCCCGGGCCTGCTTCTGCCTCTCAGCACCTACCTGCCTCAAAGCATCTTTCTCAAAGTCAAGCACCACTCCCTTCCAGCTGCCTGTGGGTCCCCTTGTGTTGTGTGTTCGTTTCCGTGCTGTTCAAGCCAAGCTTTGCTCTGTCATTACAGACGGCTTCAAGGCCACGTCAATTTCCTGCATTCCAGTGCCAGCCTCTGTGCAGGTTTTATAGCCTTTTAAATATTACTACTAAATTTTTGAGGTTTATGCCTTGATAATCAAAATTCACCTAAACATAGAATAGCATGTGTACTCCCATTCTCCTTTCCTCATCATTTGTGTCAAGCCATGTGTGTAAGGCAATGAATGGGGCTCTTGCTTTCCGTGCTCTAAGTACTTACGTGAATGGAGAGCCTAGAACTCAGTGTGGACTTGATGAGCGTTCAATTGAAATTTTAATCCCACTAGGTGCCTGATGTGCTTTCCTGGGGAATAAAGCCAATGCCAAGGTGATCTCACTAGGTTTGAGGGCAGAGAGAGCTTCAAGCGTGGCAGCTTCCTCAGACCCTTCTTGAAGAACTGGGGACCCTCCCACTAGCATCCAATGGCCTGTGTATTTTTAGTCCTCGCTTTTCATGTAAGTTTCCCGTTAACTGCTTGCAGGAAATCTTTTCTTGGACATAATCTGCCCATTTCCTGAAGTCTTCCTCTCCGCATTGTGTCAGTTTGGGGATGAATCAAGTCAGCAGTTTTGGAGAGTGTGTGTTCTCTTCCCTGCCACAGCCTCCCCCTTTTGTGGATTACCAGAAAGCTGCCTTTCTTGTCTGTTTCTAGGGGTGAAGAGAGGAGGGGCAAACCCTTGGTGTGTGTCAGCCTCTTAGGCTGCCTGACACAAATGTCCTTTTGTATGTGGAGGGGGCATGTGTGTGTTTTTCCCCTTCCCAATGGACACTTTCATTTATTAGGTCCGGATGGTGTCCTCTGAGCTGTAAACAATGGTGTAGGAGATAAAGAGCTGGCTTAGTGAGGAGGCTATGGAGGCAGCAACTGATTTTTCTTCTCTCTCCCCCACTCCCTTTGTCCATTGAGAGTCTAATTTGAGCCAGCCTGGGACCTCCATGATCCCCTTCTAGGGCTGGGGCAGCATGGCCGCTGTTCCCCTTACCTCAAAAACTTCACACTTGGAGAAAGGTCTTCTGTGATAAGAATAACAGGCCCTCATGTTTGTACAACATTAGTTTTTAAACATGTTATGGCTTTTGAGGAAATGAAATTCCGGCTTTGTGATCCCTTAAGAATGTAGGATTGGGATCAAAAGATAGGAGTTTAAGAGCTGACTGTGCTGTTTAATAACTCTGAGCCCTCAAGCAAGTTACGGAGCTAATGATAGTCTCCACCTCAGACGGTGTTCCCAGCTGAAATAAGAAAACATACGGGAAGTGCCTGCCACATAGGAAGCACCCAAAATCGACCCCCAAAAGAGAGCAGGTATTGAGGGGCATTAAATGAGATAATGGAGATGAATACGCTCTGCATAAAATGCCAAACATTTTAGTTAGTGTTTGGCGTACGGTCTGAGAGTAGTTGTTTTCTCTCCCTTCTAAAGCTCCCCTTCCCCTGGGCTCTCTCTCATCCCTCCCTTCTCTCCGGCATCGGTCACTATGGGCTCTTCTTTCACGTATGAGCAGGGATCTCCTATCTGAAAGCAAACTGCTGACTCTCAAGGCCAGCCCGTAGCCCGGTGTCCGGCACACAGTAGGGTTCGACACTTACTTCAATAAATACTTATTGGGAAAAAACTCCGAAATAAAGTCCCTTTCCCATTCACTGTCACTCAAACTTGTCTTTTTTATTTTTATACTCGGGGATCAGTGTAAGAAACGGAAACCATTCCAGATCCTTTGAGCAGGAAGGAATTTGATAAAAGGAATTAGATGCTTACCAGACGGTATGAAGAACTAAAGCGGTGTGTTCTGGTCTAGGACCTCCCAAATGACACGCCCCCTCCCCCCACAGCCCCAGAGTCATGGTTCTAGCACCCCACCTCCACGCAGTGGCTGTGAGCTAGCAACTAAGAGGTCAGGCTTGAGAAGCCACTGCTACAACTGCCCCATGGCACGCGGGATACTAGAAAATGCCCCTTTCCTGGCCATGCCCTTGCAGCCAAGAGAGCAGAAAAATGGTCTTCCCTTCGCTTCCATTTTACCAGGCTTGTATGAATGCAAGTAACTGGTAGATTAACTGCAGGCAAATCTGGAAAAGGTGATTTTTGTCTTGTTTTGTTTTTTAGTTTTCCAACATTTCCAACTAGAAGGGGAGTGGAGTGGAGGCTGAGTGAGCCAACCTACCTGTATACCACACCTGCTTCATCTTGAGAGTGTTTCACGTAGCTGTATGACAGGGTGAAAGCAAGATGAGGAAATATAAGTCCCTCTGAATCAACTTGTTACCTTCCAAGTACAGAACCACTTCCATAGAATGTGTTTTGGAGCATGTGTCTCTAGGGGAACTCTACATATCTTTCCCTGGCCTTGAAAAGAGCCTGCTCCAGCCAGCTCTCCTTGTAACCCATGGGAGACACTCTACAAATGTTTGAATGAATGCCCTCTGTATCTGTCAGACATGTGCTAGGCAAAGGGGACACAAAGTCAAAAAAGAAAAACGTGGCTCTATCTTCGAGGAGTCCTTGGTAGTCTAGTAGGATGACGCAGAGTTAAAATAGTTACAAAGTTATATTTTTAAATGTGGGGCACCTGGGTGGCTCAGTGGGTTAAAGCATCTGCCTTCAGCTCAGGTCATGATCTCAGGGTCCTGGGATCGAGCCCTGAATTGGGCTGTCTGCTCAGCAGGGAGCCTGCTTCCCCCTGCCTCTCTGCCTACTTGTGATCTCTCTCTCTCGTCAAATAAATAAATCTTTAAAAAAATTATAAATGCTAAAATGAAGGTATTCTCCCAGCCATCAGAAAGGATGAATCCCAACTTTTGCATTGACATGGATGGAACTGGAGATTATGCTAACTGAAATAAGTCAAGCAGAGAGAGTCAATTATCATATGGTTTCATTTACTTGTGGAACATAAGGAATAACATGGAGGACATTAGGAGAAGGAAAGGAAAATTGAGTTGGGGCAAATCGGAGGGGGAGATGAACCGTGAGAGACTGTGGACTCTGAGCAACAAACCGAGGGTTTTGGAGGGAAGTGGGTGGGAGGTTGGGTGAGCCTGGTGGTGGGTATTGAGGAGGGCACGTATTGCATGGAGCACTGGGTGTGGTGCATGAACAATGAATCTTGTAACACTGAAAAAATAAAATTAAATTTAAAGAAAAGAGTAGAGATGAGAAGTGCACAAAACAAATTGGGAGTTAAATGAGATAAATATGAAAGAGCTGTCTGTATTCATGTAATTCATGTAAAGAGTTAAATGTAAAGGATTTTTTTATTACTATGTAGAGCCTACAAGCCAAGCTTTTTTTTTTTTTTTAAAGATTTTATTTATTTATTTGACAGAGCAGGCAGAGAGGCAGGCAGGCAGAGAGAGAAGGGGAAGCAGGCTCCCTGCTGAGCAGAGAGCCCGATGTGGGGCTCGATCCCAGGACCCTGAGATCTTGACCTGAGACGAAGGCAGAGGCTTTAACCCACTGAGCTACCCAGGCGCCCCAAGTCTAGCTTTATAAGCTTAAATATTATTTCCTTTTCTCCTAATCAGCAAGCCCAGACAGAAGACCCCAAAGTTTTCTTTATTTTTCCCCAACATTTTTTAATGTAAATTTTCAAACATACAGCAAAGTTGAAAGAATTTTACAGTGTATACCTATCCACATCTTAATTCTGTCATTAATATTTTACTGCATTTGCAGAATCACATCCTATCCATCTATCCATCCCTTTGTCCATCCATTATCGATCTTATTTTTAAAAGCATTTAAAGTAAATTGCAGACAGTATATTTCTTCCTAAATATTTCAGCATGCATATCATGAACTCACTAACTGGAGTCTAGTATTTGTTTCATACTTTTCTGTCAGGTGAAACTTACATGGAGCAAAATGCCAAAGTTGTGAGTGAGCATTCTCTAAGATTGCACAAATGTGTGGACCTGCATAACTCAGGCACTTACCGAGCTATAAAACATGACCAGCATCCCAGAACATTTCCTCATGACCTTTCTCAGTTTCCAGAGACAACCATCATTCTCATTTTGTCCCCACCATAGATTATTTTTGCCTGTTTTAGAATTCCATATAAATGGAATCTTACAGTATGTGCTCTTTTGTGTAAGACTTCTTTCACTCAGCGTAATTCTTTTAAGATCCGTTCATGTTGTAGATTGCATTTATAGCCCATTCTTTTTTATTACTGGGTAGTAGTCCAATACATGAATATACCACATTTGTCCATTCCCCTACAGATGGATACCTAGACTGTTTCCAGTTTGGGGCTAGGATGAATAAATCCACTCTCAACCTGTAGTGTCTTTTTTTAAAAAATAGACTTTCATTTCTTCAAACTGTTTTAGATTTGCAGAAAAATTGAGAAGACAGTACAGACAGTGCCCATCTACCCCATACCCAGTTTCCCCTATTACTAACTTCTTACACTTAATGGCCTTTTTAAGACCTCCTTTGGCTTAGTGTTTTGAGCTGACTGCTTAATGGATTGCTGTTTGGGAAGACTGCAAGTGTAATGCTGCCAATAAATCACCTGTAGCAGAGAATCACTTCTACCATCCCATTATTGACCCAGGATTTATTTTATCAAGTAAGTTGGAATCATGAATGCCTCGGAGTTGAAATGTACATCCTTTCCTGACAGTCTTGCTCAAGAAGTAGTTCAGGGTCGGGTCTTTCGGGTTCTTGGGTCTGGAGGTCATAGGGCTGTGTCTTCATCTGCACTAGCAAATGATCACCCCACCATCACACTCCGTCTTCCATGTCTAGGCTTTCTTCTCACCTCCAACAAATCTTCAGCAAAGCTGTTAAGATTTTTTTTCCTGAAAACAGTTAATATTTATATTGCATTTGCCAGTTTATAAAGATCTTTAACATCCATTTCTCCTCCATTTCAATCTAGTAAGGTATCTGTTATACTCCTAGAAGTACTAAAGCTCAAAGAGATGAAATTACTTCTCCAGAGTCACACTGCTAGTGATTAAGAGTTTAGGCTATAAGCCCAGCTCTGTCTTTCTCTTAAATCCTGATTTTTTTTCTTTATATCACTTTCTTTCTACTAGGAATTTTGGGGCCTTGTCATTCTTTTTCAAGGCAAACCATTAGTAGATCATTTAAGACCCTCCGTGATTGAGACTTGACCTACGTTTTTTCATTCTCATCTTTTCCTGGGCTCCAGAAATAGTCTCTTGTACATTGTTTCCTGAACACTGTATGTATATTACTACCTCCATGTGTTCTGATGGTGATATCTTCCCCGTTACATTCAGAATGTTTTTTCTTCCTCCCATCCTTCATCTCCTATTATCAGAATTTGTCTTGGGGAATAGATTTCATCCTTTAAGATTCATCTCAGGTATTTTTACTTTCCCACATAACATCCCTGATCTGCTATTATTTCCCCCCCACCATTCCCTCCCTACTACTGCCAGTTCCTAGCAGGAGGTACATGGGTCCCTATCTGTTCATATATTAGATTTTGAGTGCCTGGCAGACCTATTCTATATTCAGATACAAAGATGATTAAAACATGATCCCTTGAAGTTGTTTACAGTCTATTAGGGGAATTACACATGTACAGAAGTGATGATAACATAACATAGGGATTAAATATTGACCCAGATATAGATTTATTGAGTTCTCCCTGTTTACCTAGTACAGATGCTCAGTATATACTTGTAGAATTGTACTGAATAATAGACACATGCATTTGGGCTAAATAGGAATGGCTTTGAACATAGGCAAAAATGGTGGCTTACTTGCTGTAGTTAAAGAGCAGAGGATAGGTAGGTAGGTAGGTAGATAGATAGATAGAGAGAGATATCTTACTTCTCCTTAGTCTCTAAATCTCTATCCCACAAAGTCAGAACTATGTCTTCTTTGGACATATTTGAGGGTAGCAAACTGAGTTCTCAGGTGACTTAAACATTTTCTATAATATCATTTCCTCTGTTCAACAAAGGTCACTGAGTTCCTAGTTTATGTCGTATCTTTGTGTCTGAGAACACAGGGATCAACAAACTGTTACTCTCAAGAAGTTCGAGCGGCTCATACCAAAATGTAGACACCTTCACAGACAAATAATAAATAATCTGAATCCTTTTGGAATAATAACATTTATTTTTTAAGCTTTGATTTAAATTCCAGTATAGTTAACATGCAGTGTTATACTAGTTTCAGGTATACAGTACAGTAACTCAACACTTACAGCCATCACCTGGTACTCATCACAAGTGTGCTCCTAAATCCCCATCCCCTGTTTAATCCATCCCCCCACCCCAGCCCACCCCTCCTTGTGGTAACCATCAGATTATTCTCTATAGTTAAGAGTCTTTTCCTTGGTTTTCCCCCTCTCTCGCTTCTGTTTTTGTTTTTCCCTTTGCTCATTTGTTTTGTTCGAATAAGAACTAATTTACAGTAACAACTTCTTTTCTTTTTTTTTTAAAGATTTTTATTTATTCATTTAACAGAGAGAGAACACAAGCAGGCAGAGAGGCAGGCAGAGGCAGAGAGAGGAGCAGGCTCCCTGCGGAGCAAGGACCCCGATGCGGGGCTCGATCCCAAGACGCTGGGATCATGACCTGAGCCAAAGGCAGTTGCCCAACCAACTGCGCCACCCAGGCGTCCCAACAACTTCTTTTCTTATAGGAAAGCCCTTCAAGTGTTTTCAGACCATAATTTCAGTTATTTGCTCTTTAGCCATTTTTTTCGAGAACTCACAGAAAAAAATTAGTATACACGATTCAATAGAATTCACTACTCTGTGAATAGAAATCATTTGTGACCTGTGACCACACTATATCATTTCGTTTTATAAGGAAAACCAAATAAACACAAAAAACAAAATCCCCCTAAAAGTTTATCAAAGTGAACTTAATTTTCACATTTAAATGGTGTTTGTGTATGCTAGTCCTCCTTTGCCATCAAGTTGTGATGATTTTAAATATGACATTTATAAGGACCCCTGGGTGGCTCAGCTGATTAAGCATCTGCCTTCAGCTCAGGTCATGGTCCCGGAGTTTTGGGATCGAGTCCGACATTGGGCTCCTTGCTCAGCAGGGAGCATACTTCTCCCTCTGTATGCCGCTCCCCCTGCTTGTGCTTGTTCTCTTTCTCTCTGACAAATGAATAAATAAAATATTTTTTAAAAAAATGAATAGGACGTTTATCTGAAAATAGTACCTTTTCTATCTCACAAAGTTGGAAGTACCTTCCATAAAAAGCGATGAACTTCTTTAGATACCAATATGGAATAAACTCCAAGGTAGAATCTGAGTGGGAAAAGTGAGCCTCCTTTAAACTATACTTTATGATCATTTGTGTGAAAAAGGGGGAAATATATATAGTTACTGTTGTATACATAAAATTTCTCTGAAATGACATGTAAGAAACTTAGAACAACTTATTCCCACAAAGCAGAACAGGATGGCTGGATTAGAATGGAAGGGGACTTTTTACTGTTTGCCTTCTTTACCTCTTGATTCCTGAGCCACATTACTACTTCAAAAATAAAGTGTTTAAAATGAACAAAAATGGTTTGGGTGTACTTTACTATGAAAGTTCATAGGAATAGACTATTGTGTAGAAAGGATGAATACCCACCATTCACATCAACATAGATGGAACTGGAGGGGATTATGCTAAATCAAGTAAGTCAGAGAAAGATAGTTATCATATGGTTTCACTCATATGTGGACCTTAGGGAATAGCATGGAGGACCATGGGAAGGGAGGGAAAACCGAAAGGAGGGAGATCAGAGAGGGAGATAAACCATGAGAAACTATGGCCTCCAGGAAACAAACTGAGGATTTTACAGGGGTTGGGGAGATGCGGTACCCGGGTGATGGGTATTAAAGGGGGCACGTGTTGTGATGAACACTAGGTGTTATACACAACTAATGAATCTCTGAACACTGCATCAAGGACTAACGATGTTCTATATGGTGGCTAACTGAACAAAATTAAAAAAAATTTTTAAAAGAAACAGACTATTGTGAATGTTCTTTAATATTCATAGTATTACTCATTTCATGTTTTCTGGTAAAATCCTCCTCTGCCTATAATCTCTGTATCTTTGACTAGTGATAAAGTAGTTGTTGTCAAGGTGTTCCTAAGTCACGTAAGATTCTTAGAAATCACACACTCCAGGTTGATAGTAGTTTCTGTGGTCAGGAAGAAGGCACGTAAGAACATAGATAGAGTTCTTAGAAACCTAGCCTTTTAAACTTTCAGGGCTGAAAGAACCAGCAGTTCATTGTCTTTGTGTGTTGGCATGCCCTCTGCCACACTCCTGCTGGTCATTGCCACTACGTTGTTGCCCAGGATTATTAATAGAGATGCTCGCTAAATCCAGAGGGCCTTGAATGCATGATCTCTGTGCTTCCCTGGAATGATTACTGAACTAAAAGTTGGCTTGTTTGGCTTCGAGCCTCAGATCTGTCCATAATTCACTCTGTGGCCTCAGGCAAACACCTTCTCTCTCGGGGTCTCTGGGTCTCCATTTTTTAAGTGAGAGCATTAGACGGTGTCGGGGCCGCTGGGCCGGTACCTGGCACACCGCTGCTGCTGGTTCTCCCTCCTTGCCTGTGACAGACAGCACCTCACAGTCCCGGCAGGTTCTTTGTGAACTCTCAGGCTCCGTCTCAGGACACACAGACTTCCAGACAACCAGAACCAATACGTGGAACTTGGCAAGTGAGACGAAAGTCACTCCCTTCCATCTCTAAGGTTCTCAATCAGCAGTATGCTAGTGAATGTTTAACAAGTTCTCAAGGGAAAAGAAGAAGATGCTCTGTTTTGTGGCATCTGCCAGTTTCCATGATGTAAATAGTCCCACCATGGCTGATTTCACAGAACTAAGGTGATGTCAGCTGGGTTGCAAAATTCCTGAAAATTTAGCAATCCACTTTCATGAGCTGTTAGAAGTGACTCTCACACATCACTTAAAATCAATGGCTTTGGATTAACTGGTCACAGTCATAAGTGAAAAATGACCATTCTCCTTAGGGAATTTTATCCAGAGGCGTAATTCTGATCTTATCATCTTTTGGCTCTGGAAATACTTGAGTGTCATGAGACCTTGGTGAAATTGTCTTACTGCCGTGGACCTCAGTTACACTGTCTGTAAAATGAGACTAAGGACTCCTAGCCATAGGATCATCGTCCGTAATGAGAGACTGCATATACAGTACTTCACACAGTGCCGAAAGCATCATCTGACCTCTTGAATATTCCCCTCCCCTTACCAACTGGGAGGCTGTCGTGTTAGATTGTGTCTTTATCTTTTCCTAACTCACAAAAGACGAGCCATTGCTTTTGCTCCAGCCCTTCTCTTTTTCTGTCCGATATACTCCCTTGACATTCCCTTTGCCTCTGTCCCCCACCCTGCTCCGGTGTGTTTAATCTCGTCTGAACGCAGTACAAATATTTAACCTCATATAGTCTTTTTTTCTCTTTTTTAAATCCAAATTCAATTAGCCAACATGAATAGTACATTCATTAGTTTGTATGTCGTTAGTACGTCATTAGTTGTTCATATAATGTAATAATGAACACCTTACGTATTCTTAACATTTTATGTGTTTTTATCTTCTATCTTGTCCTCTCTTGCTAATCTGTGCTGTCGGCGATGATAGGCACACTCGAGCGTAGAGGCCAACCCTGTGTAAATCTCTTGCGTGATCCTGCATCATTACACTATGAGCAAATGAGAGCTAATAAGTCACTACTCTTGGGACCAAACTTATATCAAGGCTGTTACCAAAAGGAGCTTCTCTCGCGTAAGGACCAGAGGAGGCTGCTGACGACAGGTCCAGAGTTTTGTTGGTGGACGCCGAGTATGTGCTCATGACCAAAGAGCTGACAACAGGTGGAAATAAGTTCACAATTTAAGGGCATATCATTCTTTTTCTGCAGGGGGAATACTTCTGAAAAGTTGTCCAAAAACAAAAGTCTAACTAAACCACACGTCGAGATGTCCCTCTCCTCCGGCACTGTGTTTATAGCATGAGAGGAGTTAGAGGAAATGTGGTGTCACCTGTGTTGCAACCGCCAGTTAGAGCTCCGGTTCTCCCAACACTAAACATACCGTGCCCCAGGCTCTGCTGCGGGCTGGGAGCCCAAAAAGATGCACGATGTGGTTGTGCCTGCGAGGAACTGAAAATCTGTAAGCAAGAGAGACTTCAGCCAAGTATAACGTAGTGTGGTGAGGGCAGGCAGTCACGGAGGCAGTCCGGGTAGTGATTTCCATTAGCTTAGATCTGTGCAAAGGCACCTAGAAGAAAGGATCTGAGAAAGCTCTTTTCCCTTTCTTTCCTCTCTCATAACGCTTAGTACTGTGCTAGGCTCAATAAATCCTCGACACGAATGTGCCCTTGTCTACTCCCATTGCCTCAGTTACCATCCCTATGTAATGATGGTTTCCAAATCTTTATCTCCAGTCCATGTATGCACTCAGAGAACCAAATCCTTGGACTGCAGTTCAGCCCCCTAAGGATACCTTGAAGACTCTCCATTTCTAGATCTGTAAAATTGAATTCAGCACCGTCTGCCCTGTACCACATTTTCTCATGCTTCAGGAAACCAGCATCAGTAGATGTCACAGTTTGCTCAAGCCCCAAGCCTCAAAGTCGTTCTTCTGTTTTTGACCCCCCACATTCCTGCAGTCATTAAGAAGTTGATTCTAGTGATTAACTGTCCCTTTCTCATTACCATCCCTCTCTCTCCGCTGCCCCATCATTGCCTAAGCCACCATCATTTCTCACTGGGACTGTAAGAGCCCCCCAGTGGACCTTCCTGACCCCAGTCTTGCTCTTCTCCAACTTCTCACCCAGTAATCAGTGATCTTTCCAGAGCGCAAATCCCATCATCGCATTCCCCTTTGAAAAACCTGAGTGTCTTCTGGGGTCCTTAGATTGGAGTCCAAATTCCTTCTTCCCACTGGCTTTTTCTGACCCCTTCAATAAGGATAAGACCCTCTTGCTGTTCTTTCCACTAGCACACCATATTTCCCTTTATCAATACTGGTAAGCTTCATTATAATTACCTGCTTCTTATTGATATCTCTGATAGTTACCTGTCTTTGAGGTCAGGGGCCACGTCTGTATTGTTTACTGCCGTACCCTCAGCCCCTAGCACAGTGCCTGATACATCATACAAAACTGAATGTGTAAACAAGTTCATCATTTTACGGGAATTTTTAATTATTAGTTACCCTGTAAAATGAATAGAAAGCCTCTAATGTAATTCGTTGGTAAGGTTAGTCATGTAGTGATTTTATTTACAGCAGACCTTCTTTAAATTGTGTATTCAGGTGAGACATTGCACTTCCTGTCATCATAGCTGGTTCTTTCAAGGGCGGTGGAGATCAGTGTCACAAAGCCGAAGGGAGAGTTAGAGGGAAAACGCAGGGGGGGGTGAAAGTCTAAAGAACAGAAATAGTATCACCTTTTTTTTCCTTCTAGTGCCGCAATATATATCTTCATGTATATATCATTTTCTTTCCTTTGAATTACTCCCTTAGTCACTTGCCAGAAATGAGAGTTATTGGGTAAAAGGGGATGAACATTTTTAAGGCTCTTGAAATACTGCCCGTTGGTTTCCCAAACACAGCATATCAACAAATAGCCTTGAGCAATGGACAAGGGTGTCTGCTTAATCACTCTTACCACCACTGGGAAATGTCATTAAAATCTCTTTGGCTAGTTTAATAGCAGGGGGACATGGTCTTCCCCATTCCTTTCATTTAGCGTTCTGTCTTTTCAATGGGATTCTTGGTGCAGCTCCTTCTGAGGAAGCATCCTGCCCCTCAAAGACTTGTTCAGAGGCTGTGGGGCTCACCACCTCAGCAGCCTCTGGGGCACAGCATCTCCGTTGTGCCATGGGCCAGGGGAGGGGGGAGGGGGGAACAGAGCAGTGATGGAGGGAAAACATAACACAAACCATGCCATTGTTAGGGGATGAGGTCGCTGGGATAATGCTGTTAGAAGGGATGAAAAGAACGATTCTCCATTCTTGATTGTTGTGATTTCCAAGGATGAGCCAACAGCTCCAGCACGGGAAGGGATGGGTCTTCACTGCAGCCAGATGCTCCTTTTTCTAGTGCTGCCTTCCATTATTTCGGGGGAGAAGGGGTGGGGGGGGGGGTAGCCTAGCAGCTGAAACAGATTAACTTTTATGCCAGTTTCCTCCCTTTGAGGGATTGCCCTGGACCTGGGGACATTCAGAATTAGTCAGAAACTGTTTAGAAATAAGAACGTGGTTCAAGGTTCATGGTGTCTAAGAGCCAACCTTCTGGAGTTTGTGCATCATTCCTGTCTTTATGCCTGGGAGCTGCATGAAGCAAATAGAAGCAAATTTCTTTCCTTTCCTTCCCCACTGCCACTGCCTTCGTTTAAGCCCTCATCCTGTTTTGTCTGAGCCATGGCAATAGCTTCCTGTTTCCCTTCATCTAGCCTCTTGTACACTGTTACCAAAGTGATATTTCTACCATGCACGACGGATCTTGTCCCTCTCCAGTTTCAACTGTCAGTGCTTCCCCGACTGCCTTCAGGATAAAAGCCAAGCTCCTTTTCCCGGCTTTCTGCGCATTTAGCAAGCAGATCCCAAACTGCTTTTCCAGACTGGCTTCCACCTCTCCTCTGGACCATGCTGTGCCTTGTATGTTCATCCGCTTTAAGGTGCTCCCTCGTTTTGCCCTCTTGTCCCGCTTGCCCTTCTGTCTCTGTCCTACCTGATTGACTCCTTCCAAAGCCTCGCATCTCTCCTCAAAAAGCAAGCCCCGTCCGTTATCACCACTTTGTGGATTTTTCCTGGGTGTCAGCTCGCAGCTAATCACTTTGTTCCTATAACCCTGTAGAAGCACTTACATGCAGATCACGATCTCGGTGTTTGTCCCTCCCAAATCAGAAATTAGCACCTTCCTTGTCTGTATTGGTGTTTGTGAATCCCCAGCCCCAGCCACAATATTTTGCATATAATAAGTGCTCAAAATGTTTCCTTTCCTTCCTTTCTGCTAGCCTATTCTTAATCTTTCTTTAACCTTCAGAGTGTGTTTTAAAGCTGAAAGGGAACCTACCGTAGTTTAATCCTCCCCCACCCCTTTTTAAATGGTTAACAAGAAAGCAAAGCCCAGGGAGGGAAGGAATTCACCCTGGGATGCACACCCAGATTTAATGGCAGAACTGGGGAGCTCTAATGGTCGAGGCTGAGTTCCTTGGCTGAATTGAAAAGAACCTTGAAATAAAGGATTATATCAGGGGAAAGGAAGGAACTGAGGTTCGTCGCTAAGTTTTTTTTGCTGAAGGCTTGATATATGTTACCTTATTTTCTACTTTTAGAACTGTATTCCATTTTTTAAATTGTCATGAAGTACACATAACAAAATTTACTGTCTTGATCAAGTGTACATTTTAGTGGCATTAAGTGCATCCACGTTGTCATATAGCCACAACCCCCATCCACCTCCAGATCACTTTTCATCTTGCACAACAAACCCTGCTCACTCAACAATAGCTACCTATCCCCTCATCCTGCAGCCCCTGGCAACCACCATTCTCCTTTTCCGCGTCTCTGCGTTTGACTACACTAGGTACTTCATGCAAGTAGGATCAGGCAGGACCTGTCTTTTAGGATTGACTTATTTTACTAAGTATATAGTCCTCAAGATTCGTCCATGTGATGGCATGTCAGAATCGCCCTCCTCTTTAAGGCTGAATACGTTCCTTTGTACGTATAGACTGCACTTCGTTCCTCCGTTCATCCATCGATGGACCCTGAGTTTCTTCCACATGTCGTCTCTTGTAAATAATGCTGCTAGTACCTGTTCGAGACCCTGCTTTCAGTTCTTTTTAGTATAAACCCGGAAGTGGAATTGCAAGGTCATATAGTAATTCTATTTTTAACTTTTGGGGGAACTGCCACACTGTTTTCAGTTGCAGCTGCACCATTTTACATTCCCAGCAGTGCACAAGCGTTCTGATTTCTCCACATCCTCAAAAACACTTGATATTTTCTGGTTTTTTGTGATAGGGAGCCACCTTACAAGGTGGTATCTCATTGTGATTTTTGTTGGCATTTCACTAATGACTAGTAATGTTTGGCATTTTTGTGTGCAATGCTTGTATATCATCTTTTTTAAAAAAAGGTTGTATCTATTTGTCAGCGAGAGGGCGCACAAACGGGGAGTGGCAGGCAGAGGGAGAAGCAGGCTCCCCCTGAGCAGGGAGCCCGATGTGGGACTTGATTCCAGGACCCTGAGATCATGACCTGAGCCGAAGGTGGACGCTGAATGGACTGAGCCACCCAAGCGTCCCTGTATATCATCTTCGAAAAAACATCTATTCAAGCCCTTGGGCCCATTTTTTTAAATCAGGTTGTCCTATTATTGTTAGGCTGTAGAAGTTCGTTATATATTCTGGCTATTAATCCCGTATCAGATCAATGATTTGCCGATATTTTCTCTCCATTCCGTGGGTTGCCTTTTCACTCTTGTGTGTCCCATGATTCACAAAAATGTTAAACTTTGATGCAGTTCAATTTATTTTTTTTCTTTTGTTGCCTATGCTTTTGGTGTTGTATCCAAAAATTCATTGCCAAATTCAGTACCATGAAGATTTTCCTCCGTGTCTTCTTCTAAGAGTTCTATAGTTTTAAGTTTTACATTTAAATCTTTGATCCATTTTAGTTAATTTTTGTGCACGATAGAAAGATACAGGTTCATTTCTTTACATGTGGCTATGCAGTTTTCCCAGCACCATTTGTTGAAAAGATATATGTTGTCTCATTTTATATGCATGATAATCCTGGGATGTGTTAAAATTATTTTATGGATGAGAAAAGAAATTGAAATATCCCCGAAGACACCCTTCAAGCAGCCTCCTTTGTAACCTTGGTGTGCCAAGAGCATACAAGAAGAAGAAGGGCGGAAAAAAACAAATATGATACAAGGTGAGAAGAGGGTAATGGAGAGAAAAGAGGGGAAGAAATGTAGCTAGCCCTGACAGAACTATGAAATGTATGTAGGGTTTACTTGAGAGCCCCTCTCCTGCCCTTTTTCTCTCCTCTGTCCTCCTCTGTCTGTGCTTCTCTGACTCTTTCAAGGTAACTCTCTGAGTTTGCTGTCTCTTTTGAAATTCTTTTAAGAGGGTCCTTTAAAGCTTTTCCACAGTCTGTCTCCAACCTGTTTTCTCAGCCTTTTCTGCTGTCAATCCCTTCCTGCCACTGTGACCTTGTCCTTGAACTGCTCCAGGAGCAGGCCCTGCCTTGACACACCGTGGTCATTTTATTCATGCTGCCTTTAGTGCATTCCGTTATAATTATATTCATAATGGTTCCTAAGGTGTAATCATTCAGCATATGCGATATAGTCTTCTAGGGCTTTTAAAAGATCACGTGACATGGTCCGTGCCCACCAGGGACCGCAGTCTAGTTGGAGAACTCAAGACACTTTTACATGCACTTTACTCTTGACTATTCTATGTGACATGTAGTCCTGGCGGCATTCATGAATGGCCGGGAAGATCGGGTTTACCTCCCTTGTACTTGTAGGCTACTAAAGGACAGCCAAGTTGAGGGGTTTGGCTGACGTCACCTCGCTGGAAGACGGCGCTGGGACTTGAAGCTGGGTGACTGACTTCAGGCAAAATGCTCGACCACTTTAAGCAACTCCATTCTTGCACCTACAGGATGGAGGTAGTGGCATCTGCTTCCTAAGTGGCTGAGTGAGTACTGAACATCAGCCAGCATGCAGGAATAAAGAATTTAGCACAGTAGTGACACGATGTGTCGGCGCTCGGATGCTGGTGATGAGCTGTCTGCTGTCTGGCGTTTTTGTCCCTGTTGTAGCACACCATGAATTCCTTTGGGACAAAAGGCTTGAAGTACCATCTCAGCGCATTTGCCTTAGATCGTTGGGAGTATTATTAGCCGCTCCTGACCTACATGTGAGTCCCGCAGAAAGCACCTCATGTGATTGCTGTCTGACTCAGGCGCCCCGTGAATGGTTCCTTCACTTCTCCTTCCCTCCGTGCTCGCACAGCTGAGTGACATGGGACTCGGTACTTCTAAGTGCAGAGGCTAAGGGATTAACCCACTTAGGAACAGAACACAGAATTCTCTCATATTTTTCAGACAGTGAGTCCTTTTCCGTTACTCATTGTGCAGTGTCTCCTGTGTTCTCTTCGCCTTTTGGGGGGGTTGGTGGATTTAAGTTGGTAGAATCACCGAGGCAGAGTAGAAGCCAATCTGTACATCAGTCTTATTTTCAGTTTGTGGAGGCCCCGGGGCACTTGTGTGATAAATGGTGCTGTGCAAATTAAGATGCAACCAAGGGTCTCTTCAGTGTTTCTTGAATTAAGTTTATTATGTGTGGTAATTTGCTCCTAGAGGCTTTTGTTGTTATTTGTTGTAGTGACTGCGGCAGTAATGAGCCTGCTCCCAGCATAGCTTGGCACGTGCGGCATAGACGGTTTCTTAGCGTTTGGCAGGACTCCATGGTGTGCCCTGAACAAATGAATCAGCCTTTTGGGGGGATGGGGAAACTGAATCAGAGGGAGACTGTGGGTCTTGCTCACGATCCACAGTGATCCTGAGCTGGGGGAATACCGGAGAGTTCTGTGTTCTGTTCCTGACTGGGTTACTCCGTAGCCTGTGGAGTACCGAGTCCCATGTCACTCAGCCGTGAGAGCTCAGAGCTGGGAAGGGGGAGTGAAGGAACCGTTCACCGGGCGCCTGAGTCACACAGCAATCACATGAGGTGCTTTCCGAGGGACTCACATGTAACGCAGGAGTGGCTAATAATAGCTCCACAATCCAGGATTCTGATCCTATCTTAGGGCTGTCTGCTTTATTGTAATAAACACTTTATCTGGCAGCTACATTGACCCAAACCATTTGAGGAACTTAAAAAAAAAAAGTTTAGGGGGGAAAAAAAACCGTCAGAGTGATCCCAAAGCCAACACAGTAAAGCGTGACCACATCTGATTCTCATAAACAACCTCATAAGAGAAGCAGAGCAGGTGATATTTCTTCACGCGTCAGGGAGGTCATGGAACTTGCTGGGGTCACATAATAAATAGCAGACTGAGGATCAAACCCAGGTTTTCTGTTGGGCCACCACCTAAGACTGTCTTTAAGATTTGACATGAAATGTTAAATGTCACCTCGTGATTTCCTATTTTCAGCTCTGGTGCCTACCTCTGTTGTTGAACCTTCACATGTCAGACCTGGAAAGTTGCAGAAATTCCTGGCTGGGAAATGTAATGCAGGCCTGAGTTAAAGAGAGGAAGCCTTGGTTAGCAAGAAGAGCCTGGAAGACAGAGCCCAAAGTCCTTCCTTGGCCACTTTGTACTTTTATATTTACAGTTAGGTTACTTAGCTGCTTCATGCCCCAATTTCTTCATCTTTAAGATAGGATAATCATAGAAATTATTCATAGGATAGTTGTAAGGATGAAATGAGGCAGTATATATAAAGTGCTTAGTTCAGTGCCTTGCACACAGTAAATGTATTTAGTTTTTATTATTATGGTAAATACCGCACAGCTTGTAGAAACCGCAAAAAGTAATCTGCCTCTTGCTTTCTCCATACTTTCTTGTTGGAGAATTACAGGGAAATAATCTATCCATTCTTTAACTTCCTCCTCCTCCCCCTGCTTCTCCTCTCCCTCCTCCTCCTCTTTATCCCCTTCTTCTTCCACAGGTCAGCCTGGCTCAGAGCTTACGGTAAACACCAGGGACATTCATTTGGTTATGGCATTCGTTTGGTTCAGGGCCTCTTATATAATGTTCTGCCTTGTGACACAGACTTCGAAAAAGAATTGTTTCCAGGCCTCGAATTGGGAGCAAGGTTGGTATTCTTAGCCATCTGCAGCGAGGAATGAAGCTGATTTCCATCCATAGATCCAATGCTGGATGGCATTGTTTGTTAGATAAAATCGTGTCAATAGAACTCTCCTATACTGTTCCCCATGTGTCTCCCCCCCCATGTCAGGACCCGCAGGTGTCTGGCCTCCCCATGACCTGGCCTGACTGAACTCCTAGTAGGTACCTCATTCAGGGCCCACTGTCCCTATCTGGCTATCACCCCTTCCTGAACCCCGTTGCCTTACGCTTTCTAGGTGTCTGGTTACTCTGGTCAACTAATTGCATCTTAGGTATTAGTGGAAAGAATTCATGAATAAACAAATATTTTGAGGCAATATAATAAGCAGTACCAAGTCATTAACATCCCCCGCCTGGCCCAGGGCCTGCCATGAGGCAGCGACTCAATGAAAATTTGTGGAATAAATTATAAATGGCTTTGGGTGTAAAATCCATTTACTATTCTAACCATGTGTTTGAAGCCTAGCTCAGATACTGTTTCCTTTGTAAAGCTGTTCTCCTATCAAATATAAATTCTCCCACTTCTGTACTCTAATAGAACTTTATGAGAAAGTTGGTATATATAAAGTTTATATTATATTCTTTATTTAGGGAAAGAAAAAACCCAACCTTTCACTTTTAATTTTCTTAAGAACCATGTCAGGATTATCATATTCATTTTGTATTTGAAGAAGTAGAGGCTTACGGGGTAAGAAAAACCCTAAGTTTATGGTGTTCATAATTAGCAAAGCTGACCCCAAAACTTACTTTCAGCTACTGAATTATTTCTGTTGGAATGTATTATATAGGTGAATGTGTATTTTATTTAGTTGTGTGCATGGTTTCACCATGAGAATGGAAGCCCCTTTTAATCTAAGGACTGTCTCTGTCTCATATGTTTGCGGGTGACACCAGGGCTTCCCACATAAATGTTTGAAAGTAAATTGCCGATTTTAACAGGGTTCTTCAGTGCTCCAGTCAAAGGGGTGACCAATGACAGATTTTCATACAGAATCAGTGCAGAGAGACAAAAAGTTTCAGGAAGAAGACAAACCTCTCTCTCTATGTAAAGCTCCCTAATGGCCCTTCTTAACTTTTTAAGTTGGACTGTCGAGCGTACCCCTGTGGGTCCTCTTTCTGATGGTTTTATACCCTGCCTGTGGATCGTACCACTAAGTTTACCCGTTCTCATACCTGAAGTCACAGCTCTGACACATGGCACGGACTCGGGACAACACTGGTTGTCCAGCACCGCCATTCCCGGGCCAAGGTCCTCCAGGGCTAACTGAGATTCATCACTATTAATATCTGAGTTTCTATTAATACCCTCTTTTCACTGTGAGCTAATTTAAATCTTCTGTTCTCTCGGCTATTCTTAGCTAAATGTTCTTGGGCCTAGGCCTGGTTCCCAATTACAGATCATAACTCTCCATTTCAGTTTTTCATGTTTGCAGAAATAATAGGAATTCTGCCCCTGTTGATTCTCAGAGGGGAGGTGGGGCTCTGTTGGAATTTTGGGTAGGACAATTCTATGTTAACACAGATGCTCCCTGCATTGCTCGAGGTTAGTATCCTGTCCCCTGTCCTATAATGCCCATAGCGGTCCCCAGGCACTGTGACAGTTAACCCCTCACCAAGCACACACACATTTCCAAACCCTTGGAGAGTGGACAGTTCTACCACTGGTTGAAAGCCACTATAACCTGATGCCTGTTTCTGCCACCTTGATTCTTGTTGACTTGAGTCCCTCTCCAGGGCGGAGCTAGGAATGGGGATGTCACCCTCTACATTTTGAGAAAAGGCTTTCAGCTTCTCCAGAGCTGCTCTCTTTGTGGGAGGCAAATTAAGGCTCTGAAATAGGATCTCCTCAGGGACTGGGCTGCTGAGACCAGCCAAATGTCAGTGTTACTCCGGCAAGGCAGGTTTTAACCCCACATTGGGATGAGGGGGTAGCAGTAGATAGGGAATGGGGAGCGACTGTTAACGAGTGAATGAATGTGGGGTTTCTTTTGGGTAGAAGAGAATTAGGGCGCAATTAGGTGCTGGTGATGGTTGCACAACCTTCTAAATATAGTAAAAGCCTCTGAATTGTATGCTTTAGAGTGAATTTTATAGTATGTGAGTCACATCTTAATTTATCAAAAAAATGCTTGAGTTTGCCCTTCTTAGTATTTTCCCCACCTATCACCGAGTTTCTCAAGCTTGAAACTTAAAAAATCTTACAGTCACTTTGCCTTTCCCTTAGTTTCCATTCCTAATGGGTCCTAAGTCATTCTCAGTTCCTTTTCCGTTCTCTACCCCTGTTACTAATGACCCCACTCAAGTTCTCTTCCCTTGTCTGTACTTTTGTGACCATCTCAATTTCTTTTCTTGTCCCTAGAGCCTGCCCACCCTCATCATCCTTCCAGG
This sequence comes from Nasua narica, assembly GCA_028533885.1. Classification (NCBI taxonomy): domain Eukaryota; kingdom Metazoa; phylum Chordata; class Mammalia; order Carnivora; family Procyonidae; genus Nasua; species Nasua narica. The sequence goes on along the minus strand of CM052815.1, from coordinate 49,365,585 downwards.
ATACTTCTAATTATGTCTTCTGCAGCATTTTATTGTGAAATAATAATACACATAGACAAATACAGTACAATAAAGGAAACACTCATATTGCTACTACTCAGGTCAAAAAAATTGACAGCACCTCCTCATCATATTCTTCTTACTTCACGCCTCCCTCCCCTGCCAAATTATGACAACTTTTGTGCTTCTGTTGATAGCTTTACCTGAGTTTATGTATCCCTAAGCAGTAGGATTAGTTTTGTCCATTTTTGAACTTTATATAAATGAAGTCACATGTTCAGTCTTGCTTCCTTCTCTCAACTTTAAGATTGTTTCATGTCATTTTGTGTAGCTCAGTTCTATATTTTTTAAGTATCTATTTATTTATGTATTTATGTATGTATTTATTTATTTATTTTAGAGAGCACGTACAAGCAGAGGGAGGGGGCAAAAGGAGAGGGAGAGAATCCTGCTGAGCATGGAGCCAACATGGGGCTCCATCTTGTGACCCCGAGATCATGACCTGAGCTGAAACTAAGAGTTGGGCACTCAACAGACTGAGCCACCCAGGAACCCAACAGTTATATATATTTTTTAACTTAGATATGATCCTGTTTCTTCCAGTCTCCTAGATGGTAGGTCCATGCTGCATGATGTAGCAGTATTCGAGGCTTTCTGTGATCTGCCTCCCTAGCCTCATTTGCTATCACCTCTCCCCCTATATCGTTTCCTTGATTCACACAAAGAACTTGCTGTTCCCAGAAGATGTCATGTATTTCTGTGCTTCAGTGGGCTTAAAATCTGGAATTTTTTCCTACCCTCTCCTCTTAGCATATTTTGGGACTCCCTTCTCAAAGTACGATAAATCGGTCTCTTTCCTGTGTTCCATAATTCTTTACACCCTCCTCCCCTTTTAACACAAGATGCCTGAGGTAGAATAACAGATAATGGTTATTGACCATATAGAGTGAGCCAGGCGCTGAGATTGGATTGGTACTAAGTAGAAGCTCAATAAATGTTACTTTCTTCCCTGCTTTGTATTGTGGATGCTCAGCCCTCTAGTTGAATTCTTGGAAAGTGACAGCATTCTATCTTCATATGCACGATATAGGATATTGTAAACTACTTTCTCTACTCAAGGGAATACTTTTGAATCCTTTCCTAATGGTCAAATTTCTGGCTGATGTGAACAATCACTCAGGTATTTGGAAATTCCAAGAGGCTTTTGTGCCTAAAGAAGATGACGTCATCTATTTACAGTTTAACGTTTCATTTCAAAACTTTGAGAAGAAATTTTTATTGTACATTTAAACATTAGTTATTTACAAACCTCTTTAATTTCTCTTAATATAACCACAGCTATAAGCTTACTTTGGCTGTTTCTCTTAAATACTTCACAAACCTTAAATACTAGATAAAACATAGACAGCGGTCACAGATTTTATGTGTATATTTATGCTTAATATTATCTTAAAACATCAACACCTTGAGTTTAATTAATTTCATTATATTTCTACGTATTTGCACGCTCTCCTCTGTCATTGCTATGCTTATTTTGATATCTTCCCAAGATTTAAGTTATAATTTTGACTTCCCCAGGGAAATAATCTTTCCCAGAGAAATAACAAGAGAATAACCTGACCAAAATGAAAAGTGAAAAGAACACTTTTTGATATTGGCCAACTCCTGGTTTCCTGTGACAGACTAAGTTATCTTTGGTTGGGGCATGTGGTTTGGTCAGTATGTCAGTGTTGTAAACCTACCTCTGGTTATGAGATTGAACTTCTTTTTTCTAGATGAATTTCAGTGAGATTAATGCAACTTTAGCTAATGACTTTCATATATGTTTTGCTTTCTTACACTTTCATATCTCACCTTGAAATGAGGAATTTTTTAGTCTTTTGCTTGGCCAGAGTTCTAAAATACTATTTAGCGATTATGATGTCATGACCTGAATGTTATGTTATTCAGAACTTACTTATGCCTCAATAATATGTCATTATAATTAGTTATGTATGTATCTAGGACAGTGGTTTTCAAAGTGTGGAGTAGCAGCATCAGCTCCTTCTGGAGAGTTTTTATAAATGCAAATTCTCAGACCCCTGACTCCACATCTTCTAAGTCAGAAACTCCGGGAATAGGGCCCTACCATGTCCTGTAGCTAATGCTGATCCCTGTTTTGTTTTTCCTGATGGATGTTAAGGTTTGGGAAACACTGCTAGAAGTTAAAGAATTTGAGTTGAGAATATGAGTTGAAGAATATGAAGTTGAGAGAACATGAGTCCATGGAGTCAGCTGTCTTTTGCAGGGTGAAATATTATCTTGAAATATACTATTGCACCCTCATTCTACCTGGTCAGTGTGCCTGACCACCGGTGCTTTTTAACTGTTAATCCCCTCGCCTTTTGTTTGCTGTCTCTATGACCACCAGTGCTGATCAGTCGTTCCTGTGGTTTGTATGGTTTCTACTTTTTCTTGTACTTCTTACTAACTTGTAGTTTCCTATATTGACCCTTTCTCTTATGCACATAGAAACAGATATGCATCTATACTTTATATCACATATGTCCAATGTATTGACTCCCTTCTTATGAAACTCAGTAAAAATACCAAATAAATCCTATTATAGTTGCGTGTTTTTTATATTAAAAAAAAAAACCCTTGTATACTTATGCCTTTGAATATCATAAACTCCTGTTTTCACAGGCTCAACTTTTAGACTTAAAAGGTTACAACATTGGACATCACTTTAAATCTAATCCTTCTGATTTTCAGCAGTCCTTAACTTTTTTTCTCTGTACATGTTATTTTTTAAAGATTTGTTTATTTTAGAGAGAAAGACTGAGACAGAACAAGTGGGAGGGAGGGGCCGAGAGAGAATCCCAGGCAGACTCTGCGCTGAATGTGGAGCCCAATGTGGGGCTTAATCCCATGACCCCGAGATCGTGACCTGAGCCGAAATCAAGAGTCAGATGCTCAACTGACTGAGCCAGCCAGGCATCCCTCTCTGCACATTTTAAAGCAGCCCTTGCTTTTATTATTCAATGAACAGCGCATATAGACCTATTTCTTTTTTTATTCCACAATATGGAATCAACTCCCCTCCAAAGTGTTGCGATGGCTTTGGCAGAGAATACTACTCGGGACCCCCATCAAGGACCGCAGGTGCACACAGGAGGTGGTGGTGTTCCCAAGCACCGCTGGCATGAGCCACTCCCGGTGACTGAGTCGGAAAGTTAATTTTTTTCAAAGTGAAGAGTTGATATATGGGTGCTAGAACTGATTTTCCTTAAGAGTGTGTGGTTGTATTGACCCTCCTTTACACAGATATCAGGCAGTATTTTTGGTTATCTACTATGGTCTCTGCACTAAATTCTGCCCAAATACAGGGTTGATTAGAGGCACATGTTCCAAACATTGAGAAGATAAAGTTTTTATTTGTACGTGATGCTTTTTAAAAAACACATATATCTTGTCTTACTGTTTCCTCTTTCTAACCCTGTGAGGTAGGTGGAATTTGCTCCGTTTTACAGATACGCAAACCAAGGCTTACAGAGGGTTAAGTGACTCATTAGGGTCACACAGCTAGTAAGTGATATCTGGGATTTGAACCATAGCTTCGAATTCTAAATCCTGCTTATTTTCCATTGTACCATGCATTACCATGCATCTTTTCCGCCTCTTGTTCTCAAGGAGCTTACAAAACACTGGTGCATCTGAAATAACATAAATACCATTCAAAATGAAACTTGAAGCTCTAAGTGAAGAAGTGCTTACACATGAAATCTCTACTGATAATCCTTTTAGAGAAATTTCCCATTCTAATTTTGCTCTACATTAATTTTTTAAGAAAGCTTATAGGTTTGGATTTGGATGGGATTGATTAATGCAGATTAATAAATCATGTCCTGACTTTCCGAAAGCTCAGTTCAGGATACAGTATAGTAAAGTGGAAGGCTCTAACAAAAATAAAATACGAAATTTCTAAGTGTAAGTCAGGCATAGTGAAGAGGTATATATTTAATATAGGGGTATGCCTTCTAGATATCAAACTGCCGGAATCAATTCTTTATTTTTGACTGCTGCAAGGTGACATTTTTTAATCAGAAAAGGATTAAGGTCAGAAATGGTTGGTTTCAGTCAGAGAGTTTTATTTACAAAGTCACAGAGGGTTGAGCCTGGGAGATACTTGACTTTTCTTTGATACTTGACTTTTCTTTGATGTATATCTCCCCAGTTGGAATCTGTAAACTTTTGCTCTGAAGTCATGGAAGAAATTGGGACATTAGGGAAGTTTCTAGGACCCCAAAGGGCACTGTGACACAGAGTCAGGGTGCCACAAGATGGAAAAATTATCTAAAAACTGAGTCCCTAGTCTGGTATTTATTCAGCTTTATTGTTCACTCAAAGGTGTAGAGGGTGCCTAAAATTAAGAGGATTAGGTGGTTTTTACTTCTTAAGATAGAAGGTCCTGGTGCTTCTATTTCCTGAAGTGGTCAGTACCTAACTCCACAGAGACAACTCTAAATCAGCTAAGCGGCCGCCATTAGACTATACAGTTATCAGGCAGGCTTTGGGGCCCCCAGAGCCCTAGTGTGCCACTTCCCCTTCTCTGTCAGATCTGCTGTTCCACATTCAGGATTCATTCCTATCTTCAACCCCTGTCTCCAATCTGGGATCATTCTAAAGTGAATATAAATCATTATAGACCACTGCTAGGGAAATTTTGGAAACTTAAAAGATAGGTTGTATATGTATATCAAATCACCACAGTGTACTTTGAATATCTTGCAATTTTTTATGTCATTTATACCTCAGTAAAGCTGAAAAAATAAACTTCTCCAAATTTAAAAAAAAGGTATATAAAATGTAAATGTATATAAATGTAAAAATCTTATGCATTTTAGAATAAAAAACTTTGAGTCCTATCTTTAAAATAAAATTACTGGTATAATGATCCACGGCATGGCAAAAAGGAGACTTGGATTCCTGTTCCAGCTCTGTATGGAACTTCCATGTGTGAGGTTAGGTCATTACTTTTTTCTAGATGAATGTCCTTTGATCTGCAAAATGATGGTGCTAATCCCGTTCTTACCTTTTCATAAAACAATTTCAAAAATACAAAAAAAATAGATTTATACTCTGATAGCCTATCAGTACTGGGTCTTCAGCCAGCATTCTGTTTAGCCAGTTGCTTTGTGAAGGGGAAGGTGGGCTTGGTCCCTGCCCTTCCAGAGAGTCCCCTCCCCAAATGCATTTAAATAGACTCTTGAAGGATTAGTAGTATTGGACAGAAACATCTCAAAGGCACCAATTACAGGGCTTCTGGATTGAAGCACATAATTCTGCCTGGAGTCTAGGATGTTGGTGCAAGTAAGAATAAGAATAGAGGGAATGGTGTAGAAGGCGATTACAGGAAGCAGCTTGGGGCCAAATGAAAGAGAGTCCAAAAATAAATGAGTGAATGAGTGAATGAATGAATGAATGAATGAATGAAAGAGAGTCCAGGCATGAGTTTGAACTTCATACTGCAGGCCAGTGCCTCCCAAGCTTTTTCATATCATATTTTAAATCTTTATATATATTTATATAGAGATATATTCACACACACACACGCACACACATATATTTCATTGTCATGCTTCAGGTAGCTGGTGGCCAGAGATGACTGGTCCCAAGGTGACTTGAGCTTTCCTTAGGGCTGAAATAATCAAAACCATTCAATAATTTGGCACACTCTCATTGGTTGAAAGTGCTGTTAGACTATGAAGAGCTTAGTAAACAGACGAGGAAAATTCTTCCTTCTTCCACCTCTCCAGAGTCCCAGATTGTGAAGGGACTTCAGCTCTTTTGATTCATGAGCTGGGATTGGATCTCTGTAGAAGTAGAGTTGATCAAAAATGGATCAACCCATCACTACCAATTTTATAGGCTGTAAAAGATAATAGATCAGTAGTTTTCAGGGTCTGGGAAGGAGGGAGAATAGATAGTGATTGCTAAGAGAGACAGGATTTCTTTTGGGGGTGATGAAAATGTTCTGGAATTAGATAGTAGTGACGGTTGTACAACCTTGGGAATATACGAAAAAACATTGAACTTTATACTTTAAAAGGGTATAAAGGGTATAAAAGGGTATACTTTAAAAGGGTGAATTTTATGGCAGGTGAATTGTATCTCAATTTTTTTAAAGGATAAAATAAGAATATTATGAACAACTTTATCTGAGTAAATTTGATAATTTATATGCAATTGACAAATTCCATGAAAGACAAAACTGACACAGAGGAAAGTAAAAATTGCAATAGCCCTTATATCTTTTAAATAACTTAAATTCTAATTAAAAACCTCCCCCAAAGAGAACTCCAAGCCTAATGGCTTCTCTGGTAAATTCTGTGAACATTTAAGGAAGAAATGATGCCACATCATTTTTCTCTAAATTGATCCCTAGATTTAATACAAGCCCAGTCAAATTCCATACTTGGAATGTTTTTTGTTTTTGTTTTTGTAGAAATTAACAAGCTAAAAATTGTATGGAAATGCAAAGAAACTAAAATAGCCAAAACAATTTTGAAAAAGAGCAAAGTTGGAGGACTCACATTACCTGATTTCAAGACTAACTATAAACTAGTAATGAAGACTGTATGGTATTGGTATAAGTGTGTGTGTGTGTGTGTGTGTGTGTATGGAGAGAGAGAGATAAATTGAACATAACAGAGAATACAGAAATAGACAAATAGACTTACAGATATTTGGTCATTCATTTGCAACAACAATCTCCTATGGAAAATCTCCTATGGAAAAGATCTTTTTGGGAGAACACTACTGGAACAGCTGGATATGAAAAACATGAATCATGATATTCACCTCACAGCCTGCACCAAGATGGATCATAGACCTAAACATAAAACTGAAACTAAAAAACTTCTAAGAGAAAATATTTTTTTAAAGATTTTATTTATTTATTTGACAGAGAGATCACAAGTAGGCAGAGAGGAAGAAACAGGCTCCCTGCTGAGCAGAGAGCCTGATGTGGGGCTCGATCCCAGGACCCTGAGATCATGACCTGAGCCGAAGGCAGAGGCTTTAACCCACTGAGCCACCCAGGTGCCCCTAAGAGAAAATATTTTTGACAGCATTTTTTTAGATACAAAATAGAAGACAGAAAAAAAAAAGCCTGAGCTTGATTTCTTCAAAATTAAAGATATTTGCTCTTAAGAGATACCATTTGAAAAATGAAAAAGCAAGCCACAGACTGGGAGAAGTATTCTTATACTTCTCCCATATTTATGACAAAGCACTGTACCCAGAAATATATATAAAGGACTCCTAGTATTTTCAGTAATAAAGCAAAAATGAACAAAAAACTCTCAACTTAAAAATGGACAAAAGATTTGAACAGACACATCACAAAAGAAGATCAACGACAATAAACACATGGAAAGTTGCTCGACATCATTAGTCATCAGGGAAATGTAAATTAAAAACATAGTGAGGTACCACTGCACACCCACTAGATTAGTTATAATGGCTGTGTTTTTGGAGAAACTGGAATTCTCATAAATTGCTGGTGGGAACACAAAAATTGACAGCCCACTTTGGAAAACAGTGTGGCCGTTTTCCTGGAACAGCAGGTATACACTTAGCGTGTGACCCAGGTGTTTACCTAACAGAAATTAATACATGTTCGGAAAAAGACATGTATGTGAATATTCATGACTGCTTTATTCATAATAGGCCCGAACAGGAAGCAGCCTAATTGTCCATCAATAGGTGAATGGATAAAAAGATTATGGTACCTTCATAAAATGGCATGCTATCAGTAATTTAAAAACTCACGCAATGCAGCAATACAGATGAATCATAAAACTTTGTATTGTAAGAATCCAGCCACAAAAGAATATATGCTATGTGATTTCATTTCTGTGATACTCTTGAAAAGACCAGTCTAATTATAGTGATAGAAAGTAGATCAGTGGTTGCCTAGGGCTGGGATGGGGAGGAGAGATTAACCTAGAAATGGCACAAGGGGACCCTTTAGGGTGTTGGATCTATTCTGTCTTGATTGTGGTGGTGGTTATAGAGTATGTACAGTTGTCAAAGCTCATATACCTGAACTTTTAAAATGGGTGAATTTTATTATATATAAATTATACCTCTGTAACGTCGATTTCAAAAAAACACGGGGTGGGGGGGGAAGGCATTAGCCCAGAGGTCATTCTACTAATGGTGTATAAAGACATAAATTAAATGAAACCTTTAGGGAACCTGGGTAGCTTAGTTAAGCGTCCGACTCTTGGTTACAGCTCAGGTCATGATCTCATGGGTCATGAGATCGAGCCCTATGTCAGGCTCCGCACTCAGCAGTAATCTGCTTGAAGGGTCTTTCCCTCTACTCCTCCCCCTACTCATATGCGTGCTCACTCTCTCAAAGAAAATAAATTTTTAAAAAAAGAAGGGAGGGAGGGAAGGAGAAAGAAAGAAAGAGAAGAAAGGAAAGGAAAGGGAAAGAAAGGAAGGAAAGGTAAGGAAAGGAAAGGGATAAACCCGTTAAAATAGATCATATAGAGCCCATGGAATAGTGTCTGCATTGGAATGTGTTTCAGGTACACATACTTCAGGCAGCAGGATTGATGTAAATGAGGGCTCCCAAAAGGCAGGCAGGGCATTTATTTGATCACCTGAGTAAATCTTCACAATTAGATTCAGTTTCTTCTTCCATCCTTTGAATTACTTCCCTGCATTTATACTGAATGGTGTTCAATGAACCCCATGTTCATTCTGTACCTTAGAAAAGCTTTTCACAGTATTCACTCATGACCAGCAAATTCCAGAAAGCACTAGATCCTTTGCTCTTCTTCATGTATATCTACAGTCTGAGAACCTTCGGAAAAGTATGTCTAGTACGGTGGGGCAGGAAGCTCTGCCTGACGTTGCCAATCCTTTGCCTTTTCCTGTGGCTTAAAATGTCAAAACCATGAACCATAGCAGTAGTGTTCTCCCCCAGACCCGGGTTCGCATGCCCAGTTAACAGACCAGAGTTGGAAGTACAGCCCACATCTCCATGATTCACTTATTCTTCCAGTGCGACTCACTAAATTGTAACCATATCTTATCAACCATCGTTAATAATGTAGTTCTGTGTTTCTCCAAATGGGATTCTTGGACACTCTGTAGTATCCCTGGACCCCACACCAGACTAAGTGAGTCTTGGTCTCAGTCTCAGTCTCTCTTGGGCCCGGGACCTGGGAATACCTGCATTAGAAAGTGTATTTTGGATATTCTGATAACACTCAGGGTTTGAGGACCGCTGTTGAAGCAAGGAAGCTACAGAATCATACTTTAAGAAAGAATGAAACCAGGGCTTTCGGGAAGCCAAAGCCCAGGAGTCTTCTATTCTCCCATTCCTTGAAGTGGAGTAGTCTGATGAGAGAAGTCTTTGTCCTAGAGGAAAGGAAACAGTTTATATTGATGGGAATTGTTTGTCGATCTTTCCTCCAACTTTGCCCTGTTTTTTTCTGGTAACCTTTACTTAATTCAGAGCTTTAAATACGACTTAGATCAGAGCATTCAAGGACATGAAAGGGAGGTTCCTCAATGGAATGACCTTTGTTTCTCCAAAACACAAGAGGTTGGCAACAGCTCATTTGTTGTTTTGTCGATGGGAGAGGTAATTCCACTAATGGATTCCCTGAGTCCTCTGCAGAAAAAATTGACCTGGTCTTTGGGGAATCAATCTCATAGAATTTAGTCAATGTAATCACTCATACAAGGCTCTTTGGTTTCCCAGATGTGACCCTCTTTCTCTCACACATGTCAAACTCATTTTACTCCTTTGTTTTTGATGCATTCAAGGCCAAGAATGGGCAGAGTGCACTGATAGGCTTGTCAGACAGATGTGGCTCTGGTTCTCACCCTAAGTCATGACACAGTCCAACTACTTGCTCAGGTGGGAAATCTTGGGAGTCTGTCCTTACTCTTCCTTCTCCCATATTTATCTCACATCCTCCCATATCCCCCATCTTGCCAAGCTGGTCATTTACTCCCCCATGTTGCCAAGCTGGTCGTATACTCTGAAATGTATCTTGGATATATATGTCCTTTGCCACTGGTCCAAATCGCTGTTATTTCTTGAGCACCTCTCTGTCTGGCCTCCCTGCTCATGCTCTTTGCCGTCTTCACTCCATTTACCACAAGCTAAAGTGATCTTTAGGAAATGTAAATATGAAAAAGAATGTAAAACCATTCAGTGGTCTCATGTTCTACTTTTTTAAAAAATACCTAAGTGTATAGATTAAAATGTGAAAGTGCCCTTATTTCGTTTCTCTTATATACCCACTCTCCTCCCCAAGGAACCACTGGTACCACTTTGGAATGCTTTTCCAAGCATTTTCAAAACACCGGAGTGTGTGTGTACACATATGTATACTGTATGTACACCTATGTGTGTGGTGATGTGCATACATATGTGTCCATAAATAGAATCATCCTACATTGTTCTTGAGCTTGTTTCTTCAGTTGCTGATATATCGATATATATATTTATCCCTGATATGTTGGGATCTTGTTCTATGTAAGATAAAATATAAACTTCATTAAATGACCTACAAGACACCACCATCATCTATCAGTGCCTTTCCCTCTTGCTACCTTCCACTCTGCTTCAGCCATGACCCCCCTTGTTGGGTCCTTCCATGAGCCAAGCTTTATTTCTCCTCAGGGCCTTTGGCTGCTCACCTGGAGACATGACAGTGGTTCCCACGTGGTGGACTGAGTCCTTGAAAACATACACTTACCCAATTCACTTATGCACTGAATTTATTAAGTATTCATACTTTTTTAAAATGTAGACTTTGTAATCAATAAAATAATTAGGTTAATGAATTGATAGTTTTTATTTATTGGCTAATAAGTACTATAAATCGTTTTGTTCTGTGAGGGGATTCTCAAATTTTAAATTTTTTAAAAAATTTTTTAAATTTTATTTTTTTTGTATTTTAAATAATATATTAATACTTGATACTAAGAATGATTGACCTATACACCAAAAGTAATATAACATTGAGTGTCAACTACAACTTTAAGTGATTGACCTACAGAAAAAATAACAACATAAAACTCAGCATGTGACGCTCTTAAAATCATCTCAGACCACTTTTCCAGCCTTCCTCTCAGTGATTTCCTTTCCACGTAGTTTTTCATCTTCCTTACTTCAGCTTTACCAAACTTAGCTTTATTATTTGAACACACCAAGCTTTCCCATATATAGTCATTCCTCCTAATCACAGATGTCAGATTCTGCATTTGCAAAATCACCTACTTGCTAAACGTGATTTATGGACCCCCTCCCCCGAAGCAAAACTCACAGTGCTTTCTTACATGGCCAGTCACAGACGAACATGTGCGTGGCACAGTCCCTCACACACACACTCCCAGGGAAGGTAGAACAAAGTGATGCCCTGTCTTCCTGCTTCAGCTCTCCTGCTGTAAACTAGTGTTCTTTTCTCCATCTGTTTAATGCCATGTTTGTCACATTTTTGTACTTTTTATTCTTGGTTTTGCTGTTTAAAAAGTCTCCAGAGCAGAGTGCTAGAGTGCTTTCCAAAGCTCAGGAAAATTGTGCTGTGCCTACAGAGAAAACAGGCACGTTTACAAGCTTTGTTCAGACTTGAGTTACAGTGCTGTTGACTAAATTCAAGGTTAGTGAGTCAACAATATCTGTTAAATAAGGAGTCTTTAAACACAAACATGAATGAAATGAGATTGTTATCAATTAACAAAAATATTGTGACCGTGGGCTTGCAGGAACCAACACTGTTTCTTCAACTGGCAAAAACTCCTCTCATCCTCCAAGACCCAACCGAAATGGTTGCTTGTGCTCTGCAGCTTTCTCTGACTCATCCCAGGAGGAGTGGTTCTCTCTTCACAACGACTAGTGGAGCTGTGACCTCAGGGAACCGAGTTACCTGTGTCCTGACCATAGATCGTGAGGTCCTAAAGGACCTGGTACTGATAGGTTGGATAAATGGCAACTGAATGATTGGAAGGAGGTGGGGAACTAAAAAGGAATGGAAAAGGAATGGGAAGTGAAGGTGGTGGATTGAATAACGAATATGGTAAGAGCCTCTGGACAGGACCTGGGAGTTTCTCTTGTGGTAGCGAACAATTCCAGGTCTCAGTACGGGACGTGTGCTTAAAACCTGTGTTGACTAGTGACCTCAAGTTGCCTTTAATGAGAAAAGAGTTTAAGTCACCTAAGACAAAAAGGGGAAAACCTGGCTCCAGGATCAGCCTGGTTGTAGGACTCACATTGCATCAGGATCTGTCTTTCTAACTCAACCCTGTCTGGGTTAGCTGTCCTCAGACTCCAGCTGGTGGTCACTACAACTTCAGGCTCATTTCTTTATAACTTTCTGTCCACTGAAAGAGAGAGCCCACTTTGAGTAAGAGAAACTGGAGTCCTAGAGTGGAATCTTACTGATTCTGCAAGCTGGCTTTGATCCTATGCCCATTGTCGAACCAAGCATTACTTAGCCTAGTCTAGGATCCCGTGATTTCTACCCCCTGAAGCCTAGGGTGGGAGGCAGTTTCACATAAAAGATCACATAGAAGTGATCCTTTGTGTTTACGGTTTCTGTGCCCCATCTCACCCAGGATGGAGATGGTTAGAATCCTGAAAGTGTTACATTAGCAGGTCATCTGACTAAAAGGTTTTGTTTGTTTTTTACCAAAGAGGAACAAAGAGATTTTTTTTTTTTTTGTATACTTTCATTGAATAGTTCTAAAGTACATAACATGTACCAAGTACTTTGCTAAATGCTGGTGGTAAAAGCTCCCTGACCTCACAATGTAACAGTCTTGTGGTGAGATAAGGTTTATGCTCTCTCCTAGGAACAAAGAATGTTCACTGGAATCAGAGGAAAACTTTATTACTCAGATGAATGAGTCACGAGCATGTAATTATGCTGCCCTCTCCTAGGGTATTTGGATTTGAGAAGTGGAAATAATTCTGGACTAGGAGCTGACACCTGCATTCTAATCCCTGTATTGCTGTTGCCAACTGTGAACTTGACCATTCATAGATGCTCTGGCCAGCGTGTCTCACTCAAATTGTAGTCAGCACTTACCTGTTTTAGTTTCTCAAGTTCGTTCTTTCTGGACCTCAGCTCTGAACTGCCAGAAGACCTGGAGTTGTGATCTCTGCCAATTGTTTAGCCTCAGTGAAACTCATTTTGCTCATCTCTAAAAGGGGGATGATAGGGGCGCCTGGATGGCTCAGTCATTAAGTGGCTGCCTTATGCTCAGGTTATGATCCCTTCGTCCTGGGATCGAGCTCTGCACGGAGCTCCCTGCTCCAGCAAGCCTGCTTCTCCCTCTCCCTCATGCCGGCTGCTCCCCCTGCTGTGCGCTCGCTCTCTCGCTCTCTCTCTCTCTCTCTCTCTCCCTCCCTCCCTCCCTCTCTCTCTCTCTCTCTCTCTGTTAAATAAATAAATAAAAATTTTTAAAGGGGGATCATATTTGCCTTGCAGCGTTGGTTTGGATTACAATGCAATAATGGGTAGAAAGCACACAACATGTAGCAGGAGCTCAGCAAGCGCCATTTTTCTTCCCTCCCTCGGAGTAGAGAGTCCCTGTGGTCGAGAGTAGTTGAAGGGTTCCAAGAGTGAGAATAGCAAGAAGCCCTTCCTCACTCAGGAAATGTTCCTCCAGAAATATGTGGCCGTTACGTGATCGGCGGGACTCTCTCATTGTTTGTTCTCAACGGTTACGGGACATAAGTACTTCATGCTGTGGTGTATGGGGATAAGGCTGTGCCTCACGTACTCACCCGTCAAGTCCAGTTCTTCCCCGGCTTTGTGATCATTGGAGCTGGAGTTTCACTAAAAGAAAGGGGAGTGTGAGCATGTGTGTGTGGGCGTTTGTGACACGGATGAATTTTTTTTACCTATAAAGTGAAGAACTTTTGGAAGATGCAGATATTATGTTTTTAATACCCCTGACTGACAAGTTTAGTCCGTTGATACCATCCAGTAACCTCAGATTCTGGGGTTATAGTATAACTAACTAGAATCCTCACTTGATGGGATTCTCCTAATTTATTGGCAGTTTTTGACTCTGCCCTCATCCGAAAGAGGGAAGTTCAAAGGACACACCCATTTCTAGGAGTTACACAAAACCCTCTTCCAAGAAACGTCTTGACCTTTCTACAATTTTAACCACAAGGCATGTGAGATTTGGTATCTAGAAAGATGATATGAGGCTCTAAGTCCTTAGTCACCAAAGAAAAGTTCTGTTATCTTTGGTATAATACCTAAGGCAGGGCAGAAGATTCTGGAATTTTAGAAATATTTTCAACTGTTTAGGCTGAAAGCACAAGGGGGTTCTATTTAATAGTAGGTTATGTAGAAGCACACATCCCTCTATTTTAAGAATCTGAATTATCTGATTGAATGAGGTGTTACCATATTAGGTTGTCTTGGTTAAAAATACTTAAGACTCTCAAAATTGGAAGAGGCCTTCACCCCTTGCCTGTCTACTGATCCCCTGCTTGAGCCCCCTTTCAGTCTCTCTCCCCAGCCCTAGCCTAAGCCAAAGGTCAGCAAACAGATCTTGCCCAAACCTCTCTTGCTCTACGTAGTTTTAAACACAGCCATTCTCGTGTGCTTACAAGTTATCTATGGCTTCTTTCTGCCGCTACGGCAGGAGTTGTGACAGACTGCACGGCCTGCAAAGCCAAAAATATTTACTCTCTGCACTTCACAGAACAAGTTTGCTGACCCACGGCCCGGGCCATCTCCTCTCCAATGTCTCCAGGGCTAAGTAGTTCTCCAGTTTCCAAGGGCCCTGCTGTGGACCCCTCCTTCAGAAAATTCTTACTTACACGGAGCCAAAATCTGATTTTCTGTGTAGCATGCGCCTGCGGGCACTAGCTCAACTTTAGTATGTGGGATCACCCAAAATAAAGCAAATTGCTCTTCCACGTGTCAGCCCCTTACATCTTAGAACGCTGCAATCACGACTCCAGGCAGAACCTCACTGAATCCCAGTACCATAGGATCTCAAGGCCCCTCATCCCTTGAGAACCAAGCACAGCATCCTGTGTGTAATGGCCAGGGTACAGCTAACCTGGGGCCCCCCGGAGTTTTCTAGGTGCCAAGAGCAATAAGAAGATGTCATGGCCTCATTCTACATGCTGCTTTGGACTCTAACGTAAGGAACAGAGACAGGTTCCTGTGGAACAGGCACTCCTCTCAGCCTCGAGGAGTGATGCAATTTCCAGGTCCTGTGTACCCACAGTACATGTCTGTGGTCTGAATGGTTGTGAAATGGTTTGTTTTTTTGACGGGATTTGGGTACAAAAGGAAAACAGTCATTTCTGTTTCATCAGAGAAGATGGTGGTGTTCTCTTCATCACAAACACAAATGGAAGGTTCTTTCTTGAGAATAGGCCCGTCTACCATGTACTTCTTTAGGCCCCATTGTTGAATAAAGTGATTTATGTTGTCTTTTCCTTTCTGTCTCTTTGCCATCTTCTCCCACCATTGCGGATCACTGCGACAGCTTTCTAAATAATTTTATCGGCCTCTTCTTTTTCCTTTCTCTGGTTTGTTGTCATCATTCTGCCAGATAACATCATGGCAACAACAGCCCTGTCCCTGCTGATCTGTACTCTTCAGTGGCTCCCTATTACCAATAAAAGAAAGGCAAAATTTCTTAGGGTGGTGTCCAAGGCTTTCCAGAACCACCAAGCTCTTCCTTTTCTCCTTTTCCACATTTAAAAGAGATTATTCCATACTCTGTAAACTTGTCTTACATTTTCCCAAACCCGGGCCTTGGTCATAGTGTGGACTCTATAAGAAATATCAATTTCTCCTTCCTTCATATATCAAACCCTATCTTCTTCATTGTTCATATTCATTCATATTTCTTGTTCTCTCTCCCTGCCCCCTCCCAGTTTGATTTCCCTGCTTCAGTGGCCTAACAATATATTGTGTCTCTTTTTATGTTACTTATACAAATTTGCTTTTTTTTTTTTTAATTAAGTACGCTCCACACCCAGTGTAGACTTTGAACTCACGACCCTGAGATCGAGTGTTGCATATTCGGTTCACGGAGTGAGCCAGGCGCCCCAAAATTTGTTTTTTATTTTAGGGACATGTGTTCATGTCTTTTGTTCTGGCAACATTGTAAACTTATAAAGTGCTTGAAAGGAGTGGTTAGATCTTGCCTCTTCGCTATATTCCTCAGAACACTGAGCAGAACTTGTGCTCGTTTTCCTGAATACTGTGAAAGGAGCTTGTTGATTTGGCCTGAGCAGTGAAGCAGCAGGAAGAACCGAGTGAAAGTTGATGATTTTGAGCTTGAGAAACTGGAAGAGTAGTCATACCTTTGACCAAAAGAGGCAGGACTTGGAGGGGTTGCTGATGTGCGGCCCAGGGCGTTAAAGGAGGGAAAAAATGCTGGCTTCTTAATGATGATCACGTAGAAAGAACAATGAATGGGAAGTGTGGGGATCTTCTGTAATGAGAACTCTCTTGCCAATGTCATGACCTGGGAGTCTCCTTGGACTGCTGTAGACTCAAGAGCTATGTACTTGCCCCTATCATGGCGAGTCTGGTTCTCGGTGCTTTTAGATTTTTAAACCTTACTTATTACCCTAGGTATCAATTTTAGTGTTGTATTTTCCCAATTTCATATGTGTAGTTATTGAGGCTTAGGAGAGTTAAAAAAATTTGTCCAAGTTTATAGACCAAGAACTAGGACTGTAACTTGGGTCTTTTCCCTCTGATCTGAAGCCTTTCTCATCCCACTCTGCAGCAGCTCCCTCATTCTGCTCTCCTCATTTCTCTGCATTTGTGTCCCTTTCTTTGAGTTCTCGTTGATTTGAATTTAATGGTGTTTCTTCTGCCTGGCTGGGTTACACCAGGAATTAGGCAGAATGTGATAGCTTTTAAATCTTTATATTGTCTACTTGACATTTTTAAGTGACTTCATATAGTTTATTATCGAAAATGGGGAAAACAGTTTCATGATGAGATATTTAAGCTTAAATAGGTATACTTGTGTTTTAATGAAATTTAGCTCTTTTGTGTAATTCTATAAATAAGAGTACTTAGGCACCAAAGGAAGGCCCTGTGTGAGGATCTGGAGAAGAGGAAGACCAGATACTCTATTCTGAAAGAGCTCTAGATGTTGGAACCTTGGGTGAAGAATGATCAAAAATGGTAACATTACAGGGTCACATTGAAATATAAGCAAAACTTTGGAGAACTTAGAAGAGAAGGAAGATTGGGAGGCTTTTCAGATAGGAGGAAATTGAGAGCGTGGAGGTAGAAAAGTATGTTTCGGGAACAGTGAAAAATCAACTTGGTTTGAGCAGTTACAGTGTGTGTGTGTGTGTGTGTATATATACACACACACATATAAATGTATGTGTGTATATAGCAATATAAATAAAGGAGTAGACATGAGATGGAAAAGCAGGTTTGAGCTAAATTGTAAAGGCCCTAAAACTGAGCCACAGAACCCAAGAGTACATCAATAGATGGAATGGATAAACACAATGTGACATATGCACACGACGGAATATTATTCAGCCTTAAAAGGGAATGAAGTTCTGACACATACTACAACATGGATTAACGTTGAAGACCTCGTGCCAAGTGAAATAAGCCAGTCACAAGAGGCAAGTTTTGTATATAAGTAGTTATATAAATATAACTATATAAGTAGTTAAACCTACCTATATAAACCACCTATATAAGTAGTTAAAATCATAGAGACGGAAAGTTTAATGGTGGTTTTTAGGGACTTGATCGAGTGGGGAATAGGGAGTTAGTGTTTAATGGAACCAGAATTTCAGTTGAGGAAGATGAAAAAGTTCTGGGGAAGGATGGTGTTAATGGCTCTACAACACTGTGAATGTACTTAATGCCACACTTGAAGTAGGTAAAATGGTAGGTGTTATGTTCAATATATTTTACCACATTGAAAATAAAATTTAAAATTTTTAATTTAAAAAAACCCTAAGCCATACCAATTGAACTTTGCTGTGCAGATGATGGAGAGTCATGAAAATTTTGGGTAGTAGAAGCAGTAACAGGATTAGAATTTTGTTCTGATTAAACTTGAACGCATTGGTAAGTATTTAATTAGAACAACTGGTTAGGAAATTATGACAATAACCCAGACTACACACATTACGCACTTAAAATAGAGCCGAAAAGCAAGCATGATATGGTACATATAGTTTAGTGTATATATGTACCTAATTACCAGGAGTAGAATTGTGGGGTCCTGGGGTATATGTTCCGCTTTAGTAGACACTGCCATGGTTTCCCATTGTGTTTATACCAATTTACACTCATGCTAAGAGGGTATGAGAGTTTCTCTTTCTTCATATTCTTCCCAGGGCTTATGATTATTAGTCTTTGTTGTTATAACCATTCTGGTGGTTAATTTGCATTTTCCCAATGACTAATGAAATCAAGATCTTTTTATATGCTTATTGCCTTTTGGATGTCTTTTGTATAGTGGCTATTCAGATCTTTTGCCAATTTTTCTATCAAGTGGTCTTTCTCTTGCTAATATGTAGGAGGTTGGTCTGTTTAATAAATATATTTGTTCTGAGTATGAGTCCTTCATTGAATATATGTACTGCAGGTATCTCCTCTTACTCACTTGGCGTTTCCTCCTCTTGATGGTGCCAGACGCTATGTTTAAGGTAGTACCATCGATTACTTCTTCTCTTGTGTTAGCAAGTTGTGAGTACTCAGGAAAGCTTTGCCTATCCCAAAGTCATGAAGACATTTTCCTCTAAATGCTCTATTGCTACATCTTTCACATTTGGATTTATAATGATCTGAAATTAGTTTTCACATATGGCATGAAATAAGAATTAATCATCTTTCCCTATAGTTATCAAATGACCTGTCACCATTTTTTAAAAAGATCATTCTTTTCTCTGTAGCAGTATCACATTTTCATAAATCTAATGACAGAGGATGTATAGATCTGTTCCTGAATTCTTCTGTTCCATTTGCCTATTCGTCTCTCTTTCAGGCTCTCTTTTAGTCTTCTAAATAGAGAAGGCTTTCCTCCCAGTGGTTACCTTTGTTATACCCACCTAGCCCTGGAAATGGAAAGTAGAATGCATTCGTTATTTATCGCAGCATAACAAATGGCTTAAAACAACAATAAATACTTATTATTTTGTATGGTTTCAGTGGATCAGGAATTCAGGAGCACTTTGACTTTTGGTGGATTTGGCTCGGGGTCTGTCATGAAATTGTAGTCAGAAAGTTGCTTATAGCTGTAGGCATCTGAAGGCTAGTCTAAGAAGGACTCGTTTACGAGGCTGGCAGGAGACCATATTTCCTCACCATGTGCACTCCTCCTCAGTACTGCTTGAGTGTCCTTACAACATGACAGCTGATCCAAAGGAGAACAGGAAAGAAGCCGTCATGTCTTTACTTACTTAGCCTTCAAAGTCACACACTGTCATTTATGTAATATCCTGTTGGTCATCCTTCCTTATTCAGCGTGGGAGGGGGACCACATGAGGTTGTACCAAGAAGTGAGACACACTGGGCTCTTTCTTGGAGACTGGCTGCTACACAGAAAAACAAGAGAAGATAGTTGGCATCTTGTGTGTATTTTTATTGTGTATCTGGGAACTTTTATTCTCTAAGGCCGAGAATCATGCCTTGTCTTTACAGTACAAGAATCCCTAGGGCTGGTATGTAGTTGGGAAGGTTAAGAAATACCAGTGACTCTTTGTCTACTCCATTTTGTGTGCTGCTGCTCAGAAGCCTGAACTTGGAAGTTCATTCATATTTTCCCATTGTGATTTCCTAAGGTCCTCTCCCCATGTCTGAGTGGGAAAGACTGAGGACAGCTGGATCTGGTCATAGTCATTAGCCAGCTATTAACAACCTTTCTCTCCATGATGTTTATTTTTCTTCTCTGAGAAATAGTCATTTCCTCCTTATGGTTTTTGCAAATACATTTCCTGTCTACAAACATTCTTTTTTTTTTTTAAGATTTTATTTTAGAGTGCGAGCACAAGTGGAAGGAGCAGAGGGAGAAGGAGAGAGAATCTCCAGCAGACTTTGCACTGAGTGCAGAGCCTGACACAGGGATCAGTCCCATGATCCTGAGATAAAACCAAGAGTCGGACACTTAACCGACGGACCACACCACTCAGGTGTACTTCCCCCCCAATCTATGAACATTTTAATTCTCTCATGGAGCAGTTTCCTTTTAATTAAACTTTATTTTGAGATAACTTTAGTTTCATAGGTAGTTGTAAAAATAATACAGAGAGCCCACATACCCTCTACTAGTGTCCCCCCACCCAGTGGTAACATCTTCTAAAACTATACTACAGTATCACAACAAGAATGTTGGAATTGATACGGTCATGATTCAGAACATTTCCATCACCATAAGAATCTCTCATACAGCCCTTTTATAGCCATACTCACATTTGTCCCACTCTAAGCCCCTCCTTAACCACTGACAAGCACTAACCTGTCCATTCCTAAATTCTACCATTTCAAGAATGGTAGGTAAGTGCATTTGTGCAGTATGTAGCCTTTTGGGGTTGGCTTTGTTGACTCAGCATAACTCTCTGGAGATGCATTCAGGATTTTACATGTGTCAGTACTTTGTTCTTTTTTTATTACTATTGCTGAGTAGTGTTCTATGATTTAGATATACCACAGTTTACTTAGCCATTCACCCACTGAAGGACACTTAGATTGTTCCAATTTGGAGCTATTATAAATAAAACTTAAACATTCCCATACAAGTTTTTGTATTAAATAAATCTTTATTTCCCTGGGATAAACCCAGGAGAGGAATTGCTGAGGTATATGGTAGTTGCATGTTTAGTTTTTTAAGAAATAGCCAAAGTAGGGGTGCCTGGGTGGCTCAGTTAGTTAAGCATCGACTTTTGATTTCGGCTCAGGTCATGATCTCAAGGTCATCAGATCAATCCCTGGGTCAAGAGAGCCCTCTCGCCCTCCCCCCAAAATAGAACAAAATGAACCACAACAAACATGGCCAAATTGTTTTCCAGCGTGGCTATACCATTTTAAATTATTACCAACAATGTTTGAGTGACCCATTTTCTCTGCCTCATCACCAGCATTTTGTGTTACAATTTTTTATTTTAACCATTCTGATAAGTCTGTGATAGTATCTCAATGTGTTTTTGTTTGTGTTTCCAGAATGGCTAAAGCTATTGAGCATCTTTGCATGTGCTTATTTACCATCTGTATCTTCTCTTCAGTGAAATGTCTTTTCATGTCTTTTGCCCTTGTCCTAATTGGATTGTTTCCCTCTTTTAACTGTTGAGTGTTGAGAGTTCTTTATATGTTCTAAATACTCTTCTTTGTTGAATATGTGTTTTGCAAATATTTTCTCCCATTTTACAGTTTGTCTTTTATCTTTTTAAAGTTTTTATTATTTAAGTATACTTGATATGTAATGTTATTAGTTTGAGGTGCACAACATAGTGATTCGACAGTTCTATACATTCTGCAATGTTCATTATGATTGTGTTACCATCTGTCATCATACAACATTATTACAGTATTATCGACTATATTCCCTATGCTATACTTTCATCTTTGTGACCTATTTATTTTATGACTGGGAGTTTATACCTCTTTATTCCCTTCAGCTATTTCACACATTCCCCCCACTTACCTCCCCTCTAGCAACTACCAGTTTGTTCTCTACATTTATGAGTCTGTTTCTGGTTTGTTGTTGTTGTTTGCTTGTTTGATTTTTAGATTCCACCAGTAAGTGAAATCATATGGTGTTTGTCTTTCTCTGACTAACTTATCTAACTTATTTCACTTAGCATAATACCCTCTGGGTCTATACATGTTGTCACAAATGGCAAGATCTCACTCTTTTAATGGGTGAGTGACATCTGTGGGTGGGGGGACGGTGTCTGTGGGTGTGTACACCACATCTTCTTTATTCATTCATCTGTCGATGGACACTTGAATTATTTCTATATCTTGGCTACTGTAAATAATGCTGAAATGACTATAGAGGTGCATATATCTTTTTGAATAAGTGTTTTCAGGGATTTTTAGGGAGAGGGTATAAATACCCAGGAGTAGAATTACTAGATCATATAGTATCTCTACTTTTAGTCTTTTGAGTAATCGCCATACTGTTTTCCACAGTGATTGCACCAGTCTACATCTTCACCAACCTTTGTGCACAAGGATTCATTTGCATTTCACCAACCCTTGTGCATAAGAATTCATTTGCGTTTCACCAATCTTTTTTCCACATCCTCACCAACACTTGTTCTTTCTTTTTTTTTTTTTTAAAGATTTTATGTATTTATTTGACAGAGAGAGAGATCACAAGTAGGCAGAGAGAGAGGGGGAAGTAGGCTCCCCGCTGAGCAGAGAGCCCGATGCAGGGCTCGATCCCAGGACCCTGAGATCATGACCTGAGCCGAAGGCAGAGGCTTTAACCCACTGAGCCCCCCAGGTGCCCCACTTGTTACTTCTTTTTAGTAATATCCATTCTGACTGGTGTGGGGTGATGGCTCATTGTGGTTTTGTTTGCATTTCCCTGATGATTAGTGGTATTGAGCATCTTTTCCTTTGTCTGTTAGCGATCTGTATGTCTTCTTCAGGAAGACGTCTACTCAAGTCCTCTGCCCATTTTATAATTCGATTTTTTTTTTTTTTGCCATCGAGTTGTGTAAGTTCTTTATATACTTTTTATATAATTCTTTATCAGATAAATCATTTGCAAATATCTTCTCCCACCCAGTAGGTTGCTTTTTTGTTTTGTTGATGGTTTCCTTAACTGTGCAAAAGCTTTTTATATTGGTGTAGTCCCCCTTGTTTATTTTTGTTTTTGTTTCCCTTATCTGAGGAAATATATATTTATAAATATAAAACAAATATATTGCTGAAGCAATAAATATATTGCTGAAGCTGATGTTCAAGAGACTACTGCCTATGTTTTCATTTAGGAGTTTTATGGTTTGAGGTCTTATATTTAGGTCTTTAATCCATTTTGAGTTTATTTTTGTGTATGGAGTAAGAAATTTCATTCTTTTGCATGTAGTTGTCCTGTTTTCCCAACAGCATGGATGGTCTTTTCCCATTGTATATTCTTGCTCCCTTTGTCATAGATTAATTGATCTTATAAGCATGAGGTTTGTTTTTTTTTTTCTGGGCTCTCTATACTGTTCGATTGATCTATGTGTTTATTTTTGTGCCAGTACCATACTATTTCGATTACTGTACCTTTATTGTGTATCTTGATATCTAAGATTGTGATGCCTCCAACTTTGTTCTTTCTCAGGATTGCTTTGGCTCTTCAGGGTCTTTTGTGATAGCATCCAAATTTTAGTATTATTTGTTCTAATTTTGTGAAAAATCCTTTTGGTATTTGGTAGGGACTTCATTATATCTGTCATTTGCTTTAAATAGTATGGACATTTTAATGCTAATAATTTTTCCAGTTCATGAACATGCCATGTCTTTCCATTTGTTTGTATCATCTTTAATTTCTTCCATTACTTTCTAATAGTTTTCAGAGTATAGATCTTTTGCCTCCTTGGTTAAATTTATTCCTATCTTTTTTTTTTTTTTTTTTTGGTGCAATTGTAAATGGAGTTGTTTCTTAATTTCTCTTTCGCTACTTCATTTATTTGTGCATAGAAACACAACAGATTTCTGTATATTAAATTTGGTATCTTGCTACTTTGCTGAATTCATTTATCAATTCTAATAATATTTTGGTAAATTCTTTAGGGTTTTCTAAGTGCAGTATCATGTCATATGCAAATAGTGAAAGTTTTACTTCTTCCTTACCAGTTTGGATGCCTTTTATTTTTCTTACCTGCTTGCTGCTAACTAGGACCTCCAGTACTATATTGAGTAAAAGTGACAAGAGTAGACATCTGTGTCTTTTCCCTAATCTTAAAGGAAAAGCATTCACTTTTTCATCATTGAGTGTGATATTAGCTGTGGGTTTTTCATCTATGGCTTTTATTATGTGGCCGTATGTTGCCTCTAAACCAACTTTGTTGAGAGTTTTTATCATGAATGGATATTGAATTTTATTGGGTGCCTTTTCGGCATCTATTGAGATGATTATATGGTTTTTATCCTTCATTTTGTTAATGTGATATGTCACATTGGTTGATTTGTGGATATTGAACCATCCTTGCATCTCTGGAATAAATCCCACTTGTGGTGAATGATCCTTTTTTTTTTTTTTCTCACTGCCTTTGATCAGGTCTTTATTCAAAATTTGCTCTCCGAAATGATTTGAATTTTATGGAATAAACAGATTTAAGTTTTTATGCAGCAAGCTTCTTTTCTTCCATGGTGGGTTTCTTGAGGATTCTTCTTCACTGCTGGTTTCTTGGGAGGTGAAGCCTTTTTTCTGACAAAAGTTTCTTCTGCTTCTTAACACGAACAGCCTTCTTTCCTTTCTTCCCTACCACAGACTTCTTGCCTGGAACCCCCTTCTCATATGATTAGGCTTCTAATTTGCCTTATCCATCCGGAGTCTTTGATTCTTGGCCTGGCAAAGAATAGTGTTCTGGCACATGGACTTTGTATGTGGGTTTAACTTGAACATAATTCTCAGATTTTTCTGTGGTTTCTTCTTCAGGGCTCTGTGATGAATCTTCTTGCACAGTGCTCAGAGGGCTCTTTGGATCTCTGGGCTTTTCAAGATTTTGCTAAGGTCTATATTAAGCATCCTATGCACTGGAAGGTTGTAGTTACTTTTGAGGAAGGCAGGCTTGCGCCAAGTGCCATACAGATTATCTAACTTGCTGGAAGTACTTTAGTCCATATGCAGAAATGTGACACATGCCCAGCAGGAGCAAGTTAAAAAATCTTCAGTTTGGTTACATTAAGTAAAGTAATTCCAGGGATGTTTCCGTTGTTCTCATTATAGATGGTGTAGAGTCCCGCATGCTTAATACAATGACTTATTTCTCATTTTGCCCTTACCAGCTCTCATAACTGAGAGACATAGACCTTTTTGATAGAATTCCAAGCTTTAAGCTTCTTACAAAACAAAACAGCCTCCTAGGTCTTCTTACAGTCTTTAACTTTATCTTCAAACATCAAAAGAAGTTCAGGAACTTCTGCAATACAATGACTTTTAGACATGACCAGTGCTGGTAAGGCTGAGGCAGCCCAGGCGGAGCCAGTGGCATATCACTTCCGTGTTGTATTCACTCCACAGTGCCAACAGAGCCAGGTTTGTGTTGTTGCAAACATGCGACACATATTTCCAAAATCACTCTGGCCAGAATAGTAAGTCTCACTGCCTCAACCTCTGAGAATTTGAACCATGGCTCTACCAGTACCCCAAGATTCAGCACTGGTTTGATGACTTGCTCATTAACTTACAGCATATGGCTATTGTTGTATTTATACAAGCTGATGTGAACTAAGTTCACAATATCAGGTCAAATGGGAGATTTGAACACAACAGGTAAAGTAACATTTTTGCCTGATGACTCCCCCTTTTTAGAGTCCGCTGATGTCAGTGGAGGAGCACAAACCATCTCAGGGAGAGGACAGGGTCGTGCTCGTCTCATCCCCATGGTTTTTCTATAGGAAAAGTGTGAATGATCCTTTTATTGCATTGTTGAATTGGGTGTGTTGATATTTTGTTAAGGATTTTTGCATTTATGTTCATCTGTGATATTGGCTTATAGTTTGTTTTATAGTATCTTTTTATGGTTTTAGTATCAGGGTAATGCTGGTCTTATAGAATGAATTTGGAAGCTTTCCTACCTCTTCTGTTTCATGGAATAGTTTGAGACAAGTAAGTATTTATTCTTTAATATTTAGTAGAATTCACACGTGAAACCATTTTGGCCTAGACTTTTGTTTGTTGGGAGTTGTCTCTTTATTATTACCAATTCAATTTTGTTACTAATAATTGAGATATTCTAATTTTCTGTTTCTTCTTAATTTAGTTTTGGAAGATTGTGTGTTTCTAGGAATTTATTTCTTGTAGGTCACAGGTTATATGTTGGTATATAATTTTCTATAGTAGTCTCTTATAATCTTTTGTATTTGTCTGGTACTGATTGTTATTTCTTTTTCATTTCTAGTTTCATTTGAATCCTCTCTTTTTTTTCTTGACGAGTCTGACTAAAAGTTTATCAGTTTCATTTATCTTTTGAAAGAACCAACTCTTGATTTCATTGATATTTCCTACTTTTTTTTTTTTTTTGTCTCAACTTCAGTTATCAGTTGCTGTGATCTTTATTATTTCCTTCCATTTACTAACTTTGGGCTTTGTTTGTTCTTCTTTTTCTAGTTCCTTTAAATGTAAAGTTTTATCATTTATTTGAGGTTTTTCTTGTTTCTTGAAGTAGACCTGTTTCGCTCTAAGCTTCCCTCTTAGAACTGCTTTCATCATGTCCCAAAGATCTTGGACCATTGTGTTTTCCTTTTTGTCTGTCTCCGTGTGTTTTTTTTTATTTCATTTTTTATCTCTTTGTTAACCCATTGGTTATTTAATAGCATTTTTTAGCATCCATATCTTTGTGGTTTTTCTAGTTTGGGTTGGTTTTTTTTTTTAACAGATTAATATTTATTTATTTAGATTTTATTTTCTTATTTTTTGACAGAGAGAGAGCACAAGTAGGCAGAGGAAGAGGGAGAAGCAGGCTCCCTGCTAAGCAGGGAACCCGATGTGGGGCTTGATCCCAGGACCCTGGGATCATGACCTGACCTGAAGAAAGATGCTTAACTGACTGAGCCACCCAGGTGCCCCTCTAGTTTTTTGTTTTTTGTTTTTTGTTTTTAAGTAGATTCCACTCCCAGCATGGAGCCCAGTGTGGGCCCCAAACTCAACACCCTGATATTAAGACCTGAGCTGAAATCAAGAGTCAGACACTTAATAAACTGAGCCACCCAAGCGCCCCTATTTTGTTTTTTATTGTAGTTGATGTTTAGTTTCCTACTTTTGTGGTCTATCATGCAGTTTTTCCTCAAGAATTTTCCATGTGCACTTGAAAAGAATGTGTATTCTGCTGTTTTTTGATAGAATATTCTGTATACATTTGTTAAGTCCTTCAGGTCTAATGTGTCATTCAAAGACATTGTTTCTGTATTGATTTTCTCTCTACATGATCTATTTATTGATGTAAGTCAGATGTTAAAGTCCCCTACCATTATTTTGTTATTGTCAGTTTCTCTATGTCTGTTACGGGTTCCTTATATGTTTAGATGCTCCTCTGTTGGATGCATAGATATTTACAATTGTTATATCTTCTTTTGGGGTTGATCTCTTTATCATTATGTAATGCTCTTCTTTGTCCATTATTACAGTCTTTATTTTAAAGTCTTTTTCATCTGATACAAGTAATGACATCCTGGCTTTTTCCCACTTCCATTTGCACAGAGTATCTTTCTTCATCCCTTCACTGTTAGCCTGTATGTCTTTTTGTCCTCTTAACAAAGGCTTTTGCAGGGCAAACATTTGAATGTTGCCCTGCAAATGTTTTACATTTCATTGAAGTCTAATTTATAAACTTGTCCTTTTATGGATTATTCTTTTGGTGTCAAGTCTAAGAACTCTTGTTTTGCTTTGCTTAGATTTCCTTCACAGTTTTTTTTTCCTAAATGTTTTGTAGTTTTAAGTCCATGATTCATTTTGAGTTAGTTCTTATATAAGAGTTGAGATTTAAATTGAAGTTCATTCACTTTTTATGGATGCCCAATTGCTTCAGCATTATTTATTGAAAAGACTGTCTTTCCTCCACTGAATTGCTTTTTCATCTTCATTAGAAATCAGTTGGGCATATTTCTGTGGGGCTATTTCTGGGTTCTGGGTACTATCCCTTTGTTCTATGTCTGTCTGTGCTTCTGCCAACACCACATAGTCTTGAGAACTGTAGGTATATAATAATTCTTGGAATCTAGTGAATTAATAAACCCCCTTTTATCTTCCTTTTCAAAATTGTTTTAGCTATTGCACTTTCTTTGCCTTCCCATATACATTTTAGAGTAATTTTGTCTACATCTATAAAAACTCTTGCTGGGATTTTGATAGAAATTATGTCAAATCTGAGCATCAATTTGGGGAGATGTAAAATGTTGAGTCTTCTAATCCATGAACATAGTATACTTCTCCATTTGTGTTTTTTTTTCTTTCATCAGCATTGTATAGTCATCAGCATACATGACCTGTACATATTTTGTTACATTTATACCTATTTCATTTTTAAAAAAACAAACTATAAATGGCATTTTATTTTTATTCTCTATCCCCATGTGTTCACTGCCGGTATATAGTAGCAATGATTTTTATATGTTCATCTTGTATCCTGTGACCTTGATGGGCTCACTTATTTCACGAGTTTTTTGAATATTGTTTTTCTAAATTCTTTGGGATTTTCTATGTGGAAAATTATGTCTTCTGCAAATAAGGACAATTTTTTTCTTCCTTTCTAAAGTGTATGTCTTTTTATCTATTTCTTTATTTCCCCGACTAGAATTTTCAGCACTGTGTTGAATACGAGTATTGTGAGTGAGCAGACATCCTTGCCTTGTTCCTGATTTTAGGGGGAAAGCATTAGTTCTTTCAATACAAAGTATAATGTTGGTATTGATCTTTTGTTGATGCTTTTTATCAAACTGAGGAAGCTCCCCGTCTCTTCCTATTTTTTTGAGTTTTTATTATGAATAGTTGTCAAATTTTGTCAAATGCTTTTTTCTGCATCAATTGTTATGACCATGTAGTTTTTCTTTAGCCTGCTAACATGGTGGATCACATTGATTGATTTTTGAATACTGAATTAGTTTTACATCCTTGGGACAAGCCTCACTTGGTTATCTTATATAATTCTTTTTATATCTTGCTGAATTCTCTTTGTATTTTATATTTAAGTCCATGATCCATTTTAGCTTAATTTTGGTAAGAGATTTTTGTGTAGATAAAAGAACAGTCCTGAAAAAGCCTTCTCCTTAATACTGCATTCAGGACTCATGTTCTCATGTTCTTCTTGTATTATGTATCAGTAATCCAACAGTATATTTTTCATTTCTGTATCATGGACACTTTCAAGCTGAAGGCCCCAGATTTCCTTATAAATATGTATTACATGGCCACTGTTTCTAACAGAATAAAGGAAACAAGCTAAAGAACTCACATCATAAAGAATCCACAATATACCTTTATCTTTCTTAATCTCTTCACAGTAATTCTCTTGCTGTCCTCCTTTCCTACTTCCTACTGTGAACATTTATATGTTTAAACTACATTTATTAGTTTGAATAAGTTAATATATTTATAGAATGAGTAAAATCAGCAGATCTTTACTGAGTTCTTATAGTTCTTATAGGCCACGCATTTTGCCAAGTAACTTTTTTTTTTTTTTTTTTGCCAAGTAACTTTTGACTACATAGGACCCTAGCCTCAAGATGTTCAGAGCTTAAAGGAAAGTATATAAACAGTTGAAATGCCAAAGTTGAGGGAAGAAATGCCACAGAAAGCACGAAGTTATTAAGGGAATATAAGACAGGAGCACCAGCTCGACCTGGGGAAGTTAGTAAAAGCTTTTCAGCAGTAGTGATACAAGCTGACCCTGAGGGGAAATAGGAATTTTCTAGATAGGCAAAGTGAGGAGAAAGTCATTCTAGGAGGATATGGTAGGTTGTAGAAAGACATGAAGTCGCACAATTATTTGGCATATTTGGAGAATAATATGTAATTTGTTATGAACTTGTAGTGAGTTCTGTGAGACCAGGAATTCGTGCTGCATCCTCAGCACCTAGAATAATGCCTCTAGCATATTAAGCACTAAACAAATATTTGTTGGATGGATGAATGGAAAGAAGGAAGGAAGGAGGCATAAATGAGGCCAGAGAGATAAGAAAGTTTCAGCAATAAAGACCCTTGCTTAGTAACATTTAGCAAATGCCTACCATAAAGATTCATGGAAGAATAGGAGATGTTGTTCATAATATACTTGGAAATAAACGACAAATACCAAAATATCTGTAATATGTTGTAAAAAATGACAGGTCATAAAAAGTACATAAAAAGTGTATGAAGGTTCAGAGGAAATAGAGGTCCATTTCAGCTGAGAGGATCAGAGAAGTTGTCATTGGAGCTAGACTTTTTGAAGTTGTTATATCTGGTTCTCAGTTGTTTGATTTTTTTTTTAAATGTGCATTGACTTGGAGAGAAAGGTGTGTGGCAGAAGAGGGATGTGAGTTGGGGACTAGACTAGACAGCCTTGCCTGCTCTACTATAAATTTATCAGCACTAGATGAGCCGTCGTTTATCAGCCTGCACCACTTCCTTGGAAGCAGAACCTGACAGGCTCCGATGTTATCTGTAGCAGACACCTTTTTCTTGTTTATGAGGTTGTGTCTGTGTGTATTTATGCTTGCACCTGCACACCAGTGATTTGGAGATAGCTCCTTCTGCAGAGACAAGCACTGAAGGGGGCGCATGAACTGAAACACTGTTAAACTGTTAACAGTATATTTTTAAAATGTACCTTGCTACCTACACACTTGTATAGGCAGGCACCTGCTGTGCGTGCACACACACACACACACACACACACACAAGCACACGCAGAGTTCTATAAGCAGTGGCCTGGGCAAGATTTTAGGTGACTGTAAATAAATAGTGCTTATTTTTTTATTTCTCTTAGCTCTATCCTCTCTGTTTATACCTTGTCTTCATTTTCAGTCTGAGGTCTATTAGGCACCAGTTATATCCCTACAACCTACTAGATGCTGTAAGGAGTTCATGTAAGAAAATGATTAGTCAATTAATTAATCCAATACATATTCACTGATAGCCAGCTAAATGTCGGGCACTATTCTAAACACTGAAGATGCAGCATGGAATAAAAAGAACCAATCCTTGCCCTGATGTTTATATTTTGGGAGGTAGAGACAGAAATTCGACAAAAATATGGTATTTTAGGTGGTATGTGTAGTAGTAAGACCAGTATTGCAGAGTAAGGGAGAAAGGGAGTGTTAGGGTTGGGTGATCAAGAATGCCCCCCAGCCCCGCCCAATAATAGGACATTTGAATAGAAACTTGAATGGAAGATGTCTGGGGGAGGAGTATTCCAGGCAGAGGGAACACCTAGAGCAAAGACCCTGAGGCAGAAGTAGGGGGCCCATGTGGCGAGAGCAGAATGGCCAAGGCAGAGAGTGGCAGGAGATAGTGTAAGAGATGTAGGATGGGAGAGAGATGACCATCAAGTCAGATGAACGGCCATTTTGCAGACTTTGATTTTTACTCTGAGATGGAAAGCTTTTGGGGATTTTGTGCAGAGAAGTGACATGATCCGATTTATACCAGCTTCCGTGTTGAACCTCCGTTGCAGGATGAAAGAGTGGAAGCAGGAAGACTACAAAATGGTGGGCTAGACCAAGTGAGTACCAGTGGGGGTGCGAAGAGACCGGATTGTAGATGTATTTTGAACTGTTTGAATCCACAGTGTTTGTTGTTGGATTCGATGTGGAATATGGAAGGAGTCAACGATGACTTCAAGATTTTTGGTCTGAGCACCTGGAAGGCAAAAGCTGCTGTTAACTGAGTTGGGAAGGATTGCAGGAAGAACAGGCTTGGAGGGTATGAAGAGTTTTGAGCACATTGGGTTTAAGATGCCTATTAGTGAAGAGTTGGATATAAGACTCTGGAACTCAATAGATAGGTCTGGGCTGGAGGAATACATTTGGGAGTTGCAGCAAGTAGATAGTTAAGCTATGAACTGAATAAAATAACCTAGGAAGTGGATGTAGAGAGAGAAGAGAACGAGTCTGAGAATTGAGTGTGGGAGCATTCCAATGTTTAGAGGTCAAGGAGATGAGAAGGTACCAGCACTGGAGCCTGAAAAAGAGAGGCCAGGGGGCATAGGGGATTTAAGGGTGAGCTCTGAAGCCAAGGGAAGAAGGTGCTTCAAAGAGGACGGAACAAACCAGTATCAGGTGTGACTGAGAGATCAAGTAAAACCCAAAAGTTGCCTTAGCCACCTTGAAGTCTTTGAGACCTTTCTTGAATTATGTCAATAATAGGGGTGGGGCAGCCTGATTAGATTGCTTTCCAAAAAAGGATGGGAAGAGAGGAAACAAAGACTCAGTAGTATGGAAAACTCTTTGAAGTTTTACTGTAAAGTGGAGCAGAAAACTGGGCCAGAGTTGGAGGGAAATGTGGGATCAAGTCAAGCTTTATGGGGGATGTTGGTGTCCTGATGGGAATGATCCTAGCAGGAACGGAAAATGCAGTGACATCAGAGAATGGGCGAGTGATGCAGTGGTGTCCCCTTGTAGGTGAGAGAGGGTGCAGAAACGAAGGGCGGTTGGCTTTAGATCAGACGAACTGTGCGTGCTCCCTAGAAACAGGCTGCGTTGCTGTAGATGCAGGCCAGTGGGTCAATCTGGTGTAAATTCCCTTAATTGCTTGTATTTTCTCGTGAAACAAAGAATGGACGTGCTGGAATTTAAAGGATAGAAGTTCAGAGACTGTTGCCAAAGAGCAAGAGAAAATCGTAGACGAGGCAACCACGGGAGGATTTTGGGGCGAGCTGGGGGCCCCCTTGCAATACAGTAATCCAGCCCTTGGCGCTTGTTATGCATCAGGGTTGTGTAGCAAGGGCTCTGGCACGTTTGCATGATGAAAACCCTGCCCGGTGGCCCGGGCAGGTAGTGGTGGTGTTGATTCTCATCCTACACAGGAAGCAAGCCCCAAAGCAGGAAGTGACAACCTGCAGATCCCACAGCAAGTCAGCGGTTAAACGTAGACTCGCCCCAAAGCGCCCTGTTACATGTGGCATCTTTTTACCACTTTGTAATGGTGTCTGCTCGCAGACAACGCAGTCTTGTCCAAGAGATGGAAAGTGGAAGGCAGCGTAAGAGAATATGTAATCAAGTGTTAAATTCTACCGTATGGCATGATACAAGGAGTTTATTCAGTGATATGTGTTAAGTGCTTAATCTGTACAAGGCCCGATTATAAGTACCCGGGCCATCGCAGCAAGAAAGCGAAAACAATTCTGAAGTTCTGTGCTTCCGAGAAGTTTCTGAAGGCTTTCTGGGTGACTCTTCCAAGGCGTCATCATTTGGTAAAAAGCACAATGTACTAACAGTCTGGGAACTTGTTTTTCTGCTCCTTGCTGCCTGTGATGTTTCTTCGACTCACCATACCTTGGTGAGGTCCCCTTCCATATACGGAGATGCTCTGGTTTTGCAAGTTCCGCCTGAATAAAAGTACTGTGAGTTTGAGTCTGTATTCTAGCCTAGGGAGTGATGGCTCGGGAATGTTTTAGTCTCCATCTAACTTCTTGATCTAAAACATGGGAATGCCACATCTCATTTCATAGTGATAAGGCGCTGTTTGCACTAACATGCATTCTAAAATCATGCTCCAATTTTTAAACTCTGGGGAAGTATGGAAAAAGAGACGGGGCCACGTCCGGGCTGCAGGTGCAACAGTCCCCGTCCTTAACCTGGTGATCTCGGAACACCTGCAAGAGGCTTTCAAATAACTAATACCTTTTTTCCCCTCTTCCTTCTCCTCCCTATTCAGGCCTGGAAGAAACGCTGGTTTATCCTGCGGAGTGGCCGGATGAGCGGTGACCCAGATGTTCTGGAATACTACAAGAATGATCACTCTAAGAAGCCCCTGAGGATCATCAACCTGAACTTCTGTGAGCAGGTGGATGCGGGCCTGACCTTCAACAAGAAGGAGCTGCAGGATAGTTTTGTGTTCGACATCAAGACCAGCGAGCGCACCTTTTACCTGGTGGCCGAGACGGAGGAGGACATGAATAAGTGGGTCCAGAGCATCTGCCAGATCTGTGGCTTCAATCAGGCTGAGGAGAGCACAGGTAGGAGGACAAACACGGACCTTTCTCCCAGGGGGCAGGGGGCTTCCTGCAGGGGGCTTAGCCACTGGGGCTACAATGAAGGCCTTCGGATGCCTCGAGCAAGGACAGCAGCCTGATGCTGAACAGCATCTCCTCTTTGCAGAGGAGTAAGAGGCAAAGAGTAAGAGTGTGAGGGTTTAGCCAGAAACCACAGGGACCCCTGGTGCTACTTACATTCAGATGGGGACCCGAGATGTGTTGAGGTGGTGATGAAGCTGAAGGTACTTTGGGGTGTTTCTTTAGGCCCCTCAGCACCACCCCCTTTGTCAGCCCCACGTTTCTCCCCCTTCCCTCTGCTTCCTAGCGCTCTGTGATCTTACCTATCGCTCATCCCATAGGGCAGCTCACACTGGGATTCCTGCTCTGGTCTACCTCTGTCTCTTCCAGCCCATCTGTTTCAGACCATCCTGCACAGTTACACTTGCCACTTTTTTTTTCTCTTTTGGTTTGGGGTCCTCTGTGATTACCGTAGATACATAATCCAGTGTTCTTTTATATTCACGTGGGAGGGGACAGGTGAAAGGAGGAAATACTGAGATATGTTTGGGTTTTGTTGACTTTCACAAAAGAGTAGCCCAACTTGGTATTTTTAAAGGTTTATTTCTTTGAGAGAGAGCACGTGGGAGTGTAAGTGGGGGGTAGAGCAGAGGAAGAGGGAGAGAGAGCCCCAAGCAGATCCTCCGCTGAGCGCGGACCCCAACAGGAGGCTCCGGGGCTCAACACAAGGCTAGATGTGGGGCTTGATGCTGGGCTCCTCGTGGGACTTGATCCCATGACCCCAGGATCACGGCCCACACTAAAACCAAGAGCCCGACACGCAACCAACTGAGCCACCCGGCCGCTCTGGGTAGCCCAACTTTTTAAACTGAGTTTTAAGTTGCAGAAATGCTCTTTGATATTTGTTTGGGCTCATCTCCAACTTGGGGATGATTGATTCTGAGGCAGGTGGAGAACTTCAATCAGTAGTTCTTAAAGCTGGTCGCATGAAAGAATTAAAGAGGAGCATTTTTTAAATGTTGATGCCAAAGATCCGTGCCAGATCAGTTCGCTAGGAATCGCAGGGGTGGGACGTAGGCCTGAGTGTCTTTTCACAGCTTCATCCTGAGTAACAAGGCTGTGAGGAACCCTCGCTTATTTCTTATGGCTGGGCAAATATTCCATCTATAGAATTTTCTTTGTCCATTCATCCATTAGTGGACCCAGGTTGTCATGTCTTGGCTACTGTAAGTAACGTTGGAAAGAACATGAAGGGTGGCTGTCTCTCCGAGGCAATGATTTCAGTTCCTACATATCGATACCCAGAAGAAGAATTGCTGGATCATATGGTAGTTCTATTTTAAGTTTTTGAGGACCCTCCATACCATTTTTCCATAGTGACTATACCAGTTTATGTTCCTGCGAGCAGTGCACAAGGGTTCCCTTTTCTCTGCATCCTTCCTAGCCCTTACCTCTTATCTTTTTGATAATAGCCTACAGGTGTGAGGCGACCGCTCATTGTGGTTTTGATTTGATTTACATTTCCCTGATGGTTAGTGATGTTGTGCACCTTTTTGGGTAACTTGTTCACATGAATATCTTCCCTGGAAGAATGTCTATTCAGATCCTGTGACCATTTTGGGAGTTATTTGTTCTTGTTTTTGCTACCGAGTTGTAGGAATTCCTTATGTATTTTGGATATTAACCCCTTAGCAGATGTGTGGTTTGAAACTACATATTTTCTCCATTTCTTTGGTTGCCTTTTCATCTTGTTACTTTTGCTGTGCAGAAGCTTTTTAGTTTAATGTAGTTCCATTTGTTTATTTTTGTTTTCTTGTTTGTGCTTTTGGTGTCATATCCAAAAAACTCGTTGCCAAGACCAGTGTCAAGGAACTTGTGTTCTACATTTTCTCTTAGGAGTTTTATGGCTTCAGGTCTTACCTTTAAATCTTTAATCCAGTTTGCATTAGTTTTTGTGAGTGGTATAAGACTGGAGTCCAGTTTCTTTTTTTTTTTTTTTATGCATATTAATACCCAGGTTTCCCTGCACGATTTTTTGAAGACACTATCTACTATCTTTTCCCCACTGAGTATTCTTAGCTCCCTTGTCAAATATTAGTTGACCATACATGTGGGGCTCTCTGTTGTGTTCCATTTTGATTTTTGTCTGTTTATAAAAACATAGTAAAAAAAAAATCATATACCATACTGTTTTGATTACTACAGCTTTGTAATATAGAAATCAGGAAATGTGATGCCTCCAAATTTGTTCTTCTTTTTTAGGATTGCTTTGGCTACTTGGAATCTCTTGTAGTTTCATATGAATTTTAGGATTGTTTTTTCTTTTATCGTAAAAAATGCCATTGAGATCTTGATTGAGATTTCCCTGAATCTATAAATGGCTTTGGGTAGTGTGGACATTTTAACAATGTTAATTCTTCCAGTCCATAAACATGATATATCTTTCTATTTATTTGTGTCAAAGTTCTTCATTTTTGAATGGGCTGCAGTTTCATTTTACACCAGGCTCTCTAAATTATGTAGTATGTTATGCCTGGACTAGATGTGCTGTCCTAGGAATTCTGTGATTTTCATCTTCCTTGCAGGATTAGGAGTCCCCATTCTACTCTTAAAATCTTTGGTATAATCTTTGTTTCCTGTATGAAATTTCCTGTTCTCCCCAAATCTTTGTCATTTATAAGTTTTGTGGATTTTTTTTGTTTTTCTCTTTATTTTGTTCCTGATGGAGTAAAAAACTCATTGCATGCAAAAAAGAAACAAACTAGGAGAGGAAGAATAAAAAAGGAATCAAAAGAATAAGAGGGGAAACCATAGATTACTTCCCCCACCCCAGTCTCAAAGCTTTCCTAAGTATGAGAGGTCCAAAAAATACCCCAACTTTTTAGAAAGTAGATATGATTGGGGAATGGGGAGGAAGTAATCAGAAAGCAAACTGCTTTTAAGTGTTTGTTTTAATTCCAGTATAGTTAACATACAGTGTTATATAAGTTTCAGGTGTACAATATAGTGATCCAACAATTCTATACATTACTCAATGCTTATCATTAAGTGTACTCCTGAATCCCCATCACCTGTTTCACCCATCCCGCACTCCCCTCCCCTCTGATAACCATCAGTTTGTTCTCTATAATTAAGAGTCTGTTTCTTGATTTGTCTCTCTTTTTTTCCTTTGCTCATATGTTTCTTAAATTCTGTATATGAGTGAAAGCATATGGTATTTGTCTTTCTCTGACTTGTTTCGGTTAGCATTATACCCTCTAGATCCATCCATGTTGTTACAAATGGCAAGATCTCATTCCATTATATATATGAGTATATTTATATTTATTTTTATATGTAGAATTATATATTCCATATGTATATAATAGAATATTCATATATATATGTATGTATGTACACATCATTCATCTATTGATGGACACTTGGCTGCTTCCATAATTTGGCTATTGTAAATAACGCTGCTATAAACATAGGAGTGCATGTATCCCTTTGTATTAGGGTTTTTGTATTTTGGCAGTAAATACCCAGTAGTGTGATTACTGGATCCTAGATGGTTCGGCTTTTAACTTTTCGAGGAAACTTCATGCCATTTTCCATAGTGGATGCACCAATTTGCATTCCCACCAAAAGTTCATGAGCATTTCTTTTTCTCTACCTCCTCACCAACGCCTGTTGTTTCTTGTGTTTTTATTTTACCCATTCCAACAGGTGTGAAGTGATAGCTCGTTGTGGTTTTGATTTGCATTTCCCTGATAATGAGTGATGTTGAGCATCTTTTCATTTGTCTCTCAGCCATCTGGATGTCTTCTTTGGAAAAATATCTCTTCATGTCTTCTGGCCATTCTTTAACTCGATTATTTGTTTTGGGGTGTTGAGTTGTATCAGTTGTTTATATATTTTGGATACTAACCCTTTATCAGATATGCCACTTGCAAATATCTTCTCCCAATTAGTAGTCTGCCTTTAGTTTATTTTTTTTTAATTGTGTCCTTTGCTGTGCAGAAGCATTTTATTTT
Organism: Nasua narica; assembly: GCA_028533885.1. NCBI lineage: Eukaryota > Metazoa > Chordata > Mammalia > Carnivora > Procyonidae > Nasua > Nasua narica. The sequence continues at coordinate 49,327,671 of CM052815.1, read as the reverse complement.
GATGATGTCTCAATAGTTTATTTTTGCTTTTGTTTTCCTTGCCTTAGGAGACATCTAGAAAAAAGTTGCTATAGCCAGTGTCAGAGAAATTATTGCCTGTGTTCTGTTCTAGGATTTTTATGGTTTCAGGTCTCACATTTAGGTCTGTAATTCATTTTGAGTTTATTTTTGTGGATGATGCGAGAAAGTGGTCCAGTTTCACTCTTTTTGCATGTAACTGTCCAGTTTTCCTCAATAATTTGTTGAAGAGATTGTGTTTTTCCCATTACATATTCTTTCTTTCTTTTTCAAAGATTAATTGACCATATAATTGTGGGTTTATTTCTGGGTTTTCTTTTCTGTTCCATTGATCTATATGAGCAAATTGCTTTTTTAATTAATAATTTTTTATTATGTTAGTCACCATACTGCACATCAATAGTTTTGATGCAGTGTTCCGTGATTCATTGTTTGCATATAACACGCAGTGCTCCATGAAATCCATGCCCTCCTTAATACCCATCACCGGCAAATTGCTTTTAATTGAATTATTTCCTTGTGGGATTAGTGGTGTTCTGACTGAGAGAAATATCCTTGAGATGTAACGAAAATTACTCTTGGTTCAAGTATATTTTTTAATCACATATTTAAAAAGTAATTAATGTCTGAATCCTTACTTTTACTGTATAGGATTTAAGTACAGTTCACTACATTATCTGGGCTTGCTTTCTTTGGCAGGAAGATTCATTCACCCATTCATACGTTGTTTATTCAGTTATTCATCCAGCAAGCCTTTATGGAACATCTAT